>CAJVRN010000040.1:7900000-8372500 GCA_911728415.1 Lagocephalus sceleratus
CTGTCGGTGGGTTTTGAAGCGTCTCGACCTGCTCAGACGAGTTCAGACTTCTTGATTCGTATCGAGAGCGGGCCAGACAGGAAGTGACCCCTGTCTGTTTCCTGTCATCACTCGGGGGGGGTCGTCATCGGTGAAAGAAGAAGTCGGCTTGCCTGACTCAGCATTAACAGTCCCACGGGGGGGGGGTTGTCTGAACACTTGTCCCGTCGGTGTCGTTCTCGGGGCTCCTAAAACCAGATCCCGCCCCGCCGCCTTCGCATCAATCATTAAAGCCTGCGGGTCACGTGACCCGGCTCCGGTTACAAGCCTCCCCCCCCAGGTTGACTCTGCTGGGCAAGCTGAAGCGGTTGATGCTGTGGCTGCTGGTCGTCTACGTCTCCGTCCCCTTCATCGTCAAACTGTGCCCCTCCATCCAGGCCAAGCTCGTCTTCCTCAACTTTGGTGAGTTCGTGCGGACGAGGGGGGGGTCCGCCGTCCGTTCGCGACCGACAGGTGCAACGGGAGACGAGGCGTCGTGTGACCTGTGCCCCTCCCCCCACAGTGAGGGTGCCCTACTTCATCGACCTGAAGAGGCCCCTGGACCAGGGGCTAAACCACACCCACAACCTCTACCTGGAGCCTGAGGGCGGAGTCAAGATCGGAGTCTGGTAACACACACACACATCTTTGTAATTCTATCTTTGTGAGGACGGGGACAACCCTAACCATCCCAACTCACCCTGACCCCGACCTTGACCTTGATCTAATCCAGACTCCCACCTTAAAACCAGGTCCTGAACCTCAAACAGTCCTTTGAGGTTGTGAGGAATAGCCAAAATATCCTCACTTTGATCGATGAACGCACACACAACCACAAAATAAAGGCCCAGTGTTTCAATTCTGAAGTTCTGTGTGTGTGTGTGTGTGTGTGTGTGTGTGTGTGTGTGTGTGTGTGTGTGTGTGTGTGTGTGTGTGTGTGTGTGTGTGTGTGTGTGTGTGTGTGTGTGTGTGTGTGTGTGTGTGTGTACCAGGCACACGGTTCCAGCTCACATGTGGAGGGAAGCCCAGGGAAAACGAGGTGACTGGTACAACTCAATGTTTAGCTCCACCAACCCTGTAATCCTTTATCTCCATGGAAATGCAGGGACCAGGTGAGCACACACACACACACACACACACACACACACACACACAAACAAACAAAGGTCAGGCATATTGTTTGACTTTGGCATTTGTATTGTCTCTGCAGAGGTGGAGACCACAGAGTTCAGCTGTACAAGGTAAACACACACAGAGACTCTCTCTCTCACGCACACACACACACACACACACAGAACCACAGACCAACGCTAGAGTATCTCTGCGTGATCGTATAAATATCTATCTGCATTTCCGGAGTTCGACGCGCTGACGTTTCGTATTTCTCATGGTCATGCTGCAGTTCCTGATGTGGCCACTGGGTGGCGGCTGATAGCGCTGCTGTCTGTCTGTCTTCTTTCAGGTTCTCAGTTCGTTGGGGTACCACGTGGTCACGTTTGATTATCGAGGTGAGTAATCGCTTGATGGTCGATTGACGGTCGTTGAACGATAACAGTCTGTCCGCTTTGTGACATTTGACGCATTCTGACGCCCCAGGTGAAGCAGATTAACTGGTGACCAGATTAACTGGTGACCAGATTAACTGGTGACCAGATTAGATCACCGGGTCACGGATGTTTGGAGAGTAGGCACGGCCCCAGGATCTGCCACCAGGGGAACACACGACCCATCAGATGCCCAATCAAAAGAAGCACTGATGGGATGTTTACGATCAATAGAAACTGTTGGTGATCTTGTGTGTGTGTGTGTGTGTGCGTGTGCGTGTGCGTGTGTGTGTGTGTTTCCCAGGTTGGGGGGATTCTGACGGCTCTCCATCAGAAGGTGGGATGACATCAGACGCTCTGTTCATGTATGATTGGTTGAAACAACGACTGGACAGCAAAACACCGCTTTACATATGGGGACACTCTCTGGGGACAGGGTAAGACACACACACACACATACACACACTCCGTAACTTAAACATCTCATCGTCTGAGATGTAAAACTGGGATTTAAATGTTCACACACACTCAGCGAGGAACCAATAATGTCCCCACAACCCCCTGAAGTCCCAACATTGGTCTCTACTTCAACTGAAATCTGCTTATTCTTCCAGAGTTGCCACCAACCTGGTGAGACAACTGTGTGACAGAGGTATGAGGCACACACACACACGTGTACACACACACAGCATGATTATATCTCAGCTGTTTTGTTGCAGGAAGTCCTCCTGATGCTTTGATCTTAGAGTCTCCTTTTACCAATATCAGAGAAGAGGCCCGGAGCCACCCCTTCTCCACGGTAAGTCTCTCACACACACACACACACACACACACACACACACACACGTTGTATCTCTGTCAGGACCTTTGTAGACGCAGCACATTCCCCAACCCCTCCCCAACCTAACCAAGTCTGAATTTCCTTTGAGTGTCGGTCAAAGGGTCCCCCTTCACAAAAATACCCTCACTGTGTCGCGTGTATGAGAACACACACACACACACACACGCAGCAGAAGTGTTTGTATCTTACACGTACGTGTGTGTGTGTGTGTTTCAGGTGTACAGGTACCTGCCAGGGTTTGATTGGTTCTTCCTGGACGCCATCACGGCCAACAACATCCGCTTTGCCAGCGACGAAAAGTGCGTAACCCCCCCAGAGTGACCTCTGACCTCCTTGGTTACGTTTTTATTGGAGACCGGGACCGTCTCTCCTGATTCGCCGTGCTTTCGGACCTTTGCTGGTCACGTACGTCTGTAAACTGGAGCGTTTGGAACTCTCTGAACACGTGGAGCTTTTCTGGTCTTCGGCGTTGTTGCTTGAAACAGTCGATAAGCTGATTATTGGAGGGGGTGAAGGTTCAGGACAAAGTCCTGCAGATAACCTCCAAACAAATTTTACTGCTGTTCCTAAACGCACCCCCGTAGCCCCGCCCCCTACTGGCCACAGGAGGAAGTGCTCATTGTGTTTCTGTGTCACCGCCAGCGTCAACCACATCTCGTGCCCGCTGTTGATCCTTCACGCCGAGGACGACAACGTCGTTCCGTTCCACCTCGGCAAGAAGGTAAGGCGGGTGGGAGGAGGGCGGGGATCCGGGCCGAAGGACGCCAGAGTCAACCCTCTTCCTCCTCCCGCAGCTCTACGTCACGGCCGCCCAGTCCAAGAGCCTCAGCGGCCACAAGGTCCAGTTCGTCCCGTTTCCTTCCTCGCTGGGTTACAGGCACAAGTTCATCTACAGGAGCCCGGAGCTGCCAAACATCCTCAGGTACGGGCGTCGCCTCCACGACAATTACCCAACGCTGGCTAGTTGAAATTATTTAGCTTCAAGGGTCGTTGACGTATCGTTTTCTCCATGAAGTCGGCTTTAAAAGTGAACAAAGTTGTGTTCTACGGGTACCGCTGTTGTCCTGAGACGTCAACTGGCCTCTGAATGCGGACGTTTCGGGTCTCCCGGCCCCCCCCCCGCGGACGGCACTAACGTCTTCGTACTTGTCTTGCGTTGCAGTGATTTCCTCAGCACTTCCCACTGACGGATGGACGGGTGGCCCCGGAAACACACACTTTTAATTTAAGACTTCTCACGCTCTCTGCCTGAAGACTGACACCACAAAACACCATTTACTTCATTCCTCAGAGGTGTTGGAGTGCCCTTACGTACTGTAGAAGGTCATTAATCTCAATCGGAAGATGGACACAATCCCTTCATCTAATTAGCATCATGTCAGTTTGTCATGCGATTTTATTTGTATCTTTTTGCCTGAAGGACTGTCTTTAACGGCCTGTTATGACTTGAATGGTGAATTAAATATATACTTTGTGATTTTAGAAGTTGTCCTGCACTGCAAGTAAAGTACAGTACAGAAATTTTACAGATGGATTTATTTCTGGTGGCAGAAGGCGCCAGTGTTGCTGCAGGCGTCCCCCAACCTGACGGTTTTAATGATAAAAAGGCTTATTAAAGGGGACTTGTTGCACAAAACTCACCTTTTCGGTGCTTTAGTCCGTATATTTGCCTCCCTGCCCCCTAAAAGTCAGTTTGGACAACTGATTCAACGTCTCTGAGGGAGTAGAATAGCCCCGCCCCATCGTTTCATATCCCCGCCCACCACGTGCTCCCCGTCGTTCAGATGGGCGGGGGTAATCCTTATGGGGCGTGGCTTGCATCTCATTAGGATTTGGAGGGAAGAGCAGTCATTCAGCTGCGAGTTGAGCAGATTTAGGGTTTAATTGTGAGTACAAATGGGATAATCATGGTTTAGTTACACCTTCAGTAGTCAGTTTTATTAGTTCAAGTTAGAGAAGATTCTGAAATAGGCCCACATCGAGAAACGTTAATTTAGCTTAATGAATCATCCAACAAAGTTTGATAATTACTAGGGTTAGATTTTCAGATACAGGCACACAAATCCACCATCATTATCAGTATTTAACACAAGAGGAGTGGTTTGAAATGCAGTCCCTAAATAAACCAAAGAAACTTGGGGAAACGTTTTCCAAAAGCTGAACGAGATCCATTTAAAAAAAAAAAAAAAAAAAAGAAAATACTTTTTCTTTGCATTTCCTTTGAAGGCAAAAAAAAAACAACTCACTGTCAAGTTTTAGTCTTAATGTTCTTCGTGAAGCATTTAGTAATTAGCACCAGAAGGTAAACTAATAAATGATTGTGAAATACGTATTAATATGATTAGTCACATTGATACATAATAAAGTCCCTCCGGGGACGTCCTGTGTTCTTTAGAAGGCAAATGCTAGCTGCTCCATCGTTTCTCCAGCGATGTAACTAAAACAGCGGCTCGTTGGGCGGGGGGATCTTGACGTCGGACGGCTCCACGCCCCAGATCTCGCGGGCGTACTGGGTGATGGTTCGGTCACTGGAAAACTTTCCTGAGGCGGCGATGTTGCGAATCACCATTCTGGTCCACTCTGTCGGATTCTGGACGGCGGGGGGTGGTGGGGGTATTAAAATAGGATCAAGACTCCAAAAGAGAGAGATGACTCAAATCTGGTACCTTGTAGAGCTGGCTGACTCTCTCCTGACACCTGACGTAGTCTTCGAAGTCCGCGAACACCTTAAACCTGAAACGGACGACACAAAAGACGCCTTTCATCAGTAATTCGAGGTGCTGAGAAAAGGTGATCGTCTCACCTGTCGTTGTACAGCAGCATGTGGACCAGGTCCTGGAACAGGTGAGGTTCTGAGGGGCTGAAGAAGCCGTTCTGGATCTGATCCACCGCCAGCTTCAGCTCCGGAAGGCGCCCGTAATACCTCTGAGCGTCGTAGCTGCAGGGGGCAGACGGGAAACGTTTGAACCCTCGCGTCCTCGCCGGTGCGTTCGTGGAGATCGTCAAACGTCGGGAGGAAGCGACGTCGAGCGCGCGCGCGCGCTCACCCCTTCCTGTCCATCTCCTCCACGTCGGTCACCCTCATGCCGAAGATGAAGAGGTTCTCCTCGCCCGCCTCCTCGGCCATTTCGACGGTGGCGCCGTCCATGGTCCCGATGGTCAGGGCGCCGTTGAGCATGAACTTCATGTTCCCCGTCCCGGAAGCTTCCGTCCCCGCCGTGGAGATCTGCTCGGACAGGTCGGCTGCTGGGATCACTGGGCGGAGAAGACAAACGCACCTTAGCAGCAGCACCTAGCCCCTCCCCCATGCCCAGGCCCCGCCCATTCACACCCCCCCGCCTCACCTTTCTCGGCCAGTGAAACTCTGTAGTTCTCCAGAAAAACCACTTTCAGCTTGTTCCCCACGGCGGGGTCGTTATTGACCACCTGGCTGATGGACGTGACCAGTTTGATGATCAGCTTGGCCATGTGGTACCCCGGTGCCGCCTGTAGGGGGCGCAGCGGGTCACGCGAAGGTGGCTCCACCTCGACGCCCACGCTGCTGCGACTCACCTTTCCTCCGATCATCACGGTCCGGGGGACGGCCTCTCTGCTGGGGTCCAGTTTGATTCCTGGGGAGAGCGGCGTTGATCGTTTTAGTGGCGTCGCCCGGCGGCGGGGGGGGGGGAGAGTTACGGTCGGGCGCGCTCACTGTTGTACAGCGTGATGGCGTGCAGGCAGGTGAGCAGCTGTCTCTTGTACTCGTGGATCCGCTTCACCTGGACGTCGAACATGGAGTCGGGATCCACGGCGAGGTCGTAGTTCTCCTTCAGGAACGCCGAGAACTTTATTTTGTTCTCCTGAGAGAGAGAGAGAGAGAGAGAGAGTCAGAGAGAGAGAGTCAGAGTCAGAGAGAGTCAGAGTCAGAGAGACATAAGGAGAGAGTCAGAGAGAGAGAGAGAGACAGAGAGAGAGAGTCAGAGTCAGAGAGAGAGAGACAGAGAGAGAGAGTCAGAGAGAGAGAGAGAGAGAGAGAGTCAGAGAGAGAGAGAGAGAGTCGTCCATCGGACAGACGGACGACGGGTACCTTTTTAACTCGAGCGATGTCTCGGATGAACGCGACGTCGTCGGTGAACTTGAGGATCTCCCTCAGCTGCTGGAGGTCGGTCAGGAAGCCTTCGCCGATCCTCTGCAGGAACACAAGCGGGGCGGCTGAGACGACCGGCTCCCCGGCGACTGGGGTCGTCGCGGCGACCCAGGCGCGGCGGTACCTCCACGATGACCTCGGCCAGGCCGGGGTTGCACAGCAGCAGCCAGCGGCGCGGCGTGATCCCGTTGGTTTTGTTCTGGAACTTCTCCGGGTTCAGTTCGTGGAAGTCTTTGAACCTGGACGGGACGGGCCGGGTCAGAACCGCCCGACCATGCGGGGCTCCCCCGATCAAAGGCGGACTCACACGCTCTTCTTCACGATGTCGGAGTGGATCTGAGCCACGCCGTTGACGGCGTGCGAGCCGAGCACGCACAGGTGGGCCATGTTGATCCGCTTCGGCTGACCCTCCTCGATGAGGGACATCCGCCTCAGGCGGTCCGTGTCGCCGGGGAACTGCGCCGCGATCGCCTGAGGGACGCCGCACAAGCGCGTTCAGAAACGCCGAAGCCGTGGGCGGGTCGGGCGGGAGGCGGGTCCCGGCTTACGTCCAGGTGTCTCTGGTTGATGTCGTAGACGATCAGGAGGTGTCGCGGCAGCAGCTTCTCGAACAGGAACACCGGCCAGCGCTCCAACGCCTCCGGGAGAACCGTGTGGTTGGTGTACGCGCACGTACGACGGGTGACGTCCCACGCCTGAACACACACACACACACGCACACGCACGCACACACACACACACGCACGTACACACACACACGCACGCACGTACACATGTACACACGCAAGTACACACGCACGCACGTACACACACACACGTACACACACACGCGCACACACACGCATGCACACACACGCACGTACACACACACGCACACACGCACGCACGTACACACACACGCACACACGCACGCACGTACACACACACGCACACACGCACGCACGCACACACACACACGTAAACACGCACACACACACACGCACACACACACACACACACACACACACACACGCGCACACACACACGTACGCACGCACACACGCACACACACACACACACACGGTCAAGGGGGCCTCTGCGGGACGGGGGCCCGGCCGGAGCGTGCTCGGGGGCCTCGCCTTGTCCCAGTCCAGACCCTCCACGTCCACCAGGATCCTCATCAGCTCGGGGATGGCGAGGGCCGGGTGGGTGTCGTTCAGCTGGATCGCCACCTGTCGCCAGACCGGACGAGTGAGAACGGCCCGGGCGACCCCCCCCGACCCCCCCGCTCCCACTCGGGCGCGAGCGGAGCCTCACCTTTTCCGGGAACGTCTCGAAGGAGGTCCTGATGGGATCCCTGCAGCCGAACTTGGAGGACTTGAACCTGCGGATGATGTCCTGCAGCGTGGCGGCGACCACGAAGTACTCCTGCTTCAGCCGCAGCTCCTTCCCTTCGAAAAACTACCGGACGAAGCCGTCAGGGACCGACCGACCCCCCCCTTTCCCTCCCCCCTCTCCCCCCCCTCTCCCTCCCCCCAGACAAATCTGGAGAAGCGAACAAAGCGCTCGCGCGAGGGACGGGCGTGTCTTACGTTGTCGTTGGGGTAGAGGACCCTGGAGATGTTCTCCGCCAGGTTTCGGTCCAGAACGGCCTCGATGTAGTCGCCGACGTTAACTGGGACACAAGCGGGACCAGAGAGGCTCAGAGACCCGCGGGCCCGACGCCAGACACACACGCTCGACACAAGAAGCGCCAGACTCAGAGCCGCAGTGACGCCGCGCCGCCACTAGGGGGGGGGGCCGCCGCCGCCGGTTGACGTACAGTTCTGCAGCTTGAAGTCGTTCGGCGCTTTCGCCGACCACAGTCGCATCGTGTTCACCGTGTTGTTATGGTAACCGGGGACGGGAGTGTCGTAAGGCATCGCCAGCACCACCTGCGCACAAACGCGCGACGAAGGCTTTCAGTCGCCGGCCCCAGGCTGCCCCCCCCCCTACACACACACACCTATACACACACACACACACACACACACACACACACACACACCTATACACACACACACACACACCTGAGTCTCGACCCACTTGGCGCCGCTCTCCGTTCGCTCCACCCGGCCGTAGAAGTGGACGGGCAGCATGTACTCCGGCCTCGCCTTCTCCCAGGGGTTCCCGTACCTCAGCCAATCGTCCGCCTCCTCCACCTGAGGGGGCGGGGCAACGCACAGGTGAAGGCACAGCCCAACCCCCCCCCAACCACCCCCCCCCCAACCGCGATGCTCCGCCGTTACAAACAGAAGGTTGTCGGTGAACGCCCTTCCGTTTTATTCATCGTCACGGCAGCGAGCCTGAGTCGTTGCCGGGGTAACCAGATACCTGCCAGCCGCCGCTGATCTTCTGGTTGAAGATCCCAAACTCGTAGCGGATACCGTAACCGTACGCCGCCAAGCCGAGCGTCGCCATGGAGTCCAGGAAGCACGCTGCGTCAGAGTTAGAAGGTGAACAATTAACGTTTTCCGCCTCCCTGTGCGGAAGGACCGAACTTTATTTTGTGACATCTGGTCCTTTGATCAGGGCGAATCTGAAGTACCCGCCAGTCGTCCCAGTCCCCCGTTCCCCAGGCCAGCGTCCTCCTCGATTTCCTCCAGCTCCTCCATGTCCAGACCCAACTGCACACACACACACACATTTCAAAATAAAAGCACAACACCCCCCCCCCTACACCGCCTAGTAACCACGGCAACCACATTACCTGGTAGAGAGCCTCGTCACAGGCGCTCTGCAGGCCCAGGTTGATCATGGTGTTCTGCAGTGTCCTGCCCATGTAGAACTCCAGAGAAAGATAATACACCCTCTGAACACACACACACACACACACACACACACACACACACACACACACACACACACACACACACAGGTGATGATTTGAGCAGGACAGAGGTTTTGTTCAGGAAAAGGAAGCAGAATGTGGATTTTCAGGATGAGCACGAAGCTTTGTTGTCGTCTGTTATCTGATAAACATCAGGGTTTTTTTTTTTTTAAATCCAAACCAAAACAAACTCTATTTGTCAGAGACGCTGATCTAATATTCTGTGGCTTGTTTGTTGTTTTTTTTTTGCAGCCAAATCACAGACTGATTGACTGGATCGGCCTTCCCATCAACAGTGACTCAGCAGAAACCTGGAGCTGTTTTTGAAGCAACAAACGGGTCAAAAAGGTGAATCTAAGCCTGTATGTGACCTCTTCGCCCCCGTGATGACCCCGCCCTCGGACGACATTCTGAACCTGCAACTCACAGTCTAAAGCCCTTTGACCGTCAGCGCCGTTGCTTTGACAACAGTTTTCATTCCTCATTTCACCTTCTTCTGTCCCCCCCTGCTTCCTGTTTACCTCCCGCAGACTTCCTGCTCACCACCTGTTCACCTCCCGTACCTTGGGGTCCTTCTCGTAGTAGTACTGCTGGGTGCGGATCCAGCGGCCCACCAGGTGGTCCCGGACGGCGTGGGCCAGGGCGAAGTAGTAGTCCCGGGGCGTGGCGACGTTCCGGTCCTTGACCAGGGTGAAGTGGAGGTGTCGGTTGAAGTCCCGCTTGATGCCCGCCACGTCCTCCAGCCCCGCGATGCCCCGCACGCTGATCTGCTTCCGCTTGTCGTGGTCGCTCAGCGGCGCCGCCATGATTCCCGAGGGGGGGTGTGGGGGCGGCGGTGGTGGCGAGTGCGGGTGGAGGAGGGCAGGCGGCCGGGCGGAGCTCGGAGGGAGAGCCGCGGGAGTAGAGGAGCACCTGCCCCGCGAAGGTGCGGCAGGAAGACTGGAGGGGCGGCCACGCCCACTTCTGCGGAGACCCCGAGGGGGGGGGCGGGGCCGACAAAGATCCGCGAGTACCGACAGACGTCTCACTCGTCGATACAGAGAGACACCGAGCATGTGTTCGGATGTCCATCATGGGGGTAGAGTCGGTGAAGAAGACCTGGGGACCTACGAGTAAGGCCTTCATCATCATCACCATCATCATCATCACCATCACCATCATCATCATCACCATCGTCATCATCACCAATCATCATCACCACCATCATCATCACCATCATCATCATCATCATCATCATCAATACCTTCATCATCATCACCACCATCATCATCATCACCATCGTCATCATCATCACCTTCATCACCATCATCATCACCACCATCATCATCACCACCATCATCATCACCATCATCACCATCACCATCATCATCATCACCACCATCACATCATCACCACCATCACATCATCATCACCACCATCATCATCACCATCATCACCACCACCATCATCATCATCACCACCATCACATCATCATCATCATCACCTTCATCACCAATCATCACCACCACCATCATCATCATCATCACCATCACCATCATCATCATCATCATCATCACCATCATCATCATCATCACCATCATCATCATCATCATCATCATCTTCTACTGCTTGGTCCTCCACAGAGGGTCGTGGGGGGACTGGAGTCTATCCCAGCTGAGGGAAGGCGGGGTCCACCCTGGACTCCCCCCCCCCGACCACCCAGGGTCTCGGTGAGGACCCCCCAAGCTCCCTCCCTCGGTGCTGCCCCCTCCTTCACAGATTGCGCGCTGGCCATCCGCTGCATGTTTTTCAGCTTGTCGGCGAGGCCGTGACCGACTGGACGAGAGTCCTTATTTCCAGAGGGCCAGTCGTTTGGTTCAACACTGGAACGTGTTCATCTATCCTTCCTAAATCAATCACGGGATTCACGGAAGGACTGTGAGCGACCTCACAGAAATGACGCAAAGAGGACCTTCGACCTCACCAACAAGCGCGTGTATCTTGGTTTCACTCTTTTTTTTTTCCCTCGTTTTCGCTGCATTGACTCTCCACACGTTCTGCTGAGCTCATGGCTAATTTATATTCAGAGTTCATTTGCATCGACCTTGTACGCACATTTGGGCGTGTGGGGGGGCGGAGTCTGAGGCGCATTCATATCCACAAGTCATTGGGTGCAGGCGACATTTATCAATGAGAATGAGGAGAGACGAGCGCACGCCCAGTTTGATAGATCTGAAAAAGGTGTATATTTTTGGTGTAAGCACGTTTCTAATTTTGAGTGTACTCCAAATTTACATCTTTTTTTAACGTAAGGATTGATAAATGAAGCCCCCTGATCTGCTCACAGAGACATTGAAACCGGGAGGGCCAGATTCCAAAACGGGTTTCCCGCGCCACCAGGCAGGTTCCCACTGTTAAAAAAAGAAAACCTGAACTTTGGAAGCAAAAACATCCGTGTGTTTCCTGCATGTTCACCTATTTGATAAAACACCGTGAAGACGAAGCCCTCAATCCACCTCTCGGCTGAGTGCGGAAAAGGTGAACGCACGCAGGTAAAGAAATGGGAAATGAGACGAGGTTCAGTCTTTATTTGTCCTTAAATTTGAAGGAAGCTTTGAAGGCCACCTCTGGATCTTCTGGTTGGTTATCGAGCGATGACATCACAGGCGCGCTGATGATGTCACAGCGCAAGAAAAAAAAAGTTGAAACTTCAAGTATGAGGAGATACGGAGGAGGATTTGAGCCAAGTGAACCGTCTCAAAAGTGTCCTCAGTCCTTCTGACTGTTAAAACTGTGAACACATTGAGGTTACCGTGGTTACGGGATCTGGCCTGTGACCTGTAAAGAGCCAATGGGAGCGCAGCAGGTGTCCAGCTCCGCTGAGGTTTCAGGCGTAGGTTCGGGATCTCCCGGACATTCAGGGCGTTGGTGCCGTCAAGTTCTCTCAGGATAAAAGCATCAGTGTGTTTGGAGGGTGTTGAGGTGGTGGAAGGCTGCGCCCAGGGACCAACTGAGACCCACGTTGTTCATGGTCCTCGCCAGCTGCAACGCACAAACGGAGGGCGGTGAGGTCCCGAGGCAGCGGGACTCCAGGCCCGGCCTCTGGTCCAGGCTCCACTCTCACCTTGAACTCCTTCTCCGGCGAGAATCCGAGTTCCTGCAGCAGGACTGAGATGTAGACCAGGTCCAGGCAGAGGAACGGACTCTGATGAGGACTGACCGAAATACCGCCGCAAACTGGGAACAGGAAGTCACGTATTGGGGTGTGTTGGCTCTGGCGGTTCTGACCCGCTTGGCCTTCACCTCCGAGCCTCTAAAGTTCAGGTTTGGAGGGTCATCACCGGCTCACATTCCCTCATATTTGAGGAACCTGAGCACTTTTAACCCTTTCGCTACTGACAATGTTGATTAAAATTACCTGCAGTTCGCGCATCGACCGCGGGGCGGCGCCCTCTCACCTCTTTTCGCTGCGTCGACGTAATCCGACACGTGGACGGTGCCCTCGTCGCCCTCACCTGAGGCGAAACGCGTCAAGGGGGGGCCGTCAGACCGACGACCTCTTTGAGCTCGAAAAGGACAAAGTAAAAAAGGCGGACGTTCGAACGGACGAGGAGGTCCGATCAAAGCGAGTCGGGGCGGGGGAACGCGGAGCCGCGGTCGAGCGGGCTTACCGAGCAGGGCGAGGTCGACGACCCTGTCGTAGAAGTAGCTGAGGGAGAAGAACTCCAGGCGCGCGGCCTCGGACACCTTCAGCAGCTTCCTGTAGAGGAACTTCTCCACCCTGGTGGCGCACGCCTCGTACGGCGGCTCGCCTGGGACACGCACGGGGACACGCCTGCTACACGCCGAGCCGCTCGACGGGCGTCGAGGGCCCGGCGCCGCCGCCGCTCACCTGCCTTCTGGCCCCTGACCGTGTAGACGACGTCGGCGTACTCCCAGATGCCCGAGTACTCCGGAGCAAGGCAGGGGCTGACCAGCTCGGTGCTGCCTCCCACTGCGGAGACAACGGGGGGGAGACGTGAAAAACGGGGAGGGAGGGGGGGGTGCGGACGGGTGACGGGAGGGCAGGGCGGCGTACATACGCGGCGAGGCGTCGACGCCTCCCAGGATGGCGAGCCGAGCAGACATCAGCCCCAGGCCCAGGTAACTGCACGCAGAGCAGGTGGTGAACGGCGAGGCAGAAACGGCGGACGCCGGCCAAACAGCACGTGTGTGTGTGTGTGTACCTGTGTGTGTAGACGGTGTGTGTGTTGTTGAACATCCTTAAGGACCTGATGTAGTCAATAGGCGACATCTGGATGGTTCTCTGCACCCAAGCACAATCACCTCGGTCAGCGTGTCGCACCTCCACAGGTGTTGTCATCGCAGACCCGCTCGCTCGAAACGTCATCAGGCCCCTCCCCCGTGTGGGCGGGGCCTACCGAGAGGCGGGGCCCCCGTTAGGAGGTTACGGCCCTACCTCATCTTGAGGACTGAAGGTGATCTGAAAGGACCCGCCCCCTAAATCCAACATCCCAACCGCTGAATCGGCATGATGGAGACCCCCTGACAGAGAAACGAAGAGGTTAGAACGATCCAAAGGGTGTGTGTGTGTGTGTGAGAGTGTGTGTGTGTATGTTATGTGTGTGAGTGTGTGTGTGAGTCTAACCTGTGATGAAGTTCAGGGTGATCCAGGCAAAAATTCCTGAAACAGTTCAAAGAAACAGTTGTTAAATTCAGGTAATATTTCTACTTCCTCCCAATCACAAACATTGATTTGGTGTCTGTCATGATTTCATGGTGTTTTAGCCTGTTTTTTATGATCTTATGTGAACAACAGGATAGATAATAGAGTATCATTCTATTCCCAGTGTGTGTTTACATAATTTAATTTATCTGGTTATGACACTATCAGCGTAAATGTTCTTGATATCACAGAATTCCGAGGAAAAGTTCAGTGTTAACGTAAAAAAAAAAAGCCACGTTTATCAAAAAAAAGGGCTCCAAATGAAGCCTCATCTCAGGTGGTCCGATTATTATCGTTCGTTATTGGGAAGGGAAAAAGTTCCAGGTGAGCTCGGAACCACGTCGGGATCTCGGCCCAAAGTCGTCGTCCGCGGCTAAAGCCCCCCCCCCGCATTAGGGCCTTTTAGCGCTGATCTCCGCCTGTGGAGGTACGTGCTTATCACCCTCCATCAAAACTGTATCATAGGAGCTTTACTGTAAAACTTTAATGCAGAGACACTAAGAAGCAATTTTCAAACAAAACAGGCCGAGAGACGCGGCTTTAGCCCCGGAAGCTAACCACTGGCACTTAGCACCCCGCCGCCCCCCCGCCGGCCGCCCAGGGGCGGCATTAACAATAAGTCATAAATCTGCGGGAGGATCAGGGAAGAACGGCTGAACGTCGGCCCCAACAAGGCCGGCGGAAGATGGAGCGCCGAGGCCGAGGATGAGGAGGAGGTCCATTAGCGGCGTGACGAAGACATTTGTGATCCCGACGCAGATTAATGGGACATTATCCCGCGGGCGCGTAATTGCTCGTATGAACGACTTTAAAAGGATTAAACATGCGAGCGACGTTTGCGCAAGGGCCACATGTGACTCCTTCATCATGCGTGTCCGCAAACACGCAAGTTGGCGCGGGCGGTGACCCAGATATCGCTGCCACGACATCTGGAGCCGCCGGGCCCACATCTGGTCCCCGCTGGCGCCGACGCGGCTCCGCGGACGCCGAGCGTCCGCTGGTGCGCCAGCGAGGAGTCTCCCCAAGCATCTTAGCGCCCCCCCCAGGTGTTTAACGCCTCGTGGAAAAGGGGTAGCCCGACCAGATGTGGTCAGCTGGGCCACATCTGGTCGGGCTCCCAGAGGCTTCTGGGCGAGTCCCGTACCTTCGTCCACGCCGTCCAGGATCGACACGCTGTCGCCTCCGGACAGGAACGGGGACTTCGCCAGCAGCGCCTTCACCTGGACCCAGACTCAGAGTTAACCACACAGCCCGAAGCCGCCGCCGTCGCCGTCGGAAACGCTCCGCGGGGGGCGTCCAGCGACGCCGACTCTAACCGTGTCCAGCAGGTCCTGGGCTTTCTGCTCGGGCAGGAGCCGGAGCCCCGCGGTGGCCCTCAGGAGGACGGGGGTGGAGCCCCAGGCGGAGGTGGGGACGGTGGCCCGGGCGACCTCCAGGAGCTCGGAGAGCCCGGCGGAACACTACGAGAACGACAGGTGTGAGTGGAACGCTCCGCCGTCGACGGACGCGGGCCTCCCGTCGTCGCTCCCACCTCCTCCGGACGGTCGGCGTAGGCCGACAGTCCCGGCTGGATGGATCGGAACGTTTCCTGGTGCAGAAGCGGAACTCCTGCGGGAACAACAGACGCCGATCAGCCGCTGACGACCCCTCCCCCCCTGCCCCAGACCTGGTCGCCACGGCAACCGCCTCACCTCCGTCCTCCATCCGGAACTGGAAGATGTGGATTCTGGTGCCGGTGCTCCCGGCGTCGAACACGACGCAGTACTGGCGGGCCGGCGCCGCGGGCGTGGGCCCCCGGTGTCTGGGCGGCGTCCAGCCCGCCGGGCGGCGCTGAGCATCGAGCTTAGCGGCGTCTCGCTGGCGCTTGACGAAGGTCAGGAGGAGGAACGCCACCAGGACGAAGACTCCAGCCAGCTTTGGCACCTTCATCACCGCTCATTCTGCGCTTTCATTCCTGCTGACAGACACAAACTGGTTCACTCCCAGTTCCCCAAGTTTCGGCTTAACAAGTTGACATTTTGATTCCTTTTTTTTTTTATTTTTATTGTGTTTTAAAGTTTTTTTTTTAAATCACAGCTACTTAAACAAGACGATTTTCAGCTTCACACCCATCATAAGTATTAAATACAACTTTCTCAGACAAACCTGGCGTCTCCATTTCCCTCAATCACACTTAAAATTTAGTGTTGAATCATGAAAACTAATATTTAAACTAAAATGTTCACTTTTCTCTCTGATGTTCGCAGAAATTAATTAAATTAATACAACTACAGCGTGTTAATTTAAGGTAATAAGGTCACGTTGACTGGCTAATATAATTAATGCAATATATAATGTAATCAGGCATGTTTGTTAATGTTTGTGGCGTTAACAAAAAATTAAATTATAGTTTTTTTTTGGAACATTGGATGCTAAAGGTTAGCTTAGCATCGGGCTGTACACGGGTTTACACATTAGACTTCGTACGAAACTAACCGCGTCCCCCCGAACAAAGAGGACGGCTGAACGAGAGCACGCCGGACCACACACCGAACCGGACCGAACCCGCCCGCAGAAGCTTCGTTCAGACGTTTTTACTCACTTTTCACTCTGAAAAACTACAGCCGACGTAGCGGCGCGGGCCGATGACGTCATTTCGGGTGGCCAGCGCTGACCGTTACTCACGATCCAAAAACATCAAAAATCACGACTTTGGGATATAAAGTTTGTCTCTGTGTGACACCACTTTAACATAATAACACTTTCACCAGTCCTTCCTTAGGTAAGTTATTTCACCATTTTTGCTTCTGCATATCATCCTTTTGTTGTTTTTATTGGCTTTCCTGTTGATTTAAATAACTTTAATTTGAAAATCTTTATTGGGTCTAAAACTAATGAGGGAAAACTGCGCATGTCGACAAATATGCAGCCGACAAGGCGCTGATTTAGTCTTGAAGCATCCAGTAAAAAAAAAAAAAAAAAAAGCAAAAGGTAATTTAAAAAGAAAAAACCGTGCTTAAAACTAACTTTAAGTCGTAAATCTGAAAACCGCTGCAGTGGTTTGATGTAATATTGTCATAAATGATAACATGACCTCCAGAAAAAAACTTAATTTTCCAAGAGCAGTAAAAGTACCCCCAGTGTTCGGAGCACTAAGACGCAAGTACTCCTTATCTACTCCAGCCTCCTCGGCTACAGTGATCAGGAGTGTGTGCGGTTTATTGATCTGGCGGCTGAATGCCTCCTCTTCCTCCTCCTCGTCTTCATCACTCTGCTCCATATATGTGATTTAATCTATAAGCCTCTAATAGCTGTTTATCAGTTAATGGCCCTCGGCGGGACGTTAATGGTTCCGTAATCTTTCATCACTCTGATGGAACAAAAACGTCGCTGAGTGGATCCTAATCGTCCCGCAGATTTACATACAAATTACATCACTTTAGTCTCTAATCCAGCTAAGTTTTTAATCGACACAGAAACCAGAAAAACACACACAAGAATGTCGAGTATTGCGTCAATATCGCGAAAAATAAAAGATGAGCCGATGTTGATGACTTTTAGCTCAAACGAGCTCTAAATTTATCAAAGCCTAAAGACAAATAAACCAGCAAAAAAAAACAGTCGTTGGGTTTAAATCGTGTAATAATAAAATATTGTTAATATCCACATGACCATATATGGACTACTTCCTGTTGCCAGTAGGTGGGGCCACCGCATCGCTCGCGCCGTCAACCGTTAACGGACGAGGCTTTTTAACTTTTCCCTCAAAAGTTTCGCGAAAACGCGTCAAACTTCTGATTCCGGTTTCACGGCCTCGGTTCGCCTTCGCGTTATCGTCCCCGTCCCGTCGTGACGGAGGTGGAGCGACGGAGCCGACCCGTGTTGTTATTGTTGTTAAAAAAAAAAAAAAACCTGACCTGAGATTTAGATCACGTGACCGTATCAGCTGTATGTGGGTCATGTGATCCCATCAGGAGGATTATTAGGGAATAATTTGAAGGATTTCTGAGGATATAATTCAGCATGTTAGGATCATAATTGATGGAAGATTCCACTTTCATCTGGGAAGATTCAGATGGATTAGTGGTCGCCACGGCGACAGCTGGACTGAGCTGCCTTATTTCTGAGCCTTATTAGGCTGCATCTTCTTTATTTCTTATTTTCATCTGCAATCTGCTGCAGAGAACACGAAGAGGAAAGCTGTGAACAAACAGTCCTGAAGAGACGAGGAGTTCTCCCAGTGAAGTCTTTATGTTTTCAAAAGCATGTGCGTGATAAAACCTGCTATCAAAAACACTTCAACTTTGATATATCATCCTTTAAACATTGCGATAATGTGACCAAAATGTGGTGTCAGCCATAGGGGCTAATTCTACAGTAATATTAGTTACATTACAGCGTCGTCGGATGATTTTATTGATGAGATAATGATGATTTTGTTTCCTCACACTGTAATCTGAGATGAATAATCAACAGGAAGAAGGGAGGGAGAGAGAGTCGTAGCATCTGTGGAGCGAAGACGGAATGATGTTTGTCAGATTAACGACAGAAATCTTCTCATCTGATGAGTAATTGGGGTCATGATGACGTTTTATGAAAACATCACGGCCCCTAAAAAATAAAACCACTGAAGGGGAGTGAACACCATCCAATCCGCTGCCTTATATTTGGGAGGAAAAACAAGGAAAAAAGGAAAAGAAAGGATGATTAATGTTATTGGATTATTTACATTGCCCTCTACATGATTGAGCCACAGAAATGAAATTAAAATGTGTGTTGAATTGGATTTTCCAGGAAAGTCCTGTAAAAACCACGGCGGTAATAAGGAATAACTAATTCTCCCAAAGTCGATTAAACACCATCTCATCCCGCAGAACAAATAAGATGTGGATTAGACAACTGTGGCTACATTAAGAGGCAGATTAAAGGGTTTTTTATCCATTATTGTGATTATTATTCTGCTTGTTCTGCTTCTGGGGGCTTAACGCTGCTGTTAGCTCACAAAACGAGCCATTAGAAACGAGAAAACAAACCGGCGCAAATGTTATTATTCTTCGGGCATGGTTCCAGCTCCAGCGTAATATTCAAATCATCTGCCCGAAAACAGAAAGGTCGGAGAGGGGGACGGATCCTAAACATGAAAAGGGCTGACTAAGTTTTAAAAAAACACACAAAAAAAACTCACCTGTGAAACCACAACAATAAAGAGAGGTTAGAGTTTATTTTAGTCTAATCAACAACAGAAGCCTGTGAGGGTCAATTCTGTGACCACCAGTATATAAACGGTAATGTAACGACATCAACAGTTTCATGCTACATAGTGGTAGTGGGTGTAAAACTTTTTTTTTTTTATTTACTTTCATTGTCTCACAAGCATGTGTGTTCTGGGGGCGAGTTTTAATGCGGTTTTGGTCCGTGAGCAGGGCCTTGGACCCACGACCAAAGGACAAAAAGGGCCCCGTCGTCCGCCTGTAGTTGGAGTCTCAAAAGGAAGGCCTGGTGCAGTACTCCATAAAATGGAAGTATGGGAGGCATTTGTTCTTGCTGGCGGTCGTGCTGACCTCAGCGGGGGATTAGCTGTTTGGACTTCTTTCATTTTTCAATTTATTTTAAACAATGGCCTCAGATTAGCTGTCAGAGTCGGGGTGCATCAAATAAAGAAAATTGCATTAAATTATCCCATTAATATTATTATATTCGCCGCTCCGCACCGACATTATATAATGAAACAACGCGGTTTTTATCCTGCCCCAGGAAGCAGCCATGCTAGTAAATGAAAATTGGATTGTTATAATGCAGCCCTCCAAATGAAAAACCGCGGCCGGGATGAAGGAAATCATGTTTTTATGCTCCAACTCATCATCCCAGCGTACACACGGACAGTTTAAACACACACCCCGAGTGTTTTTACACATTCCTGACCGCGTGTCCGTTTATATAACGCTGCCTGCCGCCTGGATTAAATAAACTCAGCATTAAACAATTCAAACATCTTGACGCTTTTAAACACTTATTTGAACGCCTTCCTTGAAATACTCCCATGGGAGAGAATTATCGTCCCCCAGGTAAAATCTAATCCGATTCAACATAATCTGATCCGAATACTTCCAATTCCTCTTCTAAGGAGTTTGTTGATTGTCGTATTTGCGGCGGATATCTGCGTATTATACGGGACGACTGCTGTTAAAAAAAAAAAACTGTTAATTTTATTGTTTTTTCCTCTCACGTGATTACCAGTCAAATCACTTAATGCATTGTGATTGAGGGCACTCGCTGCCTTTAGCCAAATGACTGTTGATATTTGCGTTTAATTTAAGACAAGACTCATTAACATGCTGCCAGATTAACTGCTGCAAGCTGAGGTTATCTGCTCTTAATGCTGCTGCACTCACATAATCCCTGCTAACTTGGATTGGTGGCTACAATGAGATCAGCGGCCAATAGGGCGACCCTGCCGAGGCAACAATCGCAGAGACCGGGGACCCTGAACGCACCACGGAGGTTCCCCAGGACCAAAAGAGAAGGAGGCGAGAGTGATGAAGACGACAACGTAACAGTAAATCCCCCCCACACCCCCCCCACCGAATCAATAAAGACACACTGGATTATTATGATTATTACTGTGATTATTCTGGCCTGGCGGTGAGTTGGCGGAGGCCAAATCTGCCCGAGGAGGAGCAATAAATCTTTTTCAGATGTGGATTATGGAATATTTGCAGCCTGCAGACACGGAACCATATGTTTCACCGCAATCAACAAACCTTCAATAACACAAAGGCTTGTTCACTTTGCTCGTTTCACCCCCCACCCCCCTTCCCAGGCCCTGGTTCCTGGTTACTGCTCATTTTTTTACAGATGAAAACGTGCTCATTCGTTCGTTCTAACTCAGGAGGTCTTTGGAGGACTTGGGTCTCGGTCTGGCCTCAGCTCGCGTTTGTGTTTTTACATTTTTTTTTTTAGAAAAAGAATCTCTGAGGGTCTTTGGGTCGCGGCGAGAAGGTGGCGATTCACTTTTGATGATTTTTGTAATTTAATATTTGAGAGTTTATAAACCGATTGTCCTCTGATTGTCTCCTCCAATCTGTTCTTAGCCTCGTTGTGCTAATCCAGACACACACACACACGCGCACACACGGCGCGCGCGCGCACACACACACACACACTGAGCTGAGGTGAAGGTGAACACGTTGGTGCCCTAAAACAAAAAGTGTGATGCTCGTGAAGATGGTCCGACAGTGATGATGATGGTGGTGGTGGTGGTGAAGGTGCCGAGGAGGAGGAGGGGCAGGCTGCCGCCGCCGCCGCTCCATCCTGGAATTCCCACCATTCTTGATTTGTTTGCCCGGTGTGGGTGACAGCTGAAGAGGAGGAGCTGAAAGAAAAAGGAGCGACAGATGGGTGGAGAGAAAGAGGAGCAGAGATGGAAGGATCAGGATGAAGGAGGTTAATGAAATTAAATCACCCCCCGATACAGTAAAGTTCAGTCCAAGTCAAAATGAAGGCTCTGCTCGGTTCACTCATTAACCCGGACTTGTCCCAGTCGCTTAATTAGCTGTTAATTATCGTTTATTATTACAATTATCACTTTAGTTTCATCAAAACCCGGATCACGAACGCATCATTTGTGACAGAATCAGCGCGGCAACATCACAATCCGGAGGTCCGAGTCAGTTTCGCGTTGAGCAACATGGTGCCCGGGGGTCACGGGGGTGAGGGCGGGGGCGTTGAAGGGTGTCAGGGTCACGAGCCTGGGGGGGTCGAAGGTCAGGAGCGGCGGGCCAGGAAAGTGCCTGCGTCTGTTGCCGGGGCCTGAAACCGAGAGAGAGAGGGAGCCCGCGGCCCGGTGTCGCCACCCCCCCCCCAGCCCCCGCCCGAAATTAGCCGAGGCGTCTCCGTGGCACGTGTTCGGGCGTCTCGGCGGCGTTCGCTGCGGGCGTCTCTGCGCTGCATTAAATTTTTTAATCATTAGCCATTAGAGCTCGTGGCAGCAGGCAGCTTTCTCCGCTGGTGTTTGTCTGGCGCGGCCGACTGCACTTTCAGGCCCGAGATTACAAAATGTAAATGGGGGGGCGCTGGGGGGGGGTCATGTAAGAGTATATGGTCCAGACTTCCAGACAGTCTAATTTAAAAACTGTAATCCCGACCCAGGAGTTGTTTACAGCGCCGAATTAGGTTAATCTATCGGGCTATTTGCATAAATGTGCATTTATGAATAATTAGTGGGCCACAGGCTGAAAGTGGAGACTGGTGCTGCTGGTGGAGGTGGGGGGGGCAAGGGGGGGGGAGACGCGTGGCCAGACTATTGTTGCCGTTGACACCAGTCAACAATAGGAAGGAGAAAACAATGAGCAACAGGAACCGTCTGCTATCGCTTACAGGCCGCTGAGCGCCGCACGCAACAGCAGCAGCACGTCTTTAATTTAATTACAGCTGCTGCCGCCGTAATTGGACTCATTACCGCCGTTTAAACGGAGAAGCAGCTGGAAGGTGGGAGTCTGAACCGGACCGCTCCCATCAGAGGTTGATAGTCGGTGATTTACAGCAACAACGGTTCTTTGCTGGTGGAAATTTGCATAATTTTCCCGCCGTCTAATCTGACTTTTCAAATCATCGTTTTAAAACAGAAATACTTTTTTTTCCCTCAAATTTTTGCACTGTGCAGTTGATATTTCATTAAAGCGAAATATTTTTATGTTTGAGATTGTTCAACTTTTTTTTTTGATTTGCGAGGTCAGGCAGTTTGCAGAGCCTCAGCCGTACGGGTGAGAGTTGCCGCCTGTTTTCAGTTTGAGCGTCTGCTGACCTTTATGCCGAACGTCTTCAACTCCCCAGACGCCCGTCGCGTGCTCTCCGGGGAGCCACGCCCCCTCTTTTCACTCAGCACGTGCAGGCAGAGCCCTCCACACACACTCACTGTTCAACAAGTACTACTACAAGCAACAGTTGCTGATGTGGTACGCCATCTACAGTACTCCATCTAAAGTACTCCATCTACAGTATCTACACTACTCTATATACACTACTCCATTTAAAGTACTCCGTCTACAGTATCTACACTACTCTATATACACTACTACATCTAAAGTACTCCATCTACAGTACTCGATCTACACTACTCTATCTACACTACTACATCTACAGTACTCCATCTATAGTACTCTATCTATATTATTCTATCTGCAGTACTCTGTCTACACGATTCATCTACAGTACTCCGTCTACAGTACTTTGTCTACAGTACTCTATCTACAGTACTCTATCTACACTACTCTATTTGCAGTACTCTATCCACCGTACTCTATCTACAGTACTCCATCAGCAGTACTCTAATTGAAGTATTCTATTTGCATTACTCTGCACAGTACTCCATCAGCACTACTGTGTTTTCAGAACTGTGTCTGTAGTCCTCTATGTGGTGCTGTGTCTGTAGTACTTTATTTGCAGTACTCTATCTGAAGTGCTCTCTTTGTAGTACTCTGTGATACTCTGGAGTACTCTATGTACCGTACTCTGTCTGCAGCAACAGTAAATGGTGATCACACTGGTCAGCGGTTCTCCGTCTGAACAGACAGTAAATTAATTACAAACACGAGAAATGAAACAATCAAGTCATGAAGGATGAAGATAAAACTCTGGACGAGGATAAAAAGCTCAAGAATAAAAGACCTTAATCTGAAGATTATTCAAACCCTCATAATCAATAAATCTCCTTCTTCATATAATGGTAATCCATAGTGTTTTAAAAATTTAACATAAGTTTCTGTGGACACACACACACAAACACACACACACATGCATACACACACGCGCACACACAGTTTAATCCAACCTCAGCACCTTCTTTTCAGCTTACATGAGTCAAACTGGTGTTCTGATTTTTGGAAAACCTTTATAATCTGCACAAACTCCAAAACTGTCTCATCATTTATTGTGTGTGTGTGTGTGTGTGTGTGTGTGTGTGTGTGTGTGTGTGTGTGTGTGTGTGTGCTGCTACATATTGAGGACTAAAATGTGCATTTTACTGGCAAAGTGAGGACCTTCTGGATTCGTGTTGGGTTAGTTCATTTGGTTGTCACAACTTCAGCGATCTGTTTGAGGGTCTAGATTTAAATGTTTGGGTTACACGTGGGTTTGGGTCAAAGGTCAGGGTCAGGGATTGAGTAGTGATAGTTTGGACAAGGTGCTGGGGAAGGTTTTATGTGACATGAACCAAGACAGAAGTAAGGGCGGGAGTTTTCAAGCAAATAGAATTTTGTAGACACATTTTGTTCTGTTGACTCTAGAATGATGGAATATATAATTCGTTACCAAAAGATGTGTGAAATGTCCTTGATGGAAATAAAAATATAAAAATAAATTTAAGACTTATATAAATTAAAGATTTAGAGAAACATTTTCACTCATCTTTTTTGATTCATTTTTAATTTTGTCTTTTAATTTTTATTTCAATATATCTTTAAAATATATATTTTTATTCAAATACACAAAGATATATAAAAGTAAGTATAAAAATGACTTAAAACAATCTTTTGCATATAAAACCATGTTTATAAATATAAAATAACAGCAGCGAATCATAAAAAGTCACCTCAGGTGTTGATATTTCAGTATTTTGTCATGTGGAAAACGTGGTTCTGAATAATACTCTTAACGTAATAATTTAGGAATTATATTTAAAGTATTACAAAACGCACACACGTACACACGCGCGCGCACACACACAGACACACGCACACACACGTACACAGCTTGCCAGCATGCAGTCAATCCTGACGGATTAAACACTAACTTGGCCCTAATTTTACAAACAGACTTTCATCCTGAGGCTTCGTTTTCTGTGCCAGTGTGTGTGTGTGTGTGTGTGTGTGTGTGTGTGTGTGTGTGTGTGTGTGTGTGTCAGAGAGAGAGAGAGAGAGAGTAGGTAAAAATGGTCAACTGGTTTTAAAAAGCAATTAGAGGAATCTGCTTATGGGGCATAATTAAAGCAAATTTGAGCCTGTTTTTGAAACTTTAATCCAGTTTTTTTCTTTTTGTAGATCTAAATGTGATGTCATCATTTCAGTCCAATCAAATGAAACACAGATTAAACATCAAAAATTATTAAAAACGCCGAGAACACACTTTAGATTATCAATATCTATAAATAAATGACATTTGGAGGAGAAAAAAAAGGGTTTTAATGTTTTAAAAATGTAATGTATCCTTTTAAAAAGGACAAATTAGACTTTATTTAATTTTTTGTGACCTCATGCAATAAAATGATCTGCAGATTAATTTTCTTAATCTGATGACGTCGCGGCCGCCACGTGCCTCTCGCGCGACCCTTATCGATTATATTGATCTGAGTTTACTCTCCAGGTCGAGGGCGAAGCTTCGGGGACGAAGAACCGCGCCGCTGCTCCGAGAAAATCCCGAACGAACGCAAAGAAAATTGGTGGTAATTAATCCCCCGCGCAGAGGAGGGATTAGGCCACGCCCCTCGCCGTTTATCTGGCCTCCGATTGGCTCCCGCCTCAGACCCGGGCCAGATAAATGGAACGTGCCGCGGGACCCGCACGCCCGAGCATCCTTCATCTTCATCATCGTCACCATCTCCCCCAGCGACGGAACCATGACGGCTCGGGAGGACCTCGCCGAGGAGAAGCCCAAGGTCAAGATGCTGTCCCCGGGCTACGGCATCGACAAGTCCCGCCTCCACGGCCCCGGGTTCCGATCCAAGGGCTTCGCCATCACGGACCTACTGGGCCTGGAGTCCGACCTCCAGGCCAGGCAGCAGCCCGGGGCCGCCCCGGGTTCCGTCGCGGCGTCCGGGGCGGAGCCGCAGGTCCCGGGCGGCCTGGGGGGGTTCTCGTTCCCGGGCGGGTCTCTGCCGCTCGGCCTCGGCTTCCTCTGCAGCCTGGCGGCGCAGCAGCCCGCCGGGTCGCCCTGCTTCCTGCCCGGACACCTGCCGCTGCTCCAGGCCCGGACCGACAGCCACTACCTGCAGAACCTGGAGGCCCAGCGGGACCAGTACTCCGGTATGACCCGGCCCGTCCTCCCCCCACCGAGGCCGTCACGGTTTTCCTCCTGTTCGCTTCATTCCAAATATATCACTTCGCATTTATTTTAATTTGAATTGCGCGTTTTGCTGTTTGGTTCGTTTAATTAAAAATAATCTGGAGTTAGTCACATTTTTATTCAAACAAAATCAGGTTTTTGTTGCGCAAAACAAATTATTACGGCTCTGATCCCGCACTGAGGAGGGGAATTTTCGTTTAATTAATACTATTAATACTTTATTAATACTTTAAATACTTTGAATCCTCTATTTGGATTTTTTTTAAAAAATATACTCTTTGAAAAAAACATTGTTTTGTTTCTTTCTTTCTTTGTGTCTTTGCTCTTTCCCGCGCGCTCCTGTGCCGATTCTGATTGGGCGGGTTTGTGGATCGATTATCGTGACCGGTGGTTTCGGGTGTGTGTGTTTGCAGATGAAGAGTGTCTGTCCGACCGCAACGACTCCAAAAGCTCCGCAAACTCCCAGAAGAGGAAGAAGAGGAGACACAGGTGAGGAAGGACGCGACTGGCCTTTTATCCTCGATATCAACACCTTACATTTCATAATAATAATAATAATAATAATAATGATAATGATAATAATAATAATAATGATAATAATAATAATAATAATAACAGACACAGAAATATTTAAAATGAATCTTACGGTGTTATTTTCGATTTACAATGAACGCTTTTGACAAGTTATAAACACAATCTCTATTAAAATGATAAATTATACTCACAAAGGTATTTGAGTGATTTAAATAATATAATTAAAGGTGTTTTTAGCTTCATTTGGTGCTCACGGTCGCTGCTCTGGTCCCGCAGGACGGTGTTCACGTCCCATCAGCTGGAGGAGCTGGAGAAGGCCTTCCAGGAGGCGCACTATCCCGACGTGTACGCGCGGGAGATGCTCGCCATGAAGACGGAGCTGCCCGAGGACAGAATACAGGTGACGTCACCGATACTCGATCACTGCCGATCGATCAATTTGAACATCTGTCGAAATGTCATTTTTACGGTTCACAAATTACCATCGGAATTTTGTTCAATTATTATTTTTTAAATAAGGATTGTTTTAAGATACTTGTCGTTATTAAAATTATTTTATTGTTGTTGATTTTTAGATTGAAGAGTTCTGCATTCAAATCAGTATAGATAGTTTAAAAAAGCGTCCAATTGCCAAACCTTTATTTTCGATTTAAAAGAAACGGTTTTTATTTTTTCCTGAATTTATAAATACGCATCTGTCCATTTAAAAATATACATTTAACCTTTCTCAAAGTCCACAACATCTGTTTGTTCGGGGCGTTTCATTTATTACTCGTCCGTTTTTTTTAAATTATTTCGATGCAGGGCGGGTTCTGAATGTTCTGGATATTTGTTCCAGGTGTGGTTCCAGAACCGGCGGGCCAAGTGGCGGAAGCGGGAGAAGTGCTGGGGCCGCAGCAGCGTCATGGCCGAGTACGGCCTGTACGGCGCCATGGTGCGACACTCCATCCCGCTGCCGGAGTCCATCCTCAACTCCGCCAAGAACGGCATGATGGGATCCTGCGCCCCCTGGCTGCTCGGTGAGCCGCATGCACGTCAGTGCCACACGCACACTCACACGCACGCACGCACAGCAGCAAACACGTTAAAGACGATGACAAGTACATCTAAACCACCTTGTTTGCCCCTCTGTGGTCGGCTGTAGTACTACAGCTCAAATATGTAATAATAATAATAATATAATAATAATAATATAATAATATAATGAGGATGATGATGAGAATAACAATGGACACATTTATCTTTTGACATTAAGTCCACTTTTAGTGGAAATACAGATACACACAGCAGATACACAAGACTTCATTCAAGGATTTTTACTTTAATTTAAGTCAACTTTACATGTACTGACATAGTGGTAATTGTATGTTTGCATTGTAAAGGTATACTTGCTTTTTTTAGTCTCTTTCCATGGTGCAGACTGAACTGAGTGTCCGTCTCTCCACACAGGGATGCACAAAAAGTCATTGGAAATGTCCAAGAAGTGTCTGAGCCCCGCCGAGTCGGACCCGACCCGCTGCAACACCTTCTGCGGCACCTCGGAGCGATGCGGCCGCGGCGAGGCCCCGGAGGTGGAGCCTGAGGAGGAGCGGCTCCTGGAGATGGAGGAGGACGAGGAGGAGGACGTGGACGAGGAAGTGGCCATCGACCTGTCCAGCTCCTCCAAGCAGCAGCAGCAGCAGCAGCCGCATCCGGAGGCCGGATCTTCCGCAAACGGCACCCGCTCGCCACATCGGCAGAGCGGCGGCGAGTCAGATGAACAAAGCTGAGTTTTGGGGGAGTCGAACGATGACTGAAGGTGGTGGCACTTTGATGAAATGCAGTGGGGCAACAGACTGGACCCTTCAGGGAGGACAGAAACAGCCAATCAGTACAGAAATCACATCATTTATCTCTGTCTAAATTATTATATTATCATTATTGTGAGCCTGTAAGAAAATATCTTAGCTTAATTTTATGTGAACACTATCCGGTTCTATGAATTTTTTCTGCGCGACAAAAAATCCAACTGATTTAGTCTTAGCGTTGTTTTGTAGATGTCAATTTAAAATGGAACTAATGACACTACCTTGAACACACACTGTAAATAATGTTCTTACATTTCGTACAATTACACAAAATTTGAAAACCTCAAAAGAACGAACAATGACATTGAGGCAAAACTCAACGTGTTTATGGCTGCAAGAGTGGTTTTTCTGATTTCTCCACTATGATGGAAGCATATTTCCTCAGCATTGATGCTGCTGTTGTTCAAACACTGAAGGTCTCCTGGAGAATGTAGATAAATTCCATTCCTGTCTGCGTTTTGCTACTGGAATTCACTGAGAATAATTTTCATCGTCGTGGAGAAATAAAGAGAGTATTTGATGTTTATTATTGTTGCTTTTGTGTGTTTTATAATTTGACTGTTATTGTTCAGATATATTGTAAATTAATGTAATTTTAAAACAATATTTCAGAAATTCGAATTATTATTATTAGTACAGGTTGGTGAATAAAAAGTATTTTTGGAATCACTGGAGTATTGATTCAGATTATTCAACACAACATAAGCTTGTAATTTTATAATGAAAACAACAAACTTTAATTTCCAAATTCATTTTTTCTCGTCACTATTTGGGACAAGATTAACAGCAAATAAAATAGAATAAACTTCAGAAAAACATTCTGAAATGGGAGGGAAGAAAAGTTGGTTTTGGGAATTTATGTAAAATAAATATTTAAAAGTAGAAGAGCACTAATTTCCCCGTTATATTGTGACCTTCACCTGTAGAAGAGTATAATACAATAGAGAATAATATAGTACAATTCTATAACATAGTTACAAGATCAAATCATTGAGACATCAAGAGTCAATTCTGTTCCTGAAAAAATATTTGAAATCAAACAAATCACCAAACAGACATAGAAACAAACACCAGCTATCACATAGTAAAAACCAATCTTAAATGAAATAAATAAAATAAAAAGAAAGTCCGTGAATCAATCATCCTCTGTTGACGTAGGTGGATGGAGAAGAAAAATACGTCACTTCCGTATTTTTTCGTTTTAATCTCAAACGATGTGATCAGATGAGCGATTTAATTATCTCACATACATTCATCATCTGAACGTGTCCTACTTCAGTTGAGTTTAAGTTTTGTTGACGAAAGTTTTAATTATTTTTCCTATTTTTCGGCGGAACTTGGTCACGACAACTACGTCACTTCCCGCAGAAGCATTAGCCGCTAAAAGCTAAGCGTTTTTCCCAAGACAGCGAGCGTCTAACTGACGTGCAGCTTCATTATGCTCGAATTAATGTCGCTCAGGTCTGAGCTGATGCTTATTTGCAGTACTCTGACAAAGGCGCTACTAGTGGAGATTATTACGGCGGTGGAAAAAGTGTCAAAAAACCCGGAAACCAGGGTGAGCTAACTGCTGCTAACTGGCTATCAAGCACTTCCGATGTGTTTGCAGGAAGTTGTAACAAATATCACCGTTAAATTATTTATTTTTCACCTACTTTTTGCGTCTACTTTTATTTTCTTGGTCCCGTTTATGTAGTTGGGGCGTTTTTGCTCAGCTGAACTGTCAGTGTTCTTAATTTGACTCCATATCTGTTATTATATATATATAACATGAACTTTGTTGTTGTTGTTGTTGTTGTTGTTGTTGTTGTTTTCTTTTAGGAAAAGATAAGCTTATTGGTCACCAGCTTGTGTGTTGAGGCTGTTGATAAGATTTTTGAGGTCCTTGAAGAGGCTGCTGCAAGTTCAGCGTTGAAGAATCCATCAAAACCCGGTAGGATTATTTTATTAGAAGGTTTCCTTCTATTGGGGAGTTGAGGCGAAGAAGAGAAGCTCATGCTGAGAATGAACGTGTGAACCTGTTTCAGGTGGGGCCACCGCAGACTTCTCCCCCGCAGAGCAGACCGTCATCCTGGTGTACAACAAGGTCGGTCGCTCCTCTGTAGTTTCACCGCGATAAAACAGAAAAGTCGAGGTCCTGATCCACTTTCTTCCCTCCAGGGTTCTGCTGTTGTCTCCGAGCCTTTTCTTCTGTCTCCGGGGGGCCGTGCTGCAGGTGAGCCCGCGCGTGACCCTTCCGTCACCCCACCTGCTGGAGATCTTCGGGTGCGTGCTCTGATGCGACCTGTGACCCCTTTCGTTCTCTGCTTCAGGCGGAAGTAACGCCAGACCTCTGGCTGACTACCCCGACCACGACTACGCTCGGTGTTCTCGGCCGCTCGGCGCCTCGGCGGCGGGAGGGCCGTCCCTGTCGGCGCCGACTCACCTGCCCTGTTCCCAGTGCGGGAGGTTGTTCCCGAACGCAGAGCGGCTCGCCGACCACCGCAGGAAGTCCCATCCGGCGTGCTCGGTGTGCGGGGCGGCTTTCACCGGCGTGCTGAAGCTCCGCGAGCACGAGATGAAGGCGCACGGGCTGCTGCCGTACGCCTGCGACTACTGCCCGAAGACGTTCAACCACAAAGCCCACCGCGACCTGCACGCCAAGGTGCGGCACACCGGCGAAAAGCCGTGCCGCTGCGACGTCTGCGGGAAAGGTTACGCCAGCGCCGGCATGCTGAAGACGCACCGGGTCACCCACGGCGACAAGACGTTCACTTGCGACGTTTGCGGGAAGAGCTTCTTCCACTTCTGCCACCTGACGCGGCACAAGCTGGCGCACCGGGACGTGCGGCCGCACCGCTGCGACGCGTGCGGGCGCGGCTTCGCGCAGGCCGAGAACCTGCGCAGCCACCAGGCGGCGCACGGCGGCGAGCGCCAGCTCTGCCCCGTCTGCGGGAGGACGTACCGCTGCCTCAGGAACCACGTCGTCAGGAGGCACGCCCGCGGGCTGTCGCCGCACGAGCTGGCCGCCGTGGGCGGCGGCGGTGGCGGTGCCGCCGTCGTCGTGGTCGCCTGCCCGGACTGCGGGAAGACGTTCCCCAACCGGTCGCAGCTCCGGGCCCACCGGCGCTGCCACGCGGCTCCGCCGCCGTCCCGCTGCGACCTCTGCGGGATGGGCTCCCGAGGGACGGACCTCTTGGGCGACCACCGCTACACCCACGCCGACAGGAAACCGCACCTCTGCGAGCTGTGCGCCGCCGCCTCCCCGACGGCCCGTCTGAGGCGGGCCACGCCCGAGCGCCCGCGGCTCTCAAACTGCTCGAACTGAGGACCGGGCTGCGGGTCGTCGTCGGGCTGTAGGACCCCGGCCTCGCCCCGGGTTCGGTTTGCCCGGCGTTGGCGCGTAAGCCCCGCCCCCCCTCTGGTTCACAGGAGGTCTGGACGAGCTAATCAGCAGATTACGGCGGGATTGTTAGGGGTGATTAAATCAACACGTAGGTGGATTACACGGTGTAATCTGACGGATCTCGGAGGTCGCGCAAACATCCCAGGGAAATGACGGCCGCGCGTCCAGCTGCCAATTCCAGATGTGGGAATTAAATCAGCTTAAGGGATCAAATTTAATAAATCAGAAAACGCTGTTTGTCTCCGGCGCTCAATCTTATCTTTGATATCTTGTTTTCCAGCGGCGACGTTTTTCGGTTTTTGCGTTTCGACGCGCGCCGGGAGCTCCCCCCCCCAGATAACGGTCAGACGCGCTCCCAACGGCGAACCCAGTCGAAACCTCTTTTATTTGCGCTTTTAAGAGTGAAAAAAAAAAAGCAGGATTGTTTGAATAAAAATGTAAAACCGCCCTGTTTTGATCCTGCGTGTCTTTATCGGACGTGAAGGTCCTCCTGGTTGTGGCTGACGTGTTCGTCGGGGGGGGGGGTGTCTCGCGCTCTCTTTCGCAGCCCGGTCACGTGACTTTCTGTCGAGCGAAGATGTGGCAGTGAAGGTCCTCCGAGCCGGGTCACGTGGGCACACCTGTCGGGAGGGGGTTCAGAGAGACGCCCAGGTGAGCCAGTCCTTCTTCGTCGACGATGACCGCCGCCCTCGGCCGCTGGAGGGCCCTGTCCCGGGTCCCGGTCCGGGCCGACCCGGCCCCGCTGAGGTGCCTCTCCACCCTGCCCCCGCCGGGCTCCTGGACGTCGGGGATGTCCCGGCTCCCCCCACGGGACCTGCACCGGCTCTCGGTGGCGGAGCCGGACCGGTTCTGGGGGGCCGCGGCCGCCGACAGGCTCCGCTGGGCGGAACCGTTCCGGCGGGTCCGGGACTGCGAGCTGAGCAGCGGGAGGATCGGCTGGTTCGTGGGCGGGAGGCTGAACGTGTCCGGTGAGCGCGACACAACAACAACAACAACAACAACAACACACAGGCACACCAGAACCAACACCGAGATCGAAACTTTCATCAACTTTTTTTTTTTTAATTTTTAAACGGGGGTCGAAGCACGTGACCGGGGGAAGTGGGATCGAAAACGAAACTGGTGATAATCGGGATGAGGACGGTTTAATCTGACCTAATCTGAATCTAGTAGTTTGTTCGCTACTGGGGGGGGGGTTCGATGGTTTTTGTTTTTCGTGTGGGGGGGGGGGTGTTGGTTTATCTTTTTTCTTTTGAGGAGCAGACCGGAAGTCCTGACTCGTTAACCGACCGACGGGAACGCGCGGGAAAACCCGGGGCGTTTTGTTTTTAATTTATTTCACGCGTCAAAATAAAACAGGAAGCTCGCGGCGGGAAAACAAAGGGGAGATACTTTAAAAAATAAAAGTTCTACTAAAGCGTTCAGAATTTCGACCAAGTTAATCCGTTGATTATAAATCCGGGAGAAGGCCCAGTAAATGAATAATTGCGTGTTTTTATCTGCTGTTGTTTTTTTTGTGTGTCTGATGAATAATCCAATAACGTTCCAATAACGACAGCTGGATGATTTGTATTGTATCTACGTATTGATGCGAGAGCGGAGGATTTTGTTTCCTGTAAATTATTTCGTAAATCTGCTGCATGAGACACAAACAGGATCTTAAATCCATTTTAGGATTAATTTAAAATCAGTTATTTTGTAAAAAAAAAAATTGCGTGTAGCACACATGTTGTTGCCACATGTGCTGCGCAACATACCAAAAAGTGTAGTAACAATCACTCCTATCATCGTGTTTAAATATCCAACCCATAATAGAACATTATTTTTCATACAACACGCTCCAATACCATACAAAGACTCCAGTTTTACGCAAACCAACTTAAAACCATGAAAAAGATCAAAGTTCATGTCGTCTTCAGTAAATTGCGTAAAAATGGGTTCGAATAATTGCCAATCATTAACAATGAGTCATAAATAACAGAGGGGAGATGTCCTTTTAAAAGGTTCAACCACTGTCACCGCTGACCCTCTGTTGACAAGAGCAAGTGCAATGAATTTGGGAAATGGTGGATTCTTCAGGGAAAATTAAACAATCAAAGCCTCACAAATAAATAAGATTCACACAGTAAACAGGCAGCACATACACGACTGGAATACTTTCTTTTGATGGATGTGGTGACTCTTGATCTTGTGTCTGTTAGTAAACTGCCTGGATGTTCACGTTGAGAAAGATCCCGACCGAGTGGCTCTTATCTGGGAGAAAGACGAACCCGGGACGGAGGAGAAGGTCACCTATAGGTGAGAAAATCATCGTTCTGGAAGTGAATCACCTGTGTTCTCCCTTTATGCAGATGACCTTTATCTTATCATCGTTCTGCCGGACCCACCTCCATGATACTCACCTTTATCTAATCACATCTGAATATCGTCATCCATGTAACAGAATGTGTATTTTAACTGCGCCAGCGAACAAAAAAAGAGGAATCAGTGTCGCAGTGATGTAATACTGATCGTTCCCCTGTGAAGATGACGACAGCAAAGATAATCGAGACAACGGCGCCATTTTCGCCCCGTTTTCTGCCCAACAGAGAGCTGCTGGAGTTAACCTGCCGCCTCGCAAACACCCTCAAGAGTCATGGCATCGAAAAGGGCGACAGGGTGGCCGTGTACATGCCAGTGTCGCCGCTGGCGGTGGCCGCCCTGCTGGCCTGTGCACGGATCGGTGCGGTGCACACGGTGGTTTTTGCTGGCTTCAGCTCGGAGGCTCTGGCGGGGAGGATCCAGGACGGTAAATTCAGGTTTTAAAGTCGCAGTTTAAAAATGTATTTTCTTGATTTTTTCGTGGTTCGCTCACTTGCTGGACGAGAACAGTGACGCCACTGCGGCCTCTGCAGGAAGTGGTATTACAGGTGTTACAGATGTTACAGATGTTACAGGTGTTACAGGTGTTACAGCTGATGAGCACGTTTCCTTCTCTGCCACACGTTCTGTTGAAAAGAGTTTCGAGAAAAAAGCGAGAATTGTGTAATTACAGCATTTATAACACGTAAGGGTTTCGTTCACTTGGAGTGAAACAGGCGTTTCGCCTGACGAACGTCAGCTTCGTCCCTCGGCGCTGTTTTGGAAACACTCGCTGCCGTCAGACACAAACACGGCGTTACCATGGTTACTGATCTGCAGACAGGCTGAATGGGAACAGAGAATTTCGCTCCTCCCTGCCCCAGTAAAACCACTCAATTTATCCTCTCTGCCCGGGCATTACCGGTCCTAACCTCTCTGTTTCCAGTTTAATCAGTGCAATTGTCCTCTCGGCCCCAGCGTAACCAATTCATTTGCCCCCCCCCAGTCCCAGCATAACCAGTCCGTGTGTGTTTATCCCGGTATCAGGCCTCTCTGAATCAGTCGTAGATGGAAGCAGGGTGTCATGCTTTATCACTGGACTGTGAATGTCTGACTTTACTGCAGCTTTAACGAGTTCAAAGGTTCGTTGAAGAAACGTTATTACCGTTACCGTGGCAACCGACACGGCCTCAGCAGGTCCCGCCACGAGAGCCAGAGTCGTTTAAAGTGTTCCGTTTATTGAAGTGGATTTCACAGAATCGGCCAAACGTGTGTAAATGAATGCGTTTCAGCTAAATGCAAAGCTGTGATCACCTGCAATGAGGCTGTGAGGGGGGGCCGCCCCATCCCGCTGAAGGCCACCGTGGACGCCGCCGTCAAGAGCTGCCCCACCGTACGCCACGTCTTCGTCTCTCAGAGGACGGAGAAGCAGTGCCCGATGGGAGAGGCGGACGTCCCCCTGGAGGAGGTGAGAGGAGGAACCTGGAGCCGGGGGCTCTTCTTTTCGGCGCAGGAGCCTCACGGTGTGTTTTCCAGGCGATGGGTCGCCAGCCTGCCGTGTGTGATGCAGAACCTCTGGACAGCGAGGACCTGCTGTTCCTCCTCTACACCTCAGGGAGCACAGGGAAACCTAAAGGGATCGTCCACACACAGGCTGGGTACCTTCTGTACACATCACTGACACACCAGGTACACACACACACCCACACACACATAAACTTTTGGAGCAGTTTGGGATGTAGTTTTCGGTTAAAGTTTAAAGGAGGAGGTGAAAACAAAGAAGCTCCACAATGAGTGGAGCAAAAAAACTGCCGTTTGTTCCCAGAAGGACGGCGAGGACGCGGCCCCGAGGCCAAATCTGGCCCCAAAAGCTTTAAATTAGCTTTTTTCCACTGTGACAAGCAATAACATCTGTTTTCTGCATGTATGTGTATGTGTGTGTGTTGGGGGTGGGGTTGACTTGATGTTTATGATAACTGTAAAAAAAAGCATAATAACATAATGCCTCCCATCACTGCCAAATATTTATCAGTGGTAATTTCTAAAGCAGCTTAGCCTTCCAAGTGTGTGTGTGTGTGTGTGTGTGTGAGAGAGAGACAGAGAGAAAGACAGTTTGTGTGCAGGTCATTTGGCTAACTCGTTTGGATGAAACAACAGAACAAAAGCTGCTTTGAGTGAAAAAGACAAGATGTGATGGGTCAGTGCCAGGCCAGGAGAGAGAGAGACAGGGAGAGAGGGAGGGGGGACAGGGAGAGAGAGAGAGAGGTGAGAGAGAGAGAGACAGGGAGGGGGGGGCAGGGAGACAGAGAGGGAGAGCGCGACAGAGAGCGGGAGAGAGAGCGTTGATGATGATCACATGAACCATTTTGTTGTGTTTCCATCAATTAAAATAAAGTAACTGAGACGACTGGTGATGTAACATCAGTCTGGACAGTTACGGTGTGATGTGGTTACTACTGTTATTACTGGTGTAATTAGTACTGTGACCGCTAGAGTGAATACTGTTGTTACTGTTGTTGTCAGTACGACTGTGATTGTCCTTCTCCCTCAGCTGTAGTGAAAGTTACGATCGTCACTCCTCAGGCGAGTCTCGCTGTAACGGTCTGACCGTCCTGTACCAACAGTACGTCTTTGACTACCGGGACGGCGACGTGTTCGGCTGCGTGGCTGACATCGGCTGGATCACGGGCCACAGCTACGTCGTGTACGGCCCGCTGTGCAACGGCGCCACCACTGTCCTCTTCGAGAGCACGCCTGTGTACCCCGACCCAGGTGAGACGCGTGTCGGGATCCCGTGGGTGCTTCCCGGGGGGGGGGGGCCTGGCCCAGGACGACAGGTAACCGCGCCATGTGTGTGTGTCTGTGTGTGTGTGTCCAGGCAGGTATTGGGAGACGGTCGAACGTCTGAGGATCAACCAGTTCTACGCCGCCCCCACGGCTCTGCGGCTGTTGCTGAAGTACGATGAGAACTGGGTGAAGAAGTACGACCGCTCGTCTCTGCGAACACTGGGATCAGGTGATAAAAACACACACACACACACACAAACACACACACAAAAGTGTTACACCCAAGATGACCTCTTGACCTTTAGTAGGACTGACTTCTTTGCTGGTATAATCGGCGGCTTGATTGTTAATTTTTAACGACCCGCGCTCTCTTTGGGTTGAACTATAACTCAAGTGTGTGTGTGTGTGTGTGCGTGCAGTGGGAGAGCCCATTAACCACGAGGCCTGGCACTGGTTCCACAGCGTGGTTGGAGAGGGGCGGTGCCCTCTAGTGGACACCTGGTGGCAGACAGGTGAGTCACGTGACCAAAAGTAGTATATTAAAACTTTAACGCCACGCTACAGCAGCGTTGCTCTCTGAAAGATAACATTTGCATGTTGTTTGGATTACCAGTAAATATTCCATCATTTTATTGAATCGCGGCGGGCAGAACCTGTTATTTCCTTGTCTTGTTTGTGCTCATAAGTGTTGATCCGTCAGTAAGTCGGTCTGATTCCGGGCCTTCAACCCTAATTTGAGTGATTAGAACATCTGCAGCGGGAGAAAATGAATTAAGATCAAATCCTCAACACACTCTCCAGGATCACTGACATCACAGTATGTGTGACCTAATTCCTCGACAATCATTCTGTGTGTGTGTGTGTATGTGTGTGTTATAAACCAGACTTTAGACTACGTGCCAGCTGCTTCTTCTTCTTCTTAAAAGGGAGAAAATCCCCAATAAATTAAGAAATTAAAGGAAATTAAAACTGGATATGGAAGCATTACCGAACGACCTCTAGTGGCGGATGAGGGTAACTGCACCGACTTGGCGCTTAAAACACGTTTTTCCATGTTTATACAACTCAAGAGTTCTTTAAAAGTTGCTTTATAGCTTCAAATACCCCAGAATAAACACACTGAAAGGCTCCAGTGACGTTTTTTTCAAGTTCATGAGAAAATATTCCTTCCCTTTTATTATCTATGATTAACCCTCTGTGGTCTCTCTCAGAGACTGGAGGCATCTGCATCGCCCCACGTCCTGCAGAGGAAGGAGCTCCCATCCTCCCAACCATGGCCATGAGGCCCTTCTTCGGGATTCAGACAGCCCTAATGGGAGAGAGGGTGAGCTGTCCGTCTCTCACCCCTGCTCTGTCCAGTTTCTGAAGCTGTCTAATCTCTGCACCTCGTTAACCCCACTTCACTCCGAGGCAGAGGAGGTCAGACGAGCCTTGCTGCGACTCTCTCTCTCTCTCTAATCTTTCATTAATCAGCAGCATCTGTTTGCTTTGAGTAACAGATTTCAAGCTGTGTCAAGGATCATCGCCCCGTTCCTCAAATTAATTAACGTGTCCTCGCTCAGTTGAAGAAAAGTAATCTTCATCATTCAAGGATTCTCTTCATCAGTGTTCCTGACTCTACTTAGATTACATTAGATCAGACGAGACCTCCTTCAGTTTACATTTCAAACCCCAATGGAGCTCGAGGCCTCAGCAATCCTCTCACACTGAATAAACTGATGGATGCGTTGTCACGGCAACAGACTTATCTTGAACCGTTTAGCTGTAATCTCAATCCAAACATGAAACAGCTGATTTACAGCTAACACTAAAAACCTCACAAGACCATGATGTATTCTCGGAGTAATTAAGAGTATTCAGAGTACTGTGAAGTACCCGGCATTCATTATTTTGGCTTTTGTTGTCGTACTTGAGAGATAATCAGAGTTGATCCAGGACACCATAATCCAGCATGTGACTGTTGTTGGATATCTCCTCCTGCTGGTTTCCAGGGTGAAATCCTGAAGGGAAACTCTGTTAGCGGCGCTCTGTGCATCAGCCAGCCGTGGCCCGGGATGGCTCGGAGCATCTACGGTGACCACCGGCGGTTCGTGGAGGCTTACTTCAAACCGTATCCAGGTCAGCGGGGTCCCGCTGGTGGGCTGGGCTGTGTCCGCTCCTGCAGCCTGCCCGGCTGACGGCCTCTCTCTCTCTCTCTTTCAGGTCATTATTTCACCGGGGACGGGGCGTACCGCTCCGAAGATGGATACTACCAGATAACCGGACGCATGGACGACGTCATCAACGTCAGCGGTCACCGTCTCGGCACGGCAGAGATAGAGGACGCGCTGGTGAGAGCCCCGTTTCCTTCATTTACTTCATCTACGGTCAGCGAGAGCAGGAAAGAGCTCAGGTAGACGACGCCTCTCAAAGATGAACTATCGTTGTCGTTGTGTAGGACGAACACCCGGCCGTCCCGGAGACAGCCGTAGTCGGATTTCCCCATGAGATCAAAGGCGAAGGTGACAGCGAAAACTCCCATCATCCTCTGCTGCTGTGCCGTATCCCAGTTTTCGTGATGGTTTCAGCTTGTGCAGCGTTACTGTCGGACAGACGACAGGCAGCATCGGCTTCTAGAGCTTTTCTGCCCCCTGCTGGACTCACTCGGCACTTACCGCTGCATTTGTGTGTGTGTGTGTGTGTGTGTGTGTGTGTGTTCTAGTGCCGTTTGCCTTTGTGGTTTTGAAGGAGGGCCTTGGCCACCAACCCGTCTGTGTCCTTCAGGAGCTCAAAGAGCTCGTTGCTACAAAGATCGCCAAATATGCCGTCCCTGAGCATTTCCTGGTGAGGCCCCGCCCACCCGTCCCTCACCTTGACCAGCCTCACCTTGACCTACAGCACGAAGCCCTTATTTACCCCTGTTTTGTCTCCGAGGTGGTGAAGCGGCTGCCGAAGACCCGCTCCGGGAAAATCATGAGGCGGATCCTCAGGAAGGTTGCCATGGGGATGAGCGACCTCGGTGATGTGTCAACTTTGGATGACCCAACGGTTGTCAGAGAGATCGTCGAGGCGCACGAGCAGTACCGGAGGCAGCGAGGAGAGCAGAAGTAAGAAGGAGAAGGGGAAGAAGCCACTGCGGCCGCGGTTTCGCCATGGATTCTCAGGAAGACCGGCCCAGAGATGTCGTCCACGCCCAGAAAAGAAACGTTTCAGCCATGTCGGTAGTTCGAGAGGCCCCACCTGTTCCCCCGCGGTCCTCTCTCGAACTCAGCAAAAACACGGAGGTAACAGAGCGAATGACGCAGAAATGACAAGAGCAGGAGGTTTTACGTCACCGACCAGCAGGGGGCGCCCGACCTTTTAGAACATATACGTGCGGTACATGTGGTAATTTCACTTTTTCACATCCTCTTTTACTCATCAAAGACTAATAGAAACAAGAAGATGATGTCCAGCTGACCCGATATGAATTCAACGTGAAAGTGTTTCTTTCAGTCTCTGTTTCGTTTGATGAGGGGAACTTCCATTTTTTTATAAAGCAGAAACGATTTGTTTCATTTGTTCTCGGCCTGAGCTCGCCTGTTCCTAGTTTTCATGTTCACCTGACTCAGGTGGTCCAGCCTCTAGTGCCAAATCTAACATGACAAGCTTTTCTCACACCTTTATATTCCAAAATTAAATTTGCAAGCAGCTGGTTGTGGCATGAAAATAATCTGTAGCATGTGAAGTCATGAAGACTGAATCTTCATGGAACCCCAGCTGTTTTTGCTTCCAGGTTTTTCATTGATTTCTTGAATCTGTAGCAAAATTTTATGGCCTTAAAGAAATCACCCTTTTTCTTTACCAAATATTGTTTTTATACACTTTGATTGCTTTCCTTCTCTTGATATATTACATATATATTCTTTCCCCATTTTTAACAATGGGTGTTTAAAATCATTTATTGAACGTTAATCAAGTTGAACTAACAACACAACCTGTATTGGAACTCTGCAATTTCTACTAAAAAAAAAAATAAATAAATAAACAGTTACCCATTTATTTTAATTTTTGACTTCTTCACGCGGCTTTTTTTAACGCATGACTTTTAAGACGAACGAACAATTTTACAAGAAGAAACCCCTTCAAAGAGACGTCACTGAAATATCTCACGGAAGAGAGAAAGAATATTACTTTTGTGTGAGTTTGGGTTCTTGTTTATTTTGTTTACGCGTCGTTGACCTCCAGCCCGGTAGGGGCGACGGCGGGGGGCGTGTGACATCACTATCCGGGGGGGGGCGGGGCCTGCGTCAGTCCTTGGGTGGACCGGACCGAACCGAGCATGAATGAGACCGAGGGGCTCCGACTCCGGCGGTCCAACAGGCCGCAGGTCATCACCGACGACCTGCCGGACCGGCGCTACAAGAGCACCGGGTAAGAACCGGAACCGGCCCGACCCGCTGTCCCGCGGAAGGGCAGAAGCGGGACGTTCGGGCTTCGACGAGCCGGCGGGACAGCGGGTCCAAACGACCCGCCAGAGGACAGTCTACAAACACGGGCCCGGCTCGCTGGTTCTGACACTCCGTTCCACCCGAACCTGCTCTGGCGACGCCCTGCTGGAGCGACGGGTCGGTCCAGAGGACGCTGGTGGAGCAATGGTCCCGCTCTGCCACCGTGTCGGGACAAAGTTCACCAAACCCGATACATTTAAGGAGCAACACGCTCAGCTGTCCCCGTTAATGCTTCTTTTTTTATCATGAACTTTAAACGTGTCATATAATAACGTGCACGTGCATCAGTGACATCCGTGTTTAACGTGCGACTCAGCTGAGGGGCGTTTAACTGTCGGAGCTGAACTTGCCGAGCTGCCCCTGAACGCCTCACCGCGTTGGTCAATGTATTTGCTTAATGCTGGTCTTCTGAAAGTCAATCTAACGTCAAGGTTTTCAACGCGTTAATCATTGTCAGGCACTGACAGCTGTTCTTGTGTGTTTATCGCCCTTGATTTTTGCGTTTTGTGCCTAAAAAAGTGGATTAAAATGAAAAAGAAATGTGCAAAAAAAGCTCTTATTTTAGGACGGTGACTGGATTTTAACACATTTTCCTGACCTTCAACCTACACGGCCGACTTATAGCCACTTTTGTCAGGAGTTTGCACAACAATGTGGACTGAGTGAATGTAGAGATGTTTTTGTCTGTTGTTTCAGCACCTACAGTGGAAAAGTGTTCCAGGTGACGTTTCTCTCGCTGGGCTGCTTCCTCTTGCTTCCTCTCATGGTGGTCATCCTCATCCTGGAATCGCCCATCCACCCAGAGTCTTTCAGGTGAGACTTCACCTCTTGATGTTTTATAATATTTAAAATGTACACAATCTTTTATTATGACGATATTAGGAAGTATCTAATGGATCTAAAATAGAATTAATATTACTTTATAATTGTTGTGCAGCCTGAAGGAGCCCCCATTGATGCAGGGCTGCTGGGAACCCAACCTGAAGCTCCGGGAGGCCGAGCGGATATTTGAGGATCAGATTACTGGACCGGAGTCGATTGCCAACATCGGAGGTTAGCGTCGGCGTTCAGCCTTCGTCTCGTCCCCGTCGTGTTTAAACTGACGGATGTTTGTTGTTTGTGTGTGCAGATGTTTTATTCTCCGGAACAGCTGACGGGAAGATTGTGAAGCTGGTCGGTCGAAGAATTCACACGGTGACCAGACTCGGAAAACTGCCCTGTGGTGCGGAAAATATATGTACATATGAATATATATGTAATATGTATTGTTTATTTAATGGAGCTGAGGTGACGTGAGTTTTGTTTCGATGGTGTTATTAATTCTATCTTATAAAAAGCTTGTTTTTCCTCTGATCCTTCGTGTGTGCGCTCGTTTTAGTTTGGTTTACCTGCTGACAACGGTTGGGTTTCTTCATTTGTGCAACTGTTTGAACACACAGTTTCGACATAAACCGCTGACTCAGAAGAGCGCTCATGCGATGCTGAAACCGGTCCTGTTTTCCCTCTTTTCTGTGCCAGGATCCAGAGAAGAGGAGCACACATGTGGGAGGCCGCTGGGAATCCGGGTTGGGCCCAACGGCACGCTGTTTGTGGCCGACGCCTACCTGGGCTTGTTTGAGGTCAACCCCACCACAGGTGAGTCAGGCTCTGGCGCAGCGCCGCCCCCTGCTGCCCCGAAGGTTCTGAGTCCGCTTGTCGTTGTCAGGCGAGGCCACCAGGCTGGTGTCGGGAGGTCAGGTGGTGGCGGGCAGGAAGCTGTCGTTCATCAACGACCTGGCGGTGAGTCAGGACGGGAAGAAGGTGTACTTCACCTCCTCCAGCAGCAGGTGGCAGCGCAGGGACTACATGCACCTCATCATGGAGGCCACCGCCGACGGACGGTACGATGGAGAACAGGCGGAAGCAGGTCGACGCCGCAGAGTCAAATATAAAACTAAACAAACCCACAAGCATGTTTGACCTCTAGGATTGAGTTGAAATAAAAAAAAACCTCGCTGTTCTATTTCCTGTCAGCGTGCTGGAATACAACACCGAGAGCAGAGAACTGTCGGTGGTCATGGAGAACCTTCGGTTTCCAAACGGGATCCAGCTGCTGCCCGACGAGGAGTCGGTGCTGGTCGCCGAGACCACCATGGCCCGCATCCGCAGGTGACTCCGGCGTTCGCTCTTTCGGGAACGTCTGTTGATGCCGAGGGCGCAAACACGAGGCGTGATCGGAGGATAAATCTACTCTGATGACGGCGTGGTCAAAGCCGCGGTGCTCGTGACTGGTTCGATCGATCAGCGATTCTGGTCACTTCCATCTGCCATCTGTAGATCAAACGTGATGCAGCAACATAGCAGAGATGTTGGCCTGTGTTACCATGGAAACAAGCCACTGTTCTGTTATTAAACCCTTGAGCTTGTGATTGTGTGTGCGTGTGTGTGTGTGTGGCTTTATGGCTTTATTTGCTTCTTGTTGCTGAAGGCACGAAGCAAAAGTCCAGGTCCAATCACACCTTAAATAGTTTCACTTTTCTGCCTCCTGGTTGGCTGCAGCACCTGTCTTAGCCCCGCCCCCCCCACCGAGCCCCGTTTGAGTCTTACCCTTCTCTGCCAGAGTCCACGTGGCGGGCCTGAACAAGGGCGGGATGGAAACGTTCATCGACAACCTGCCCGGGTTCCCCGATAACATCCGGCCGAGCTCGAGCGGCGGCTACTGGGTGGCCATGTCTGCAGTGAGGCCCAACCCCGGCTTCTCCATGCTGGACTTCCTGTCCCAGAGGCCCTGGATCAAAAAATTCATCTTCAAAGTAAGAGTGGGCGGCTCCAGCTCTGGCCTCTGCTCAGGCACATTCCTGGTTTTTGGTTGTGTTTTATTTTGAAATTCGCCCAGAAGCGCGACGCGGCACAAACACGAAGTTTGCTGCCCAACTTCCCGTTTTTTTTTCTCAGACCGTTCCTCGCCTTCTCCCCGCAGCTCTTCAGCCAGGAGGTTCTGATGAAGTTCGTCCCCCGCTACAGTTTGGTGGCAGAGGTGCACGACGGCGGCATCTGCACCCGCAGCTTCCACGACCCCAACGGCCTGGTGGCGGCCTACGTCAGCGAGGCCCACGAGCACGATGGCAGCCTGTACGTGGGCTCCTTCCGCTCGCCGTACATCGCCAGACTGGACCTGAACAGGGTCTAACGACTGTTTCTCTACTGATCTTTTGGCCTGCTTTCATACAGATGCTTGGTAGTTTTACCATCCGATCATTTCATCTGATTATTGCAGCTTTCTGTTCATCCATCTCAGTATTTTTGTATTTTTATAGAAAAAACTGTCAATGTTGTGAATTTGTAAGTATTGTAAATAAAAGTGTCGAGATTTCTAATTCACTGATCCACCACATTAGCTGCCAAAGCAGACCAGAAAAGTCCTTAATATTTTTATTTAATACATCTCATCAACAGCTAATATTCCAGAATCAGACTTGTGCATTAATCCACTTTGTAAATCCAGATTATCTGGATATGGATCTGTGTGCTGAATTTTCACCCCCCCCCGACAGAATCTGTAAATAAAAACCTAAAACATAACCAATCCTGACAGATTTGTTCTACGCTCACATTAGTGTTACAAATCAAGTACCGGTACATTTTGGAGCAAAAATTGTGAACATTTAATTCAGTAAACTTGTGAATTTACAATATTTTTTAATTTGTTTCTTCATCACACCAGTAGGTGGCCTGGACCACAGAGTTCTGGACAGAAAATATGAAAACTGTTCCAACGGTGGATTTTATTTTGAAAAGATCCAACAGAGCAGGCAGGTGAGGAGTTACAGGTGGGCTGGCGGGGCGCTCAGGGTATGCACGTCAAGAGCTTCACGTGGATGACGTTCTGCCAGGGGATCAGCCAAGCCTCAAAGTGACACTGGAACGTCTGCGGCGCGACAGGAAGGAGGTCACTTTCACAATAAAACTCCCCCCGGGCCTGAGGGGACTCACCTGGTACAGGAGGCCTTTGGGCTGGAAGGGACACTGGGACACGTTCCTGTGGGGCTCCCGCTTGAGACAGATTGTTCTGGAAATCTGGAAGTCGATGAAGTAGTTAACGCCTTTGACGATCTGGAACGGAGAAACGCTGCAGTGAGCACGTGTGTGTGTGTGTGTGTGTGTGGGGGGGGTGGTCGATGCGCCACCTGTCTCTGCGCTCTGATGATGGCCGACACCCCGAAGAGGAAGGCGTCGTTGGACTGGTTGTTGTACAGCTCGGTGGCGTTGATGAGGACCCCCTTGAGGCTGGCGTCGTCCCTGCTGATGTTGACCGGCGCCCCGGGGATGTACTCGTCCGTCAATCGCCCCGCCAGCACCCACGCCACCTCTGCGGAGAAAAGTCGGCGAGACAAGGGCCGCGCTCGTGACCTCGGGTCACATGACCGGCCCTCACAGGTGCGGCTGGGCGCAGGTAAAGAGAAATAGAGGCGTTTGCTCTGGAGCCAGTAGAACCAGACGGCCTGCTCTGAAACTAAAATATCAACATTTTGCGAGAAAACGATGTTTCTCTTCCCTCGTGCGTTTGTTTGCTTTGGGGCGTTTCACTTTCTCAGGTTAGTCGCTGCTCTTCCAGGAAGTCTCAGTGGAACCTGTGGGCCCCAGACCAGCGGTTCTCAGACCACGGCGCCCTCTCTACGCCCCCGCCCCCCCCGTGAAGGGTTCGCACCTTTAACGCAGCCGGCGTTCTCGTTAGAGGCCATGAGGGCGGCGAGTGCAGAGGTGAGCAGAAACACGAGCGTTGGGACACGACAGACAGACAGACGACGGGGAACAACGGCGGAGACATTGAGCGTGTTTTTACCCATCAGAGCGACGAGCAGCAGCGTCTTCACTCCCATCGTGCGCCGTTTCCTGTGGCAGTAACCAGACTGCTGCTTTTCTTCACAAGCTGCTGCTGCAGCCGGCCTCTGATTGTGACATCACTTCCTGTCAGTCCTGGGTCCCTGGGCATGTCACCTCGGCTTGCGCAACATTCGTTGGCCCGCTCGGCGCTTCGTTCCCGCCCCTTCAGCTCCCGTTTGCTCGTGCAAATGAGGCGTTAACGGGCCGAGCCCAAGATAAAAGGCACCCAGCAGTCGCAGAGGTGTTTTTTAAGACCTGCACGTTTATCGACCACAGGTCCCATCGTGCTTTGGAAGATGTTCTTCAGACCGGAGGTTTGTCGTGGAGTCAGATCGCCTGTTGAGAACGAAGCGAGGTGAACCTGGGTGAGGGCAGATGAGGGCGGAGAGGGGAAAGGTTCCTCAACCGCCCGAATATTAAAAAAAAAAAGCACGAGAAGCTGAAATAAAGTCACAAAAGACATTACGTCCACTTTTATTTCAATATTTAACAGCATAAATGTTTGGATGAAGTCATTGGAGGCGGGAGGAAGGTGTGGCCTGTGCTGGAATGTCCACAGGTGCGACATCGCAGCTCAGATGAGCCAGGTGAAGATGATGATGATGAGGATGAGGATGGTTGCAGCCCTTTAGCCCAGTGTTAAACCCCGAAGCTGCCCAGAATAATAAAAAGAGGATCTTTGTTAACACTCGGGTCTCAGACATTCGAACCGCTTACTCAAAACGAAGATGACTGCTTTTAAACCTCCTCTTCCTCTTCTTCTTCTTCCCACCGTGTCAACATGTGGCCGGTGCCAAAAAAGGAGGCGGGGCTTGTGACAAACTGCAGCTTACCACCAGTGGGCATCCAGAGGTTTTCACTTCTCTCAGGCCACTTCCTGGGTGCTTGGTTCAGCCACCCTGTCGTCACCGACGGGTGGGAACACGTACAAACTGGTCAGAGCGAGATGAAAACCAGAACCAGAACATCAGAAATATTTGGGTTTTTTTTTTTTTTTTTTACAGCTCCAGCTCCTTAAAGTCCCCGTGTGGACAAATCCTTTGGGATAAAAGAGTTTCTGGGTTTCGGTAAAATGAAAATTATTCAGATGCATTTGTAATAAATCATTCTGGTGTTTCAGATTGAAGCAAACTGGATTTCAGAGTTTGATTTTCTTCCTCTTTTAACTCCCTTAAGAGATCCAGCGACCTGATCGGCTGAAAGGTTTCAGTCGTTGCAGTCTTTCTGGGGGGGGGTCGGGCCTTTTGGTACGTCGTCACCGAGACCCACGCAGCCAAGCGGCGCCCGATGAGACGAGGGGCGAGGCTACCAGTGATGGTTCTTGGACAGATAGGCGATGAGCGCCACGGCCACGCCCACGTAGATCCCCGTCCCGATCGTGATCGACAGCACTGCCAGGAAGAGGGCCCGCCTGGAGGTGGAGCTCGCCAGGTGGAAGTCGCCTTTAGACACCGCCTTGTTGGTCTGAGAGGAAGAGCAGGAAGAGGAGGAATAGGAGGAAGAGGAGGAAGAGGAGGAATAGGAGGAAGAGGAGAAAGAGGAGGAAGAGCAGGAAGAGCAGGAAGAGGAGAAAGAGGAGGAAGAGGAGGAAGAGGAGGAAGAGGAGGAAGAGCAGGAAGAGGAGAAAGAGGAGGAAGAGCAGGAAGAGGAGAAAGAGGAGGAAGAGCAGGAAGAGGAGGAAGAGGAGGAAGAGCAGGAAGAGGAGAAAGAGGAGGAAGAGCAGGAAGAAGAGGAAGAGGAGAAAGAGGAGGAAGAGGAGGAAGAGGAAGAAGAGGAGGAAGAGGAGAAAGAGGAGGAAGAGGAGAAAGAGGAGGAAGAGGAGGAAGAGGAGGAAGAGGAAGAAGAGGAGGAAGAGGAGAAAGAGGAGGAAGAGGAGAAAGAGGAGAAAGAGGAGGAAGAGCAGGAAGAGGAGGAAGAGGAGGAAGAGCAGGAAGAGGAGGAAGAGGAGAAAGAGGAGGAAGAGGAGAAAGAGGAGGAAGAGGAGGAAGAGGAGAAAGAGGAGGAAGAGGAGGAAGAGGAGGAAGAGGAGGGAGGCGTTAGAAACACGCCGGCTAGAGTTCAAAGGTCGCTCTGTTTCAGCGATGTCATCTCCCCGGTAGGAGAGATCAAAGAACCTACGTTTGTTCTTTGATCATTCACAAACATTCGCGCTTTATTTTTAGTGCGCTTTAATCAGGTTTCGCTGCTCTTGACAGAAACCTGCTGGAGCGTGATGTGACAGGACAGGACGCGTCCCCGGGCCATCTCCGCCAAGATCGACATCGCCTCCAGACACGCGGCGCAAGGGACGCGAAATCAGATCAGCGCGAGTCGGACGTGAGCGTTTCCTCCCGTGGAGGTTCCAGATGTGCATCAGAGGGGAAGAAATGAGATTAGAGGGCAGCAGAAGAACGCCGGCCTGTTTTCTGTCAACGCACGAGGCCGGCGAGGACGACCGGGGACGGACCTCCGGCCCCGACCTTCGCCGGGCTGATTGTTCGGATCGGGAAGATCGGAACGGATCACGCCAAGGATGCCGGAAACTCGAAATGAACGAAGCCCGGGAGGGAAAAACATCGCTTCAGCTGTTTAAGGGATGAGAGGCGGACCCTGACAGGAAGCCATCGCTGCAGACAGGAAGTGGGAAACGCGAACGTGACTCAGCTCCCTGCCCCGCCGACAAACTTCCCACCTCCTCGTGTTGCTTTTGCTTCTTTACTGATGGATGTCAGTGTGGGAAGGGTTGCCCCTGACAACCAGCCTGTTCCTTTCAAGCTGTAGGTGTTAAGTTGCCATGGAAACAGCGCAGAGATCCGCTTCCAGCATGAAACCCTGACACTGTTGCCGCTGACTGAGAGGAGCACCAACACATCCAGGCTTTCCTGCTGCTCCGATGGTTTAAATGGGAGCAGCAGCTGAGCGTGCTGGGGGCCCGTTGAGGTGCTGGGGGCCCGTTGAGGTGCTGGGGGCCCGTTGAGGTGCTGGGGGCCCGTTGAGGTGCTGGGGGCCCGTTCATAGAAGGCCCCCAGTGTTTAAGACCGTTGTCTAAAACACTTGAAGGTCTCAGCACTTCAGCAGGTCTGCTCCTGTCTTTTTAGGCGAACCCGTTCCCCAGCGGACGCGGGGCGTGTCGCCGGTCGCCCGCGGGCGTGTCCTCACCTCGTGCGACAGGTAGAAGGCGGCGATGCCGAGTGGCCAGAAGCAGCAGAGCATTGAGAAGACGCTGAGGCCCAGGTGATCTCTGGGAGGCATCAACAGGAAGGTGTCCTCGCTCTCTGATTGGCTGGAGTACTCACTCTGAAAACACACACACACACACACACACACACACTCATGGGAAACAGAAATGTTTCCTTGTAGAGAGCGCGCCAAAGCACAGTAATCGTGCTTTGTTCCCCACAACGTTGTTCCTCTAAATACAGCGATGACTTGATTGAAATAGAATCTGCAGATTTTATATATTTCGTGTGTTTTTGTGAAATTCGGAGGCTGAATGAACACGCGCACGATGATCAAAGCTGTTATCATGAAGCGGGATGAGTCACTAATCCCTCAGATTGGTGCAGATTACAGAGAGCAGATTATTTCTGGACATTAGTCTCCAGCTAATCGTCTGGAAAGCGATTGGCCCTTTGACGCCAAATGTGTCATTAAGGGATGCGGATTTATTAATCTGGCTGCAACCGCTGGAAGAAGGGAGCGACGATGGAGGGAAGATGGAGATCGTACTAAAGGTCATGGTCAGAAGATGCAGGCAGACGATGACGATGATGATGATGACGCCATCATCATCATCATCATCATCATCGTCATCATCATCATCATCATCATCATCATCATCATCATCATCATCATCATCATCATCGTCACATTCCTGCAGATTTGAGAGTGACGTCCTCTGACGGACACGCGAGGAGCAGCAACTCCAAACACCTGCAAAACACACCTCGAGCTCCTGGAAGTCTTCGTCATCGTCGATGTCGTACGACAGCGTGCGGATCTTGGCTTCCTCTCCGCAAAAGTCCAAAAACTTCCCGTCTGCGAGGAGCAGGGTCTCCTTCGCAGAGGTGGAGGCGCCGGGACCCTCGATGAAGGTGGTCTCGCAGCAGTCCCCGCCCTCCCCCCACGCCCGCAGGACGCTCTCCGGGCACAGGAAGAAGCCCGGCGGAGGCCCGAGGCAGCGGTCCGGCGACCCGCGGTGGGGGAGCAGAGTGCTGGGGTTCAGGAGCTGAGGAGCGCCCCCTTCCCTGCTGGGCCTCTCCTGCTGGGCCGGGCCGTTGACCAGCACCCGACTGTGGTACTGGGGCGCTGAGTAGACCAGGAGCAGCGCCTTGTGAGGCTCCGCCCCCAACCTGTGCGTGTTGATGAGCCCGTTCTGTCTGCAGACGTCGTCTCCTTCCGCCGCCGGCGAGGACCCTGCCGGGACGGAGGCTTCTGCTCGCCTCTCCTCGTCTTCCTCCATCACTCCTCTGGGGGTGGGCGCGCTCTCTCAGCGGGGCTGGAGGTCACAGGTCAAACATCGCTCACTGAAACGCAAACAGGAAAATATCTGTGTAGTGTGTGTGTGTGTGTGTGTGTGTGTGTGTGTGAGGAGAGGGGGTGTGTGGTTGGTCAAGACTCCCTGGATCAATGACAGGGATTATGGGCAGAACAAACCCCCCCCCCCAACTCTAGACAAACCACCAGGAAGCCTGCAGGTCACATGACCAGTAGTTTCACTGTCGATGTCAAGTTAATCAAATTCATCAACCGGCTCGTCTCCATCGAACTGATTCTGTTCCCCCGGCAACGGCCATCAGCCACCGTGATGATTGGACGGGGCGACTACCTGAAGAACACGAGATCCGAAGACGAGCTCGTTCAAGAATCCAACGAAGCTCAGCGTCCGTCGGCCTTTTATTATGAAAGGACTCCAAAATAGTAACTGGGAGCTTAATGAGTGGAGGATGGAGACGGAGGCACGATCTCCATTCTTCAGACGGATTTGTCCCGAAGCCCCGAAGTTCTCTGTCCCCGTTTCCTGCCCCCCTTTCGTAATAAAGACAATCCAAGATGGCCCGCTTGTGTTTACAGTCCGAACACGCACGCACGGACATTTCCATGTATGTTCTGTCACTCTGATGGCCGGCACTGTTGGCGGTGATGATGTCAGGCTGTACATGCCGTGTGGTCAAGGGGGGGGGGGCAAGCAAAAACACAGACTCACCTCCCAAGGTGAGACGTGAGACCCACAATCAGGGACATCCAGGCTGGACGACGACCCTCCCTCCGTCCCCCGGTCCCCCGGCGCGTGCCGACGGACAGGCAGGAGTGTCCTGCTGTGAGGAGAGAGGAGAGGAGAGAGGTGGCTGGGCTGGTGTGTGTGTGTGTGTGTGTGTGTGTGTGTGTGCATCCAGGGGAGGAGGATGATTGTCCCGCAGAGGCGAGATGAAGAGGAGAGAGGAGAGAGAGAGAGGGAGAGAGGGAGAGAAAGCATGTGTGCTGAATACAGAGAAGGTATTTGTGTGTGTGTGTGTGTGTGTGTGTGTGAGTGTGGGTGTGTGTGTGCCTCATACCCATGGTCCTAGAGCCCCTCATATATTTCAGATACAGTCCCCAGATCAATCAAAACAATCACTCTCAATGACTGATCAGTGATTGATCACAGGGATTGTTTCTTTATCAAACTTGAATATGTTGTTTTACATTGTCTTGTTGTCTGCAGAGAATGTTGGAAGGGGGAAATAACCCATAAGCACGTAAATGAAAAGCAAAACAATCTCGATCAGCAGCTTGATCAACATCACAAACCTTCAAATTCAAGGAAAAAAAAAAATCAGTCGGAACATTGATCAAGGGGGATGAGGCTGTGTGACATCCTGTTTTCCAAAAAGTGGAAGGGATTTGATTATATTTTCTGGAAATATTGATATTGGCCCAATAAAGAGACGGATGATGATTAAAATGGAGACATTTGTTGGATGGAAACTGTGGACTTGACACCTCAAATTGAATCACATTTTATTATAATATAATATAATATAATATAATATAATATAATATAATATAATATAATATAATATTAATTATTATAATATTATATAATATAATAAATATAATATATGTTCGTTTTTCAAAATAAAACTGCGTATTAATTGTGTTTCGGGCATCTTCCGCGCATGCGCAGAAGCGACCCGGAGCGGTCTTCTTCCCGGTTTGACGTCTGCCGTAAAGCGGGAAAAAACCCCGCAAACCGCGGTCCGGCGCATGCGCAGTGGCGCCGCGTTTCCGGGCACCGATCGGGCAGCTGAACCCGGCGGGGCGGCCGCGTCAAGCTGGGAACCCGCAGGCTCGACCGGAGACGAAAGCACCGCTCCAGGCGAAGCACCGAGCCCGGGGGGAACGTCCGAGCCCCGCCAGGTACGCCACCTTCCGGAGGGGTGGGGGCGGGCGGGCTGACGGGGCCGGAGCGCGGCCCGACCCGGGCGGGCGTCGGGGGCAGGCCCGGCCCGGCCCGGCCCGGCCCGGCCCGGCCCCTCGCCGCTGCCGCCCCCGGTACCGCTCAGCACCCTCACCCGAACCTCGAACAAAACCCCGGCACACGCCCCGCTAAAGGAGCAGAACCTGCCCCCCCCCCTCCTCTCCCCCCCCCCGGAGACGGTTCTAGACGCGGGCCACGCCGCCGCCGGGTTCTCCATTTATCCGCTTTATCCATCAAAACCCGCCGATTTAAAGACGCCCGGCGCGCTTGAACTTGACAGAATTCCGCCCCGTGACGTCGTGAGCCGCCGCTAACATCATGTGCCCCCCCCCCCGGAGGTGTCACCTTATATCTGCGGATTCTTTAAATAGACCCCCCCACACCCACCCACCCACGCTTCCTGGGCCGGTAAACACGCCGAGTGCCCGGAGGGAGAACCGAACCGAGGGGGGTCGTCGGAGCTGGAAGGCGGGATCCAGGCCTCGAGTTGGCCTTAGAGGCCTTTAGCTCCGGCGGCCCGTCCACATGGCTGATGCGGCTGAGTACAGGTCGCCGGTGGGGCGAGGCTGCTGGTGGGGCTGGTGGTGGGACTGGTGGGGCTGGTGGGAGTGCTGGTGGGTCTAGGGGTGGGACTGGTGGTGGGACTGGTGGGACTGGTGGGAGTGCTGGTGGGACTGGTGGTGGGACTGGTGGGGCTGGTGGGACTGGTGGTGGGACTGGTGGTGGGGCTGGTGGGAGTGCTGGTGGGACTGATGGGTCTAGGGGTGGGACTGGTGGTGGGACTGGTGGGAGTGCTGGTGGGACTGATGGGTCTAGGGGTGGGACTGGTGGTGGGACTGGTGGGAGTGCTGGTGGGACTGGTGGGTCTGCTGGTGGGGCTGGTGGGTCTGGTGGGACTGGTGGGTCTGCTGGTGGGGCTGGTGGGTCTGGTGGGACTGGTGGGTCTGCTGGTGGGACTGCTGGTGGGACTGGTGGGAGTGCTGGTGGGTCTAGGGGTGGGACTGGTGGGACTGGTGGTGGGACTGGTGGGTCTGCTGGTGGGACTGCTGGTGGGACTGGTGGGTCTGGTGGGAGTGCTGGTGGTGGGACTGGTGGTGGGACTGGTGGTGGGACTGGTGGGAGTGCTGGTGGGAGTGCTGGTGGGACTGGTGGTCACCTCGTGTCGAGCTGGAGGTCCCAGCCGGGCCCTCCTCGCCTTCCTGTCAGCTGTGGCTGAAAGGAAACCGAAACCCGAAAGCACGCTTTCTGGTGAAGTCCCCCCGGATTAGGTCAAGACCCGGGGCACTCTCTCACCCCCACACACACACACACACACACACAGACACACACCCTCACCCTTGATTATTTGTGTGTGTGTGTGAGGGGGGCATCCTGGTAGGTCAAAGACGCTATGTTGTAAAGAAAACAATTGCCGGATTTATATCTGTCTGAGACCTGCCAAGAGGCCACGTTTGGACAGTTTGGGTTGCCATGGAGACCAACTGTGCATTAACAAATGTCCCAAATCCCTAAAATATCGACTACGTGCGACTAAAGCATCGAGAATTAAACTGTTTAAATGTCTCTTTTCATGTCTCGTATTTAAAGTTTTGTCCTCTCTGGTGGTTTTTTTTTTTTGCTGGATAAAAAAGAACAGAAACATGCATTTAACGACCAAAAGTAGTAGTTTTAAATTCGCTCCCATCTGCTTGTTGTGGTAATTTTCCCGTTCCGCTCTCGTTGTCTAGCGACCATGGTCGGGGAGCGACGCAATGGGAACCTGCTGGTCCAGCTCGGCCCGAGCCTGCAGGCCTACCCGGAGGAGCTGATCCGTCAGCGCCGGAACCAGGACGGGCAGATGGAGTATCTGATTCGCTGGTGCCTCGTCGTCATCAACGACGGCTCCGGCTCGGGGGCGGGGGCCAGCGAGTCCGGGGGTGCGAGCAGCAGCAGCTCCGGGGTGGGCGGGTCCAACGGCTCCACGTCGGGAGAGGCCAAGCCTGAGAACATCCTGATGTGGATGTCGATGGAGGACGTGTACGCCAACTGCCCGACCCTGCTGGGGAAGAGGAAGACGGACGCGCAGCGCCCGCCGCAGCAGGAGCAGCAGCAGGGGGGCGCGAAGGCGGACAGGGAGTCGGCGGACGACGGTCAGAGGAACGGCGACGATTTCCCCGCCGACGTGACGTTCGACGAGGTGGAGCTGTCGGACATGAAGGAGGACGTGAAGAACCTGGTGCGGCGGGCCCGGAAGCAGATGACGAAGAAGAGCGACTTCTCCATCAGCATCACTCACACCATCCACGTGCTGAGCGCCTACGCCAGCATCGGGTCGCTGGTCGGCGTCTTCAAGGAGACCGGCGCCCTCAACCTGCTGATGGAGCTGCTGTGCAACAAGGAAACGCAGACGAGGCGCAGCGCCGGGAAGATGCTGCGAGCGCTCGCCTCGCACGACGCAGGTGGGAGATCCTCTGCTGTCTCGTTCGCCGACCGACTTTAACACTCGATTCGGGACGTTCGCGTTCGTGTCGCAAACGCCGCCGGTCGCGTTTTTAGCCTCTAAGCTTCAGAAGAAAAACGAGGAGCGTGGGAGCCCGCTGTGGGGGCCCTCCTCCTCCTCCTCGTTGATATCACCGGCCCGACAGTTTCCCTCGTCTCTCCTGCAGGGAGTCGGGCGTACGTGCTGCTGTCCCTCAGCCAGCAGGACGGCATCGAGCAGCACATGGACTTTGACAACCGCTTCACCCTGCTGGAGCTTTTTGCAGAAACCACATCGTCGGAGGAGCATGGCATCTCCTTCGAAGGGATCCACCTGCCTCAGGTACGCCTTTCTATCACGTTGTCGTTGATAAATGGAGATGGAAGCTGAGCAGTCTGCCTCATGTCCCAGTCTTGTCCTACTGTATCTGTCTGCTTCCCTGCTGCTGAATTTTTTTTTTGTTGTTGTTGAGTCATTTTAAATAAGTTTTCTGCTTTGCCGTTTAGATTCCGGGGAAGCTGCTCTTCTCCCTGGTGAAGCGGTACCTGTGCGTCACGTCCCTGATGGACAAACTGAACTCGGCGGCGGTCGATTCTCTCGCCGACAGGCAGGACAACAGCCCTTCGCCCGCGGCCTCCTCCAGCACGACTCTGCAGACGGAGCAGCTTCGGCTCCAGCGAGAGTTTGACTTCACCATGGCGATGGCGAACCTGATCTCGGAACTGGTCCGCGTGATGGGCTGGGACCGGAACCGCCAACCCCCAGAAAGTCCCGGCCTGGGTCCCGGGGGAGGCGGAGTCCGCGGAGACCATCAGGACGAGGAGGCGCTCCGTCCCATCCTCAGGTCCATCTTTCAGCCTCGCTTCTGTGCCTCCCCCATCGTCCTCGTCTCTACCTCCGCCGCAGCCACGCCCACTGTGACGCCGCCAAAAAAGAAGACGGGAAACTTTTACAAAACGCGGGCTGACTTCGTCACCCGCTCGGCCTACGTGGAGTATGTCCAGGACAACCTCAAGAGCGGCATGACCGTTCGCATGCTGGAGGACTACGAGGAGGTGAGCGCCGGCGATGAAGGAGAGTTTCGCTACAGCAACGACGGCACGCCACCGGTCCAGGTAAGGACGCCCTGACTGGGAGGGGGTTGATTTAATCCTCCCCCTTGTTAACGGCAGATGTTTCTCGGTCCAGGTGTACTGGAACTCCCTCTCCAGGACTTACTGGGTGCACTGGCACATGGTGGAGATCCTGGGCAGCAGCGGCAGCAGCAGCCAGGCTGACAAGGAGATGCAGGAGAACGTGCCAATCTTGACGGAGATCGTCAAACTCAGCGCAGGTAAGTTCCGAGCAGCCCACGGAGGCTCCTTTAAAAACGCACCCCTGGGTCTGACTGGAGTTCTTGTGCCATCAGTGAGTCAAACGTTCTTCTCGAAGCCGCCCGGGGGGCTGTACTCGCTGCCGTACCTGTCTGAGGGTCTGCAGGCGGAGCCTCAGACCCTGAACCGGGCCGAGTGGTGGGAGATCCTCTTCTTCATCAAAAAACTGGAACCCAAACAGCAGCAAGAGGTCAATGACATCCTGCTGCAGAACCTGGATGAGCAGGTCAGCGGGCTCAAGGATTTATTTTGTTCTTGGAGGAATGAGTTTCCTGGAGGATGCTGATTGTTGCGATCTCCTCCCCAGGAGGTGGAGCTGGATGACTCTTCTCTGATTGGCCTGTGTGTTCCTGGAGATGTCGCTAAAAAGCTGCTTCACTACCTGAAGCAGAAGCTGCCATCATCGTGCCTGAGTGACCTGCTCTGCTCGCATGCATTCAGCAAACACTACCTTAGGAGAGGAGGAGGAAGCCTGGAGGACGAAGAGCTCCTGGGTGAGGCGGGGAGTGGGGGCTGATATTTTTTATTCTTTGGAGCCAGAAGGTCGAGCAACTGAAACCTGTAAATTATAAATTAAATACATTTTTGGAGATAAATGCACCACGTTGCTGTAGGATGTTACTGATAGAGCTTGACTCTGGTTTGCCCCCCCCGCCCCCTCAGCTGAAAGCTCTCTGGGCTCTTCTGGATTGGGAGCAGGAGGGCAGAACTCCACCTCTTCTTTATCGAATGCTGTCTCCTTGTCCTCGTTGATGGGGTCGGTCTCAAAGAAAGTAAGAAAGGAGTCTCCACCTGACTCATCCTGCAGCAGCCAGGATGTGGAGAATGAGCTTCCCTCAGAAGATGACAGCAAATTCCTTGAAGACCTGGAGGACAAGATGAAAGGTGAGATTCCTCAGGGGGGTTGCTCTTGCTTCATATAACGCACAGTTTGCTTATTTACTGGGCAGGAAATAGAGTTGGTGTTTCAAAGCTTTTATACCACAATGTGTGCAGTGTTCAACAATCCACGGGTCCAGGGGAAGAAGACAATCCTGGAGAAACTGGGGGAGGTGGTGGACATCTTGAAAAAAGAGAGCTCGGCTTCAGACCAGGACATGCAGCTGGTCACGGTGCTCTTCATGACCAGGCTGCTGAAGGAGAAGGGGACCCAGGAGAAGAACTCGATGAGGAATGACGCCGCCCAGACAGTTCGGTGAGGCCTTCAGGTTTCAGATTCCAGCTGTTCCTTTGAACGACCCCTAAAATGACATGAGCATTACCGGCGGAGTGTTGATGAGGAGCACCCGCCCCCAGTAGACATCAGCTAATCCCCGTGTTGACCGAGCTGTGTGCTGCTGTCTCTGCCTACAGTCTGCTGATTCTGCCACCGGTAGACCTGATGAGCGTGTGCTAACTCGTTCTCTTCTGACAGGGATAAGATGCTGAAGCTTTTAGTGGATCTCCTTAGTTCCTCCTCCAAAGACCTTGTGATCAGCACACTGAGGCTCACCCACCTTCTCATGCTTAAGTACGATTGGAGGGTTTCCTTCGCCACTGAAGGTGGGGTCAAATCCATCCTGTCCTGCATGCAAGAGTTTTCCTCTGTAACTCAGGTCCAGCAGCTGGCACTCGCGGTGAGCGACATCCACCATGACGTTCATGCATTTTGTTTCGCATTCACACAAAAAAAATGGTTTTGCATATCCTAGTCTGCATGATAACTAGTTGTATCCTAATTTTTTGGAGTTCATGTGGCAGTAATTGCAGTTCTCCAACATTCTGGCTTCAGCCAGCATATTCATGTTTCATTCAAACATATCACATTGGGGCGACGGTCTTGGAGTCTCATTAGACAATGTGATGATGTCACTTCCTGCCAGGCCATGAAGGTGATCACCGGCGCCAGTAAATACGACTTTCGGAGCATCGGCAGCAGCCTCCCCCTCTCTGAGTCTGGAACTCAGATGATGCTGGAGATCTTTGCCAGCATTGGCTCTGCGACGCCTGAAGGCTCCAAGGGTCTTCTGGCCGCCATCCCCGCTGCCATCGACCTGATGTTGAAGACCAAAGGGTGAGCGGGCGCCTCCGCGACCTCCGCACGCCTCCGTGCTGACCTGACGGTGACTGTCGGTGTGTTTCAGCTGCATGCTGTCGGTGCGAAATGGCCTCCTCCTGATCATCATGCTCATCTCCAACCACAAGAGCCTTGCCGAGCAGCTCGTGGCTGCAGACGTTACCACCATCCTCAAGAAGTGTTTGACGCCCCGACCCGAGTCCATGCTCGCCATCATCGCCCTCAACCACATCTCCATGGTGCACAAGCTGGAGAGCAAAGGTAGGTCACATGGTCCTGCTCTGACGTCACCGTGAGGATCCTTAAGATCACCGTGGCTGAGATGGAAGGACTTGCAGACTCATTTTCGGTATTCTTGATGGTGTGTGTGTGTGTGTGTGTGTGTGTGTGTGTGTGTGTGTCAGTGAGCGAAGACTGTCAGGAGCAGCTAGACTTCAGGGACATGAAGCTCCAGATGTTGCTGGTCAGTTTAAAGGAGCTGACGGCAACAAAGGAGGTGATCCAGACGCTGGAGCAGCTGCTGTGCGACGATTCATCTCAGCTGCAGGAGGAGCGCCGCCAGGTGAGACATTGAGTCACGTTGTGATCTTATTTTATGATTAATGTCTCATTTAGTAACCAATTTATTCTACAAACATGATATTCAAAAGATTGATCAGTAATAAAAACAACTATTGACGGAAAGTCCAACAGAAAATGTGAAAAGATTACTCTCTATGTACTTTTAGTTGTGGTAATTATGTTGATTCCTCAGAGGTATTGAAAAGTGATTATTGTTTATTGGTGGTTGATCAGGTGACTCACAGCCGCGACACGTACCAAGATTTGGTTCGTCTGATGGAGCAGCACCGGGCCGAGCGGGCCATCCAGCTCTCCATCCTCAGGTGCTGTCAAGCGGTCCTCTTTGTCGTCATGGTGACAGCAACGATGGTCACTGTTTCACCGTGGTTGCCTACTTATCTCCGTAGGATCCTGAACAAGTTTCTGGACAACTTTGAGGAGGACGAGCTGCCGTGGCACGAGAGCATCGAGCCGTGTCTTTCCTCCATGACCGCCTTCATCAGTGACAGAGAGGTAGGTTCACACCTGGGCCCAGAGGCCCCGTCCCCAGCGCCGAGCGTCCCATCACGCCCTCGATCTGCCGCTCAGGTGCTGCAGCAGTTCATCCGCTTCCTCTATCGGCTGGCGTCTCTGAACAAAGACTATGCGGTGGTGATGTGCCGCGTGGGGACGAAGGAGGCCCTGGTGAAGGCTCTGGATAAGCACAGCACCAACCTGCTGCTGGTCACCGAGCTGCGCGACATCATCAGCGACTGTGAGAAGTACGCCAGCCTCTACAAGAAGATGACCACCAGTGTCCTTGCGGGCTGCATCCAGGTACATGTCCGAAGACGCTTCTCTTGCGTTTCTTGGTGGAAACGTGATGGTAAGATAAAACTATCTTTTCCTGCGTCCTCTCAGATGGTGCTGGGTCAGATAGAGGAGCATCGGCGCAGCCACCAGCCCATCAACATCCCCTTTTTTGACGTGTTCCTCCGGAACCTCTGCCAAGGTACGGCTTCATCGCACCTTCGCCGAGCTCCTGCCCACAGCGCCTAAACTGGTGTAACTGGCCTCGTCTTCAGGCTCCAGCGTAGAGCTGACGGAGGACAAGTGCTGGGAGAAGGTGGACGTCTCGTCCAATCATCACCGGGCCAACAAGCTGACTGACAAAAACCCCAAAACCTACTGGGAATCCAACGGCTGCACTGGCTCACACTTCATCAACATCTACATGCACAAGGGAGTCATCATCAGGTAGGAAGAAGGCACCGACTCCTCCAGGCTGATAATATAACCTGCAGTCGAGCTACATGTGTGTGTGTGTGTGCGTGTGTGTGCGTGTGCTCGCTTGTACAGACAACTTGCAATCCTGGTGGCCAGTGAGGACTCCAGCTACATGCCAGCCCGGATCCTGGTTCTGGGAGGAGACGACCCCAGCAACATCAACACTGAGCTGAACACGGTGAGTGATACCCCCCCCCCCGACCACCAGGGGGCAGCACACAACCACAGACGAAACATCTAAAGAGCAACTGATGTGATATTTTCTTTTAAACTACTTTTTACGGCATAAATATATTAATGTTTGTGTGTGTGTTTTGTGTGCAGGTGAATGTGAGTCCAACGGCCAGCCGGGTGGTTCTTCTGGAGAACATGACAAGATTCTGGCCCATTATCCAGATCAGGGTCAAGAGATGTCAGCAGGTCAGACGGTCACACTCTGCTTACAGTGAAGTTTTGTTTTTTTCTTTTCTTGCTCACCCACCGTCCTCTTCCCTCCCAACAGGGCGGCATCGACACTCGGGTTCACGGCTTCGAAGTTCTGGGTCCGAAACCGACGTTCTGGCCCGTGTTCAAGGAGCAGCTGTGCTGTCGGACCTACCTGTTTTACAGCACCAAAGCCCACACCTGGTGCCAGGAAGTGATGGAGGACAAGACGCAGCTGCTGCAGCTGTTCAACAAGTGAGGGTCACCGCAGCGCTGCTGCTGCTGCTGCTGCTGCTGCTGCTGCTGCTGCTGCTGCTGCTGCTGCTGCTGCTGCGGCGCACCGCCCTCTCCCTTCACACGTGTGTGTTTGTGTGTGTTCAGACTCAACAGCGCTCTGAGACACGAGCAGATGTTTGCCGTGCGGTTTTTGCCGGATGTGGAGGCAGCCGAAGCTCTGGGCCGAACGTGCTGGGAGGCCCTGATCACGCCCATCGTCCACAGCATCACCGTGTCGGGTACACGCCACCTCTCTCCGTCCATCTGTGCTCCCTGTCCCTCTGTCCCCATCTCTTTCTCTGACACTTGTTCTCTCTCTCCCTGCAGAATCCTCAGCGTGCAGCCCTCTGTCCTGGCTGCTCAGCGAGTACTTGGACAACTCGGAGTCGTCACGCCGCTGTAAGAGTCGGGCGGCCATCTTTAACTCCAGAGTGAGGCGTCTCACGCATTTGCTCGTCCACGTGGACACGAGCCAGATGGACGAAGAGGAGCTGAAACCACCCACCAAGTCGAGTGAGTTTCCTCCTCGTTCTTAAATGTACATGTTTTGTTTTTTTGTTTTTTTTTTAATGTCTGTTACTTGATTGCCTGGACGCTGTTTTCCAGATGGGAAGGAAGCTAAAAATGCCACTTCCCAGTCTTCGTCTTCGGTGGCCAAACCCAGAGGGAAGAGCAGCAGCAGCATCGCGGGCATCGCCCTCTGCTGGCAGGGAGTGGTACAGTGGCAGGTAGGCTCTTTCAAAACGAGACCTTTTTAAAATAAAAACTCCCGGTCTTGATCGGTTAACCCGCAGCTTTGCCGTCGCAGGTGAAAAAGTTTCTGGAGTCGAGCTGCAACCTGACGGACTTCGTGGAGCGCTACCGGAGCCTTTACCTGCGGCTGAAGAACGCCATGGAGGAGCTGTTTGGGCAGCAGACTGCCTTCGTCCTGGCGCTGCGGCAGGGCTTCTCAGCCGCGCTGCTGCAGCTGTCCATCCTCCAAGCCATGCACGTGAGTCCTGACAATAAGGCGCTGCAACTGATGCGGAGGGCGTAACAGCTTGGGCCTGTTTGGTCTAAATTCAAGTGTTCATTGTGTGAAACTCATTGCAGCTGTGTGTGTGTGTGTGTGTGTGTGTGTGTGTGTGTGTGTGTGTGTGTGTGTGTGTGTGTGTTTCCTGTAGGTGAGTGAGCGCTTCGCTCAGTACATCGATCAGATCATTCAGTCCAGCGGGGCGACGTACGGCAACATGGAGACTCTGGAGCGGCTGCAGCAGTTCCTGGAACCGATGTTATTCCTGTCAGGATTGGAGCTGGCCAACACCTTCGAGCACTTCTACAGGTGAGCACGCTGCGAGCGGGGACGGCGGCGGGGCGAGGAGGGTCCTGACGGCGTCCCCCTCTGCCCCCGCAGGTACTACCTGGGAGACCGGCTGCTGGCCCAGGGGAACGTGTGGTTGGAGGCCACCGTCGTGGATCAGATCGGCAGCTGCTTCCCGAGTCGGTTCCCTCAGCAGATGCTGAAGAACCTGAGCGAGTCCGCCGAGCTGCAGCAGGAGTTCCACCTGTACCGCCTGCAGCAGCTGGACCGCCGCCTCCAGGAGCAGGACCAGGTCGGCCGCCCGCGCGCTCTCCTTCCTGCTCCGTCTGCGGACGCAAACGGGAACTCTGCGCTTTCCTTCAGATGATGGAGGACTGGGAGGAGGACGGGGAGGAGGCCGAGGTCCAGGTCCTGGTCGTGTCCCCGCGCTACTGGGCCGTCTCTGTGCTGTGCTACCTCGACGAGCCGGCGAAGCACTTCCCCGCGGAGCTGTGCTCGTACCTGAACCAGTTCACCCAGTTCTACAGCCACAGTAGGTCGACCCGAGGTCAAACGGGTCCGTCGATTCACGACGGGCACCGATGCGTCGCCTGACGTGCTCCCGTGTCGTAAATACCACCAGAAGTGTTGCGGGCGATAACGCCGGCGCTCTCTCTCAGGTCAGTACATGTACAGTCTGAGTCACTCCAGGCCTCGACGGCTCCAGTGGACGTGGCTCGGTCACGCCGAACTACGGTTCAGGTCTTCGACGCTCCACGTGTCCACGCTGCAGATGTTCATCCTGCTGCAGTTCAACAAACACCAGGTATCTCTCTCTCTCTCTCTCTCTCTCTCTCTCTCTCTCTCTCTCTCTCTCTGTCTCTGTCTCTGTCTCTCTCTCTCTCTCTCTCTCTCTCTCTCTCTCTCTCTCTCTCTCTCTCTCTCTCTCTCTCTCTGTCTCTCTCTCTCTCGTGTTCGCTGAAGCTTCATTCTCTGTGTGTATCCAGGAGGTGCGCGTCGACGCTCTGCTCGAGGCGAGCGGCCTGTCGGCTGCCATGCTGCTCCACGCCCTGCAGCCGTTGATCGACAGCGGCGGTCCGCTGACCTGCAGCCGCCCCGACGACCCGAGCCAGGGTCCGTCGCCGTCGCCGCGCTCCCAACCCATACCGCTGCTGCCGCCGCCGCCTGACTCACCGCCGCCTCTGTCTGCCCTCAGGCGTGCTGCAGCTCGGGCAGCCGCGTGACGGCGCCCCCGCCTGCGCGTCGCTGCTGCCCAAGCAGACGTACCTGAACGTGAACGAGGACGCCGCCGGGACGCTGGAGCGGAAGAGGAACTACGTGTACTGCCTGATCGTTCACATCCTGAAGCAGGAGAAGGAGATGCACATCGACAACCTGGTCTTCAAGGTGAGGTCGCCGCCTCCGCCGCGCCTGTCCCTCCTGCGAGTGGGTGACTGACCCGGGGCTATGGTGTCCCCCCCCCAGGTTCTGGAGTCGTGCCAGAAGCAGGAATCGGGGGGCGGGCGCTTCAGCTGCACGACCAGCGACGTGCTCTCCTGCATCATGCACGTCATCAGCCGGGGCTGCGCGCGACGCAACGAGGAGAACCCGCACATCGTGGAGTTCCTGCCCGAGGACCCGCCCACGCCGCAGAAAGGCCACGCCCAGTTCTCGTTCAGCCGCGCTGAGGTCAGGAAGGACTCCACCAACAGTGTGGCGGGCATCAGGTGTGAGCGTCCTCTCTGACCCCTAACCCCCCCTCATTTACTTCACAGAGCTCCTCATCTTCATCACCCTCATCACCCTCGTGAAGAAGACAAAGACACTTGTCAGACTTTCGAGGAGTATTCAGTCCAGCGCTGAACTAAACATAGAAACGCACCACGTGTCACTAATGACCACAGGGTTTCTTTGTTGTCTGAGCTTTGATGTCAGGGAGGAGGCCTCAGATCTTGAGTTAGTCTGTCGGTATCTTTGAAACTTTTTCACTGTTATTAAACGAAACGTTCGCACTCGTCGCTTCTCGGCGTCGAAGACCCCCTCGGAGATATCCGGGTGTTTTACTTCAAGTCGGATCAAACCTGATTCAGTTCTATGAAAGTGTAAATATTTAATAAAAAAACAAGAATGGAATGTTAAATCTTGACATTTATTTTTTATTTACATTAAAAAAAACTAACCTGAGTCATAAAGAACTGTGTTTTCACTGGACTTGATCAGAGACTTCAGTGACTAAACATGACATCTACGTGTGAGTCCCTGGTCCGTTGATGATGATGATGATGATGCAAAAGTTCAAAGAACATCAAAGAGGCACAGATCTGCTCTTTCTCGCGTCTGTCTGAGCGTCCTGTGACAGAAGTGTCTGATTTCTCCCCAGTGTGATGTTTAATCCGCAGCAGTTTGAGGACGGCGTCCTGGACGCGGTTCTGATGTCGATGGGCCGGACGATGACGCGGGAGGACGTGTGTCAGCTGATGCAGAGGACCGTCCAGCAGGTTGCGCCGCCCCCCCCCGCCGTGGCCTCGCGGTCCCGCTGGCCCAGCGCCTCACTGACGGGTTCTGGTGGGCCCTCAGGTGTCGGAGACGCTCAGCCTGGACCAGGACTGGGCCGAGCACCTCCTGATCCACTGCAAGTGGAACGCGGACCTGCTGGTGCAGCGCTACACCGACGACGCCGAGAGCCTCGTCATGGCCGCCGGCCTGAAGTTCCGGAACCCGCAGCCGTCGTCGGGCCCGGCCTTGACCTGCCCCGTGTGCCTGAGCCCGCAGAACTCCGTGTCGGAGCCGGTCCAGTCGTTGATCTGCATGCACTACTGCTGCCGGGTGAGGAGCGTTCTCGCCGGCGACGTGTCGCCAGCTCTCGCCTTGCCCCGCCCCCTGCCCCCCCGCGGGTCCTGACGGCGCCGCTCTCTGCAGCTCTGCTGGCAGGAGTACCTGACCTCCAGGATCGAGCAGAACCTGGTCATGAGCTGCAACTGTCCCATCACCGACTGCCAGGCCCAGCCCACCTCCCGGTTCTTCCTCGAGGTCCTCACTGACAAAGACACCATCGCCAAGGTGAGGGCTTTACCCCGTCGCCGGGCCGACCACAGCCCGCAGCCGCGCATTGACGGGGTCCGCCGTCGCCGTTGTGTTTCAGTACGAGAACTCGCTGCTCCGCGGCTACGTGGAGTGCTGCTCCAACCTGACGTGGTGCACCAACCCGCAGGGCTGCGACCAGATCCTCTGCAAGGAGAACATGGGCAGCATGGGGACCTGCTCCAAGTGCGGCTGGTCCTCCTGCTTCAGCTGCAACTTCCCCGAGGTCTCACACACACACACACACACACACACACGTCCAGGCCAGGTTCCCTGACTGCCCCCCCCCCCAGGCTCACTACCCAGCCAGCTGCAGCCACATGTCCCAGTGGATGGACGACGGGGGCTACTACGAGGGGATGACGATGGAGGCTCAGAGCAAACACCTCGCCAAGCTCATCTCCAAGCGCTGCCCCAGCTGCCAGGCCCAGATCGAGAAGAACGAGGGCTGCCTGCAGTAAGCCCCGCCCCCACACAGCCCCCCCCACACTGAATCTAAACTGGTGGTGACGGAGGTTTCCTCTCTCCCCAGTATGACCTGTGCCAAGTGTAACCACGGTTTCTGCTGGCGCTGCCTGAAACCGTGGAAACCGACCCACAAAGATTACTACAACTGCTCCGCCATGGTTGGTTCTCGGGCGATCGCTCAGCTTATCGATGTGTCCAACCGCAGCGCGGGCTGCTGGGGGCGATTCCATGCAGATAAAAAAAAAAACAAAAAACAAAGGTACTCCGTGAACGTGTCGCCTGACCCGCCGCCCGCTGTTGTTCCAGGTGAGCAAAGCCGCGCGCCAGGAAAAGAAGTTCCAGGATTATAATTCCAGGTGCACCTTCCACCACCAGGCCAAGGTTCCACACGCCGACAGCAGGATGCCGCGCTGCGTTTAGGGGCAGTCGGTCATTTCTCCGTTCTCTCCTCCAGGACTTTGCGATCAACCTGGAAAACAAGGTTTCGTCCATCAACGAGGCGCTGCAGATGAAGTCCTTGACCTTCGTCATCGACGCCTGCAAAGCTCTCGTCCGGGCTCGTAAGGTACCTCCGCCGTCCGACGGCTGTCCCGCCGTTGCCGTGGTGATGGGTTAACCGGGCGCTGCCTGCAGGTGCTGGCCTACTCCTGCGTCTACACTTACTACAACCAGGAGACGGAGAAGATGGACGTGATCGAGCAGCAGACGGAGGCCCTGGACCTGCACACTAACACGCTGCAGATCCTGCTGGGTGAGGGGGCGTGGCCATGGCTCTGAGGGCGGGGCCAGGGCTCTGGGGGCGGGGCCAGAGGTGGGTGCAGGTGATGAGACTCCCCGCGTTCCCCTCAGAGGAGACCCTGCTCCAGTGCACTGACCTGGCCTCCTGCGTCCGCCTGCTGAAGAAGGAGCACCTGAACACCGGGCTGGAGCTGATCCGGCGCATCCAGGAGCGACTGATGGCCATCCTGCAGCACTCCACCCGGGTAAGACCAGTGGGACCAGTCTGACTACTGGTTTGGGATTAGATGAGTGCAACTAACTGCAACTAACCCGCTCCCTGCAGGACTTCCGGGTGGGATACCAGTTGAAGAACGGCCAGGAAGCAGAACTGACCGAGGCGTCCAACCTGGCCAACCACACGGACGGGAACACGGCGTGAGTAGACGGGGCCACGCCCCCCCACGACCCCCCGGGTCAGCGGGGAAATGACTTTTTTTTTTTTTTTTTCCCTCCCCGTCTCAGGTCGAAGCTGGAGACGGCGTCGGATTCGGGGGAGTCGGACAACAACAACAACGCCGGCGAGGAGGGCGCGGAGGAGGCCGACGACGACGATGACGAGTACGACGAGGAGTACGTCCCCGAGTGGCACGAGGACTACGACGAGGACGACATCGACGAGGACGACTTCTTCTCCGACGACGACGAATCTGAGAACCTGGAGAGAAACTTCAGCCCCTTTGACTGAACCAGCATGACCCCCCCCCAACACGCCTGCTTCCCGTGCGTCCCAGAGGGGATCAGAACCCAGACTGTCCGATCAGAGTGTGACATTTTCTTTGTGTCGTTGCACCTTTGCCTTGAGTTGTTGATGACGGAGGCTGCCTTCTTTTCAGTTTAGGGGACTTCCTGTGTTCGGGCCGTTCTGTTAAGTTCGGAGCGCCTGCGGGCGTTCCCGACAGCCTCCCAAGTATTTTTGCAATAAGCGCCGGCTGGCCACGACACCCGGCCCGGTATCCCGCTCCAGGTCTGACGTATTCTTGCTGTAATTTTCAGAGATCTTATATTCATATTAATGCTTTGTTAATTTGCACATTCACAGCAGAACAAATAAAAAGCTTTTCCTGCTTAGGCTGAAGGATGCGAGTCCCTGGCCTCTAGGCTCCGCCCCCTGGTGACATCACAGACTGGGCACACTCTAACCCCGAGCTCGACTGGAACGCGGAACAAACGCGCTCGTAGTTCAAGTCGGGATGTATCACAAACCCAGCGGGGGGGGTTCAGGACCGGGACCTCCAATGACCTTGAATGACCTCATTCAGGGTTTTATTTAAGAAAAAAAAGACGAGATGAAAACAGTACAGCAACGCGACGCCATGAGAGTCCGGCCGAAGGTCTGGTGACGCGCCGACGGGCGTGAAGAGGTGAAGCTGCTCCCGAAACACCCGGGGACGAAAGCTCTCGACACCCGCGGAGAAATGCGAAGGCAAGCGCGGATGGTCCGGGCTTGACGGGAGTCGCACGAGTCAAACGCGAGAGGCGAAAACATTCACTCGACGTCCGCGGAGTCTCTGGACGCGCGCGGCGCCGGTCCGTTGCTGGTCGCTCCCTGCTCCCTGTCGGCGCCGCCGGGTCCGGTCGAGGGTTCTTTTACACTTGTCCTTGTCTTGATTTGCAAATCGAGTCAGTCAAAGTTGAATCCCGACTCGAAGTCCAGCGAGGTCATGTCAGAGGGCAGGCCCAGGCTTTCAGCGGTGATCTCCAGCTCTGGGACCTCCTCCACCTCCGCCGGGGCTCCGCAGCCGGGATCGGGCGGGTCCAGCTCCAGAGGGTCCGATCCCAAGGTCACGTCCTGCTCCGGCTGGTTCTGCCGCTGCTGCCGGGTCTGGTATCGGGTCTGGTGGGCAGGCCGAGGGGCCGGGCACGGTCTCTTCCTCGGACCAGCCTTGGCTCTGGGTTTGGTTCCTGGTTTGGGTTCAGAACCGGGGACCAGGTCGGGACCTGGGTCCGGCTGGAGGGCGTCGTCCTGACCCAGCGAGGGTTCTGGTTCGTCCTGTTCCGGAGGCCTGTTTGGTGTGGAGTTTGGATCGTGAAGTCGGTTTGGAGGGAGGCTCTGACCCGCAGCGGTCCGGACCGTCTCGTGAGGTTCTGCCTGACGTGTTTGGGAGGCCACTGTGGACGGAGGTTCTGGGTCGTGGGTCGACTGCAAGGACCAAACCGAGGCTATCTGCAGGTCCAACGCTGCGGAGGTGTGGAGCTGCTCAGAACCTTCGGGATCTGGCTGAGCTTCTGCTGGCAGAGGTGGAAGAACCGGGTCCTGAGGCTGGGGCTTTGGTGGCGGCAGGCCCAGAGGTCGACCCGTCCCGTCCTTGGGCGGTCTGCTGATGGACAGCGTCCCGGACAGGCTGGTGTTGCTGTAGAAGATCCCGAACAGGTCCTGGGCTTTCGCTGCAGCCAGGCTGGACTTTGGCTTCTCCGATTTCGGAGCACCATCCCCCAACGTGATCAAAGGCGGAGGCTTGATGAACACTGCCTGGGTTTGCTCGCACTCCGGAACGCCGGGAGCCGCCACGTCGGACTCGATAGTGACCGTTGTTGGCTGGGCTGGTTCTGGAGGCGGCGAGGGCTTTGGCTCGGGTGCTGCGGGTTTTGCCGGGCTCCGCGTGGGTTCAGAAACCGGCGGCGCAGAATTTACCTCAAACTTCGGGGTCTTAAAAACTGGATGTGGAGGCGGAACCTTCGGGAAAGGTCTAGATCCCGGTGGAGCTTCACCTGCTGGAGGCGGAACCTTCGGGAAAGGTCTGGATCCCAGTAGAGCTTCACCTGCTGGAGGCGGAACCTTCGGGAAGGGTCTGGATCCCGGTGGAGCTTCGCCTGCTGGAGGCGGAACCTTCGGGAAGGGTCTGGATCCCGGTGGAGCTTCGCCTGCTGGAGGCGGAACCTTCGGGAAGGGTCTGGATCCCGGTGGAGCTTCGCCTGCTGGAGGCGGAACTTTCGGGAAGGGTCTGGATCCTGGTGGAGCTTCACCTGCTGGAGGCGGAACCCACGGGAAGGGTCTGGATCCCGGTGGAACGTCGGCTGCTGGAGGCAGAACCTTCGGGAAGGGTCTGGATCCCGGTGGAGCTTCACCTGCTGGAGGCGGAACCTTCGGGAAGGGTCTGGATCCCGGTGGAGCTTCACCTGCTGGAGGTGGAACCTTCGGGAAAGGTCTGGATCCCGGTGGAGCTTCACCTGCTGGAGGTGGAACCTTCGGGAAAGGTCTGGATCCCGGTGGAGCTTCACCTGCTGGAGGCGGCGGTCCAATCGGAGCCCGACCTTGCTGTGGACCCATGTGTGTGTGAGGACCCGCCAGGGGTTTTGGCAGATTTTCCAGGGGAGAACCGGCTGGACGTGGATTCTGGGGTTTGATGGAATTACTGGCATTTGGAGCTGCAGGAATTGGGAATATGGGTCCATCACACTGTGCTGCGTTGAGAGGTGCTGGTGTGCCCGTCATGGAGGGTCTTCTGAAGACCGCAGGAGGGGCAGGGAGGTTGGGCCGAGGTGTTCCCTGGTTGGTGCTGTTGGAAGTCCACGGAGGAGCCGTGTTCTGCTGGGTCGCCAGCTTTTGGGCGATTTCCTTGGCGGCGGCCACCGATTTCGCCAGACACTCCTCCTCGGCAGCTTCGTCGTCCTTCATGAACTCCGCGGCTGCTTTCTGAGCTTCTGTAGCCAAAAGGCTTTCCTTCTTTTTCCAGGTGAACTTTCCAAACAAGGGGGTCGTTGGAGTCAGTTTTCCCATCTCCAGGTTCTGTTTGCGGAGCTTGGCCTTCATGGCCGGACTGGGTCCACAGAAGATCTTTGGTGGGTCGTACGGTTTCGGAGCAGGAGGAGGCTCAGACTTGCTGATCACCGTCTTCCCCGCAGATTTACCAGAATCGGTTTTTTTGAAGGCTCCCTTCTCGGCCTTCAGCTTTCCTTCGTCTCTGTCGTACTTGGACCTGGAATCGGAGTGCTTCTCTTCTCGGGGTTCGTATTTGGGCCGCCCGTCGTAGCGCTCGTCTTCGTCCCTGCGGTACCGGTATCGATGTTCTTCTTCTTTGTTGTATCTGACTCTGTCCTCGTAGTCTCTCCTGCTGTATTTTGCCTTGTCCTCCTCCTGGCGGGTGTATCGGTGCTTCTCTTCCTTCTCGCTGGGACGATACTCTTCATCCTCTTTCTTCTTGTACGAAGGCTTCTCCTCCTCCAGGATTCTGCCCTCTTTCTTGCTCGGTTTCTCCTCCGCCTCCTCCTTCTGAACGAGGTCCTCCTCTTTCTTTTTGTCCTTTTTATGTTTTCCCTTATCCTCCTTGTCTTTGCTTCTCTTCTCCTCTTCCTCGTGTTTGCGTTTCCTCCCGCTGGTCTGCGAGGTGAGTCCCGCCTGGCGGTCCAGGTTCCTCCTCTGTTCGTACAGCGGATTCTCGTACATTTGTTGCTGTCGGAGGACAAATGAAAACAAAGGAGCGAGAGCACGCGTCAATCTTTCAGCGTCAAACGAAGCAGGAGCGCCAAGAAGACGATGAGGACGCCGGTGTCGGCGGGCAGCTGAGCCCCGCGGGCGAGTACCTTGTACTTCTCGTTGTGAGCGTGTGTGGTGACGTGTTCTTCTGCACAGATGGCGTCTCCTGAGAACACTTTACACAGCAGGCAGAAGAATCCTCTGACGGGCAGCAGGAACTCTGAACCTGCAGACAAGCACAAGCAGCGCACGTCAAAGACGCAGGTGGTGTTAAAATAAGCTGCCGTTTGTGTACTTGAGGGCCGCGTCTATTTCCTGAAGCTGTGAGGATGGACGGGGCTAAAAACACGACATTGTGATGAATCCATCTCTTAGTAACAAAAACAGTGGAGCATGTGACCAGACTTCATGTGAAGAAAATATGAAACAGGAAGTGACATCAGAGGTGTGGACAGCTGTCTCCTCTTGAACAGCTCCACCTTCACGTTCAAGTTTCACACCAACATCAAAGCACATCAAAGCTACCTTTAGCGGGCTTGGACAGCCTCTCTTCTGGACCGCTGGCATTCACAGTTTTGGAGGATGTGGTGGCCCAGGGTCGCTTGTAGGGGTCCAGAGTCTGTGAGAAGATCCAGAAAATGCCACGTGAGGAAAAGGACGGATGGAGGAGCGTACAGGAGTGAGACAGGAAGTGGCTTCAGAGGAGAGCGAGAGCAGCTGACGCCGGTCGCTTCCACACACACAAACCTTCCGATGTGTTTTGCTGTGACAGTGAGTGAAAAAGTCAAACATGGAACCAGAAGTCACGTTACAGCTGTGGCACCAGTGATTCCCAGCGTCGTAGTATTCAAAGGGATCAGGGGGCGGGGCTGAGGCGCAGGGGGGCGGGGCTTTCAGAGCTGCGCTTGCTGATGGTGTCTGCTGAGGAGTAAAGAAGAAGAGCGTCAAAGAGCAGCCGAAGAAGAGGCAGGCCAAATGATTCTCTATAGAACCTCACAACATTAAAGTTTTCTTACCTTCTCTGAACTCCAGCCTCCGCAACGATAATCGAGAAAACTTTACTGACGGTCCAGCGAGTAAGCCGACGGGCTCAGCTTCCGTATTAGAAATGCCACAAAGATTTAACTGAGGAAATTTAGACGCCGCCTGAGAATGTCTCATCGACAGAGGACGAACAAATCCCGATTCCAAAAGTATTCGTTGATTATGCCACAAAAGACGACACACGAACGCGGTCGTGTTCAGAAACGTGTGAAACGAGCGGTTTAACGTGGTCGTCACGTAATTTAACAACCAAAGTGGGCTGGTTGGTTTCGCCCCCACACGACAGGTTGATCAGCACAAACACGTAAACGTACCGACTATCGACTGTCGTTGCTTCGTTAATTACATCACAGCTTAGAAAGATCTTATTTTCCGAATTCAGGATCTGCAGTCGAAACCAGAACAAAGGAGTTCAGCGCTGGTGTGGGAGCGACTGGGGGCTTCACTTAACTGCACCTACGTTCTATCTAGAGCTGGGGGGGGCAGCTGTTCTTGACCTGTTGTTTAACAACCACTGTTCTCTGCAGGTGAGGCTGCAGGACCTGATTACTTCCTGCAGAGCAGCAGACCCTGACAGTCCAGGCTGGGTTCTGCCAGGTTCTCCCTCTGGACTGAACCTGGACCGTCTCCTTAGAACTTTGCAGACGTGAGTGGTGTCTGACACCAGCAGCTGCCGCTGGTTCGGGCTCTCAGGAGAACTTCCCGGTGGACCTCCTACCTTTCTGGGGGAGCTGCCGGCTGCCGACTGTCCCTCGGCGTTCCTCTGGGCCGGTTGCTTCTTCTCGCTCGACTTCGCCGCGCCGTCCTCCGGCTCTTTGGCCGCCGAGCTCCTCCCACAGGGACGGTCCGACGGGCTGAGGCCCAGGATGAGCGCCACCGTCTCCAGCTCGGTGCGTTTCTTCTCGGCAGCTTCGTGCTCGCTGCGCAGCGTGGAGATCTGCTTCATGACCTCCTCCTGCAGGAGGCTGATCTCCTCCAACAGAGGGTCCTTGTGGCCCCCCTTCTCCCTCCGTTTCTTCCTCAGAAGCTCACCTGGTGTCCGAATCAGGAAAAGCCTCAGAATTCCGAACCGCAGCGACGCCGTCGGCGGCCGTGTGACGCTCACCCTGTTGCTTCCTCAGTCTCTCCAGTTCTTTCATCAGATACTCCTTCTTCTTCATCCTCACGTCTCTGTCCTGCCTCAGCTTCTCTCTCTCCTCCAGAACCTGAACACAGCGAGCACAGGGTCAGCTCATCTCGCCCCGTCACATCGTCGGCGTGAGCCACAACTGGACCGGGAACCTTTTGCTTCTGGCTCTCGTTGTTCTGCTCCTCAGACATCCTCCTCTCGTACGACCCCATCTTCTCTGCCTCCGCGCTCTTCGCCAAACCTGCTGGTGACGCAACAGCAACAGTTTAGTGTCCACAGGAAGAAGTTTGACTCCATTCTGATCACAATCTGAAGTGAGTCTTTATGCAGACGACACATTTCGCTGGTATCAGGAATGAGACGTCTAAAGTCCCAACAGTGAGGAAGTAAATCCCACTGAGAGAAACATTCTGATCAATAATGTATCGTTATTGTCATTTAAGACACTGACCTGTTGCCCTCGGCTCAGGGACCACCTTATTTAGGGGTTTGTTGTAGGTCACTGGGTGGGGGTAACTCTCAGGGCCAGTAGGAGGGGGCAGGTTCATGTTGGGGGGTGGGTACATGGGAGGCCATTGCTGAGGCATATAAGGAAGGTAGTTTCCGTACTGGCCATAAGTTGGCGGGGGGTAGTTGGGGGGCATCATACTGTGGATGGGTGGTGGGGGGTAAGTAGGTATCGGTATGCCGCTCTGAGGGGGGTGTGGACGGGCCGTGGGCTCGTTTTGCTGCTGAGGCTCGGCCTTCGACCCCTGAACTTCTCCGTCTCTGGGGTACTTGGGGGGTGCTGAGATCTTCTTGCCGCCGTCGTCGCTACTCCAGCTGCCCTGCCTCCTGCCGCTTCGGCTCCTGCTGCTGCTACTGGAACTTCCGCTTTGGCTCCGCCTCCTGCGACTGCCTCTGCCCTCCGAGCTGTCCGAGGAGTACCGTCTCCGCCGGGTGGGTGTCTTTGGGGGTACTTTGTTCCCCTGCAGTCTCTCTTTGGTCCTGGCGGCCATCTTGCTGATCTCGGCCACTCCGAGGTCCAAGCCGATGGTTTTCAGCAGGTCCTGCATTTTCTCGTACTCCTCCAGCGCCTGACGCTCGCCCTCCTCCAGCGGCTCCGTCCCCGGAGGAACGGCGGGCTTTGGCTTGGTAACGGCAGCGTTTTCCTCGGGGAAGTCTCCGTACAGCATGTCCTCAGTCACGTCTCCGTACAGATCCAGGCTGTGGTTTCGAACCGGCTCGGACGCCGCCTGAGGTTTAGGCTCCTCCGAATCTCCGTACAAGAACTTCTCCTCGTCGTCGATGTCGTCGGGGGTGTTGTTCTGACCCCCCAACAGCTTGAAGACCTCTCTGATGTCAGAGTCCAGGTTGGTGCGCTGGGCCACTTGCGGGTTGGACTGTAGCTCCGACAGCACGGAGGCCATCTTGTGAGGCTCCAGGCCTTTAAAGGCCAGCAGCAGCTGTTCGGCCACCTTAGACATGCTGGACGAGTCCAGAACCTTTGGAGAATCTGCACTCTGGAACACAGAACAACATCATGACTACATGCTGACCCACATGACATGTGCTGCCCTGTGGGAGGGAAACCTACTCAAAACTGTTTTTACAGCTATAATGGATTATTATTGTTAAATACTGTTCATAATATTGATAATACGTTTTTGTGTGTGTGTGTGTGTGTTACCCTGGAGTCCTCAGAGTCCCAGTGTTTCTTCAAGATGGACTTGGTTGGCAGGCTGTGCCTCTCCTCCAGCTCCTTCCGCCGTCGAGCTGTTTCCAGCTCTCTGAACTCTCTCCCTGGTTTCCCGTCGCTGTCAGCAGAGCTGCTCGAGCTGCTGCTGCTGACACTGCGACCGCGGCTGCGACCACGACTGTGATCCTTAACAGAGCCCCGCCCCCAGCTCTTCCCTCTGGACCTCGACCGGCTGCGGGAATGACTCTTGCTGCATCCACCGCTCTTGACCCGACTCCGATCTGGGCTGTAACTACAGCTCCTATGTCGGCTCTTACTCCTGGCTCGGCTCTTGCTCCGAGCTCGGCTCTTGCTCCTGGCTCGGCTCTTGCTCCTGGCTCGGCTCTTGCTCCTGGCCCGGCTCTTGCTCCGAGCTCGGCTCTTGCTCCGGGCTCGGCTCTTGCTCCGGGCTCGGCTCTTGCTCCTGGCCCGGCTCTTGCTCCTGCTGCGCCCTCGGCTCCTGCTGCGTCCTCGGCTCCTGCTGCGACCCCGCTCTGGGCTTCTAGAATTTGGTCGTGGGCTGTGATCACTGCAGAGCAAATTCCAGATCATTCATCATCCAGGATATTTCTGTACTGTGAACTATGACCTTATTAATCATAATAATTCTGCCGTACTTGTCATGGTGGTGTGAGGGCACCAGTCTAGATGCTCCAGTTAGTTCATTGCCCACAGTGATCACCAACTTCTGATCCAGAGGAATCGGCTTACGAGGAGACAGAGAACGCTGCAACCAGATAGAAGTAATAACTTGTTAGGTACAATTCGCAAGTGTGCTTCAGTAAAATAATAAGGTCAGAGAAGAAGAACATCTAAATGTTATTCGTTTCATGAAAAGGGATGATTTTATCATATGTTGATTGCATGTTGCATTTAAAAGGAAAAGGGTAGACTCTTACACATGACTGTTGTCATTACACTGTTCTGACTTCCAGTATTACTTGAGAGACGAGGTGCATTTCGGTGCAGCGATCGTAAATAAATCTGCTGTCAGGACTGACTGATCCTTCTTCTCGGTGGCAGTAACACGGTAATAAAGCGTGTTCGTGTCGTTCGGAACCCGGCTCTCTCACCTGTCTCGCCGCATCATCGCTCCTGAAGTGTCCGTCTCGGCCGTGACGTCCTGGCCCGTGGGAGGGGAACCTGTGCGGCGGGGATCGAGGGTACGAGTCCGGGTGTCTGTAGTTGCTGTAGCTGTGGGGATACGGAGCTCTGGGTCGACTCCTGTCCTCTCTGTACCCTGGGTCCGGCTGATACGGCCTCGGAGGCGCCTGGTAGGCCCTCCTCGGTGAAGGGCGGTCGCGGTACATCTCCGCCGCAGAGACTGTGATTTGTTATTATTTTTTTACACTAGCTGTTCATTCGAGAAGACGGAAAGAAAAAGCGGGGACTGAAGTGTGAGCTGGAATCGTCTTGGCGCATCCCTGCATCCCCAATTGTTTTTTTTTTTTTGTTTTTTTGTTTTTTTTCCCCACGGAAGCAGAACACGGGAGGGCTTTTCTTCTGCCGGGAGGTGAACGGCGGCTTCCGGCCTTCCGGAGCGCTGCCGCCCCCTACCGGAGGAGGGTCGCCACCGCACAGGTGTGACAGGTGAGGGCGCCGCCTTCCAGGGGCTCCGCGGGGCCACCACCACCACCACCACCACCCCCCCCCGGGCCCACGCACCCGCGGGCTGGGGTCGGTCGATTGATTTTATTAAGGTCCCCATCAGCTGGTGCACCTGGGAACAGCTACTCTTCCCGGGGTCCAGCAACAATGATATATAAAAGTAATTATGACAGAAATAGTGATCATAACAACAGTAGCGTACTACCAGTTTTATTTTGTAGGAGACACCACCGTGCAATCTGTATGTGAGTGTGTGTGTGTGTGTGTGAGAGAGAGAGAGAGAGAGAGAGGGGGTGACAGAGAGATATTTACTATAGATTTGCTATTTATCAACTCTCTCGTCCCCTTTTTTTTAAACATCGAAGGACCGTTAGTTTTGACTTTAAGAGCCGTCAACCCGACCTCGACCACGACGTCATGTCCCAGAGCCTACCGTGCGACCGTGTCCGTTTCGGGAGAAGACGCGTTTCCTCGGTGTTGCTCTCAAAAGTTTTTGTCAGGCGGACTTTACACTTGATTTGCATTTGTTCTCTATTTTTTTTTTTTTTTTTTTTTTTAGGACATTTTTAAAAGACGCGGTTGTTTTGTTTTTTTTTGTGAACAGCGCCGGCGCTTGTTGTCTGGTCGCTAGGCAACCGCGACAGCGGCAGCGTCGCGTATTGGTTCAACGCGGAAGCGACGTTTAAATATCAATTAAGGGACTATTTTAGACTAGAGGGGATGTTTCTTTTCAATCTTATCCCCCGGTTCAATTACCAAAGAGCTCGCCCTAACGCCGTCTACTAATCGTGTTTAACACTTGGACTTTGGGGGGTTTTGAGAAGCGGGGGAAGTTGAACTGACATACTACATACTCTTTACATGCTACAGCCGTGCCCATTATTTATGTTAAAACGCATTGGATTCGCCCTCGTCTCGGCCACCCCACAGAACCGCGCTGAAACGGTGAGTTTGGCTGTCGCCTCGCTTTCACTGTTGGCGGCCGGCCGTGGCAGTTCGTCCTCTGGCCTCGCGGGGGCGCTGCGCCGCCAGCAGAGGCCGCGGGGTGAGGGAGAAGAAGTCCTGCGCCTTGCGTGTGTTTTGCACTCACGGCTGCAGGTCTTCGCTGCAAAAGCACACTTGCTTTTACTAGATTTTTTTTTTTTTTTTTAAAGCATCCGTTCGTGACGTCGTGATGTTGAAAGATATTGATTTCCGCCACGGGCGTTGCTGCGTGTCCTTGCAGCTTGACGATTAGACACCTCCGTGTGTTGCTCGTTTCGTCGGCCGTGGTCGTTTTAACATGACGGGACCGAAGCGGAGTCGACCCGCGATGGGGCCGCCAGGCGAAGACGGCCCACCTTTTGACATGGGCCCACCAGGGTGGGGCCCTCCACCACCAGGAGGATGGGGCCCCCGGCATCCAGGAGGCCCTCTCCCACCCGAAGAATGGGGGCCACCTCCACCTGGTGGATGGGGCCGTCTACCTCCGGACGGATGGCCACCAATGCCACCAGAAGGGTGGGACCCAAGAGCACCACCTCCACCAGGTGGATGGGGCCCGCTGCCCCGTCGAGGATGGGGTTCAAGAGGCCCTGAGCCACCTGACTGGGTACCAAGAGGGCACCCACCACCGGGCTGGGGCGGTCATCCTGATGATTGGTTCCGTCTCCCGGAAGACTGGGGATCCCCCCACCCAGAGGACTGGAGACCAGCTCACCCTGACGACTGGAGGTTATATCACCCCGAAGGGTGGAGGGTGCACCCTCGGAATTGGAGTCCCCCACCTGATTGGCGCCCTGAAGGCCCCCCTGACCCATGGGGAAGCGAGGCACCGGGACCGCTTCCTCCGGATGCTGCAGCATACACGCCCCCGGTTCCCCCTCCAGCGATCCCCCCTCCAGGGATCCCCCCTCCTTGCCTTCCTCCACCTGGGATTCCTCCTCCAGGGATTCTTACACCAGACATCCCTCCCCCTGTGGGCTTTGGAGGCTACTCCGCTGGGTGGACAGGAGAGGTATCAGGCTTTTATTGATCCTTGTGTCCTTTTTGAGTGTTTATCACGTCGCCTCTGAAACTCCCCCTCCTTCCCCCCTTACCAGCCTGTTGTCGAGGAAGTGTTGCCCAACCCTCCGCCGGACCAGCCTGAGTGGGTAAGTTTGTCTTCGCCTCAGCCTTGTAAAGTCCCAGGCATATCAGAACTTACCATCTTTCCCTCCAGATCAAAGCCCTGATTTCAGCCCCACCCACTGAATCGGCACCGTTGGACACCAAAAAAACTGGGGAGCCTGTCACAACGCCGATGGCCGAGCAGCCCGCCGTCGCCCCAATGCCTAAGCCTGCAAACGTGACCAGCAGCGCCACGGCCCTTGGACTCCTGGGAAAACGGACTTTTGAGAAGTAGGTCCTCTCGTCTCCTCTGTGTTTACTGAAATGGTCTCGTTTCCTGGTGACACTACTTCCTGTTGTCCTGTCTGCAGGCCCCCGCCGGGCAGGTCGACTGGCATCATCTCGTTCGTTGGGGTAAGAATACTGGCACCCACCGACTTATTCAGGTCACGTGACCTACGGTCTGAGGTTTTGCCCCTTTATCTGTTCCCAGCCGAGCTTTGGCTACATCGAGAGAGAGGACCTGCAGAAGTACACCTTCACCTTTGATGTTTTTCTTGGGAATCCAAAAGCAATGATTCCTGGCGTACGAGTCCACTTCACTGCCTGCAAGGAGAAGGCAAGATGACATTCAGTCCTCCATCATACCTGCCACTTAGATAGATATTAAATATCCTAAGTCCTTCATGTTTTGTCTTTAATTTCTGGACAATCAAAGCCATCCAGCAGTCACCAGTTTGTGTGTTGTAATCGTTCTGCTTTGGCATAGGGGAGTCTCATCGCCACGGATGTGAAGGTGGCTCCTGGTGGGACCGAGAACGTAGATGCAGAAATCTACGAGGCAGTGGTGACCCAGCCAATCGTGGAGCCTCAGGTCAGTTCTCCCTGGAGCTCACTTACTTCCTGCTTCCTACTGGTTGCTGACTGTTTGGCGTTTCTGTCCTTTTTTAATTTTTGCAGCCCGGCGAGCGCCAGTACCCAGGCCAGGTGCATGTGAACATTGGGCTGCTGAGGACCAATCTGACGTTTGACAGCAAGGACAGCAGTGTGACACTGTTGAAGAACGACCAGGTGCTCATCAACCTGCTCACCGACATCGTCACCGAGAAGAGGCGTGCCACGAACATCAAACCCAAGATCCCCTCGACTTTCAGTGAGACCCAGGAGATCCGCGAACAGGTCTGCTGACAGGAAGTGCCCTTTGCAGGTAAGTCTATTTTACGCTCTGGCTCCAACAAGTCTGCGTCCGCAGGGCGTCATCGTCAGCCTGAAGGACGGCAAAGGTGTCATCAAATCTGAGAAGCACGGCGAGCTCCCCTTTGACATCAAAGAGAACTTCAGCGATGTGGAGTTCACAGCAGAGGACGTCAACGAGGAGGTGGAGTTCACGGTCATCACGGTGAGGCACCCGCCAGCCAGTCTTTGAGTGTGAGTCCCGCTTTCATCTAAAACTGCTCACCCCTCAGCTGAGATCAGGGGAACGTGCCATCAGAATCAAAAGGGTGAAGGAGCCCCTCCTCCTCACGATTTCCTCGGCAGCTGCGGCCTCCACAGGCGGAGGGGACAATGGTCAGAAATTGCAGAACAGCCTAAAGGCTGAAGTGGGGCCCAACATGAAGCTGGACCCAGAGCTGTACGAGGGTGTCGTTACGCAGACCATCATCGAGCCCACGGTGAGCACTTCATGTTTGTTGGTGTGACAGTGAAGTTGTCCCTGTATGCTTCAGATGTTGATAACAGAGCGCTGAGACAGAATCTCATCATCCCAAGTTAAATTCCCAACTTCTGCATGTTCCCTTGCAGCCTCACTTGCCCGGTTACCCGGGCCAGATTCACGCCAATATCGGCCCTGTCAAGACCAACGTGACCTTCGATCACCGCGACTGTGGCCTCACGCTGCTGAAGAATGACCACGTGCTGATCAACCTGCTCTACAACCTGGCAACCGGCAAGAAGAGAGCAACCAACATCAAGCCCAAAGTTCCTTTCACCTTCAGCTACACCAAGGAGACCAGAGAGCTGGTAACAGCAGCAACAATTGATCAGTGACATGATGTTTACCTGATGACTTACTGGTCCTACATTTATCTTCTAGTAGTTAGGAGTGGTAATGACTAATGTTTGAAAGGTAGATCTGAAACAATGTTTTAATAAGGCCTCTTCTGTTCTCTGTGTTCCTCTGCTGGTGCTTTAGGGTGTCATCACCTGCCTGTCAGGCAGTGAAGGCATTGTCAACTCAACCAACCACGGAGAGCTTTCCTTTGACACCTGTGAGAACTTCAGTGACACAGAGTTCAGTTCCGAAGACATTCACAAGGAGGTGGAATTCACTCTGGGCTTGGTGAGCATCACGTATGGGAAGACGTGGTGAGCATCATGTATGGCTGAACGTGTCTTCTTGTTCCCACAGGAGAAAGGCAAGAAGAGAGCCATCAGGCTGATGAGGACCAAGAGGGGCAAAGACCTGATCCTGGAAGAGCAGAAGAAACGAGGGGAGGAGGAGAAGAGGAAGAGGAAGGAGGAGGAGGAGGCAAAGAGGAAGGAGGAGCAGCAAATGAGAGAGGCAGAGAGAAAGAGGAAGGAAGATGTGGCAGCAGCGCTGGAAGCAGCTAAATGCAAAGTAAATTTGAATGGAATGATGAACAATTTAATGATTTACCAAATGTAAATGTTCAGATAAACATCACATCACTGTGTTTTTACCAACATTAATGCTGACACGATCCTTGTGTCAAATGTTCTGCGACGCTGAAGCAGATCATATTATTAACCGGTGTTTAACATTTATTATTAACATATTTATATACCAATATTTATTTTGTTTTTGTTATTTATTTTCTTATGTTAAAAATGGCTCTCTCTTAATCTACACTTGTTGCATCTTAGTGGACTCCATTTGGCTTTAAAGTGAGAGACCCCGAGACCCTGGACGAGATCAGCAAGGAACGCTTTGAAGGGACTATCCTGAAAGCCATCTCCAGGAACATGAAAATCAAGGAGTCGGCTGAAGAGCCAGGAGCTTCTAAAACTGTAAAAATGTCACACTGTCACACTGGTGAAGGAAGGGGAAGGAAGGAAATCCTGTCCTGAAAGGATGAAAACGTTCATGGTTTTAATATTCCCTTAGGTCAAAATTAAAGTGGAGAAAACTGAAGAAGATGCGAAAGAAGGAAAAGGTGTGGAAGAAGAAGAGGGGAAGGGAGGTGTGGAGATAAAGATAGAGAAGGAAGAGGATGACAAACCCAGCTCCATTCCAGAACCTGGAATGGGTCGCCTCGTTATGACCATTGACGGACAGCAGAAGCAACTTTGCTTCTGTCCCAACGACCTGCTGAGCACCGCCACTATGTTTGATGGAGACAAGGTGAGGGTCTATCCTCTGAGCACGAGAGCTTGTCCTGAGAACACACGTCTCACCTGTTTGTTCTGTGAAGGTTCGTTTCAACATCGCCACTCACCCAGAGACTAAAGCAGAGCGTGCCACCTATGTTGAGATCCTTCCTGAGTCCTTCGAAGAGTCCAACGAGCAGCGGCAACATGTAAGACACATCCATCCTCAAAATCAACAAAGAGGGAGGGGCTTCTTCACAGACTGGTTTTTGCTTCACTAGGGCATCGTCATCGAGTTCTCCGAGAACTCAGGCCTCATCAAGTGCTCCCAGAACCCTCAGCTATACTTCCACATGTCTGAGGTCCTAGAGAAGAAGAAGCTGGAGCTGAATGAGAAGGTGGACTTCAGCTTGGCCCCAGTAAGTGAAGACGAGGAGGATGAGAAGAACAGTAGTGCTGTTAAGTCTGCTAACATTTGGGACTTTTTTTCCCAGCATGAAACCGCAGAGGGTGGAATACAAGCCATCAGGATCAAACGCTACACTGAGAGCGTTTTCTTACCTGTCCGTAAACTGGGGGGTGTGGGGGCCAGCAAAGGGAAGGTGAGGAGCATTTGCATTTCATTTAATTTTTTTGAGTGTTCCTCAATATTAACATAACTGGACAGGAGAGTTGGCTTCATTCTGGGAGTTAATATATGTTCCTATGACTTATGAGTATTTCAGTATCTAAATATTATTTAGCCTATTTTCAGTCGTGTTTTCTATTCAATGTAAATGTGTCTTTCTTTGGCCAGATGACCATCAAGCTGACCAAACCTTTAGAGGACACAGAGTGAGTTGGGATTTATTTAATTATGGTGGAATCCAGATCTTGATGGGAGCTGTTGTGATTGTTTCCCTCTTGGATTTCAGGAAAGTTAAACAAGATGCGGAGAAACTGAAGGCGGTGGTGAAAAGTCTAAGAACCCGAGACAGCAGGACCAGCGTCCATAAGAGGAATTACAGTTTAGTCCGGCACAGACATAGTCAGAGCAGGAGTAGAAGTCGGAGTAGGAGCAGGAGTAGGGGCAGGACTCGGAGTAAAAGTAGAAGCCCAGCAAGAGATGAGTTTGGACGTACTCTTAAAAAGAGACGCAGCAGCAGCACTGACCGCAACCGCAAAAGCAGTCGGCACAGGCGAAGTCGAGAGAGGCACAGGCACTCAAAGAGTCACAGCAGGAGTCGGAGCAGGAGTCACAGCAGGAGCCGGAGCAGGGAGAGGAGCAGAGACAGGGCCAACAAGAAGAGGAGCAAAGTCAGCAGGGAGCGGGAAGAAAGTCACAGGAGGAGAAAGGAAACTCGAAAAGAAAGTCCTCCACCCAGACGAGCTGGAATCGTGGAGGATGAGCTGGCGCGGAAGAAGCGAGAGCTAGAGGAGCTCAATGAGATGATCGCTTACAAGAAGTCCCTGGTGGAACGAGACCCCGGACACAGGACCTGCATAGACTACGACCATGGGAGGATTGCTGTTCCAATGGCAGAGTACAGACCCATGCGGTCCATCCTGAAAAAAAGACCAGAAGGGCCAGAGTACCTCCAACATCCTTCTCGACTCTACGATGATCCTTATTACGACCGACCCTACAGCCCTTATCAAGATCGACTTTATGGTGACCGCTATGGAGATCTGTATAGGAGTCATCCGTACTCTGATCGACACCCTTATAGTGACCGTTATTATGAACCTCGTCCTTATGGCGAAGGGGTCTACAGTGACCATCGGCCCACCACCACACGCTACACTGACCGCTACGACGTTTACGACGAACCCTGTGAGGACCGCTACTATGATCCGCCCTACGACTCGTATCGCTCCAGCCAGTCTTCCCAGAGTTCCTTGCCTCCTCCCCAGTCTGGTGAAGTTCTTACTGGCTCTACCCAACACCAAGGGGACCAGAGTACAGAGTCGTCCTCCCACCACTCTTACAGACCCCCATCACCCACAGAACCACCCCCGAGGAGCCCTTCTCCTCAGCCATCACACATAAAGCCACGGCAGTCGCCTCCAGTGGAGAAACCTGCAGCTCAGAAACCTCTTGACCGCTTCCTTGATATGCTCAACAAGAAAGTGGATGCTGAAATGAAATCTGAACCAGTATATGAGAGCGATGATCTCCTGCCTCATGAACGGGCTCTTCGCGATGGAAAAGGCTTCTCCCAAATTGTGGGAATGACTCAAGAGCTCACCAACAGCAGTTTGACAGTAGACAGGGAAAAACATCCGAGTCCCGAACAATCGCCTGCAAGCCAGGAATCAAAGAGCCAGGCAGAACCTTATGAGAAGATCCAGAGTCTCCTCCGTACAATTGGCCTGAATTTAAGCACCGGTGATGTTTCCAAATTGGCAAGCAGAGCGCAAGAGAAAAGCTACATTTCAAAGTCGTCCTCGGCAGAAAGGGAGACACCATCCTCCTCCAGGACGGATCGGCATACTGGCAGATCCGGTTCTCTAGAATCAGAAGCCATCCATTCTCCTTCCCCTGCCAGGGCTTCCAGTTTGGAGCCACTCGGGAGACATGAAGATGTCACAGAGTACGAAGATTTCCTGGACCAAAAGGAGCTGGAGTCTCTGAAGAAAGCTCAAATGTTACAGAGTCTCACCAAGACTATAGGAGGCAAACCCACCTCCACCTCTTCCCTGAGACCGCCTGGACCTCCACCTACTCACTACCAACATCCAACTCCCCCTGCCAACTTTCCTCTCGGACCCATTACCCAGCCCCTGGGGCCTGGCTCCGCGGCCTTCAGTGGGGGGTCTGCAAAAACCACTGGAGCCGCAACAGCCCAGCATTTTGGACCGGCTTCCACAGAACTTACTGGACAGCATCCCCCCGGGGCTCCACCCCGCCGCCCCTCTGGACAGACTCCTCCAGGACCACCACCTGGACCTCCGCCACGGCGGCCCACCGGACAGCCTCCCTTCAACCCCCCCTCTACCCAGGCAGCCTTAACCTTCATTGGCACAGCTACGCACCTTAACTCCGACAGCCCTTCGCCATCAGCGGCGGCAAAAAGCAGCCCTTCAAGCGACGAGCAGTCTGCCATTTCCACGACTGTGGCCAGATGTCTGAAGGTCATTGAGACGGTCAAGAGCCTCTCCTCGCAGACACCACCCAAGGTCGGCAAATCCGTCCAGTTCAGTTTACCCACGGAAGCATCGACCTCCAGCCCTCAGAGCTCAGCCGAGACAGACGAGGAGATCAAGACCAAGCAAAAGGAGAAGGTAAGATCAGTGCTGCACAGTGCTCCCTCAGGGGAAGGCTGATTGTTTTTACCCCCGCCTCAACTTCCATGTATGTTGCAGCTGGATGTGTACAACCAGAGGCTCCTGGACAAGAGGGAGCAACAGTACCAGGAACTGTTGGCCCGCAAGAAAGCTGACAAGAAAAAAGACAACCCCACAGTCTCTCCAGGTATCAGCGCTTTAGCACAATTATGCAGAGAACGTGACTGCAGAGTTTCCTACAGAGGCGACTCTCTGCAGGTGTAAAACTTTTCAATTTTGGGGTTCAAAGAGTAAAGGTAAACACCCCTTTTCTTGTCTCTAGATAGAGGATCTGTACAGACAAACTGTTTATGCAGGTGGTTAGCCAGGTAAACCCACTACCATCAAGCTTACCAGCAAGTGTTCCTCTCACCTGTCGCTAAACCTGATCGCGTTCTCGTCTAGTCAGGTCTAGAGTGTAATCATTGGGGTACCCACAATGCAACACGGTGCGGGAGGTGAGCAAGTAGTCGTGGGGGGCCAAATGCAATTTTTAGCTCACCTGTTCACGGTAGCTGGCCAAGTTAAAGGTGCAGTTTGCAATTTCGAGATTTTCCAGCCCCCCCCGCAACGAAAACCACGCCCCTAGCTTACGTGCATGGTTCTCGCCACGCCTGCCTGGTTTCCAGGTGTAACTCGTCCGTCTACTGTAGCAGCAGTAACTTTGCCAACTTTGTCATGACCCATTAACCGGTAAGTAAAAACCAGATATTCACAATAATTACTTCGTTATCACCACAGCTAGAAAGTTATCAGCATTTATGTAGATTTGGTTGGTTAGTAGACACTTATTTACCAAATACTAGATTCTGTAGAAGATACAAATATCAGTATTCCACATTTTACTGGAGGCAATGTCCGCTGAATTTACATCCATTGTTGTTTTTCCGTTTTGTGTTTTTTACAAATCAAATCAAAGGCCTAAGACAGGGCCAGAGGGGGAATAGCTTGTTATATCATTGTGCTCAGATACCAAGTTTCTTGTGCTGTAACAAATTTGGCAGTCTTAACCGCAAACTCTACCTTTAACCCAGTTGGAGACCTGGTGTTAAGCCAGTCTTGGCTTCCCGCCAGGTCAGAGGTCACGTAGCCTTAGGTCAGTGCTGACAGATGCCTCCTTGCGCCGTCTTTTGACGCTCTGCGGTCCGAGCTGTCCCGGAATCATCTCCGCTGATTGTAGCCAGACACATTCGTCTGTGCCTCGACCCCGGATGTGCAGAGCCTGCGTGAACTTTGCAGAGCCGCTCGTTATCCGCGTGTTGTCCTCCATCCTGCCAATCAAGACAAGAAGCCAGCTGAGGTCCGACTCCAGAAAGTAACGTCTTCCTCCTCTTCATATGTTGACTTTTGTAGTGTGACTAGAACTCTCCCAAGTTCAGGGAATCAATCATCTGAGATTTTGAGTTTAAATTCTGATCGGCTGCTTTAGTCTGATTTTATGCATAAAATTGTTACTTTGATGGGGGTTTCATCTGCTACGTTAATAATCTGTCGGATTCACGTCATTTACGCCTGAGTCCATATAACAAACTTCCATTATTTAACTCATTCCTCACAGCTTAATCTGAAATTTTAATCTTCCTATTTGAATTAAGAGTAGAACTATTCCATTCCCATCTTTATAAAACAAAAAATCCATTGAATGTTTAAGTAGAATTTAACAGGCATTACAATATATTTACACACATTAACTGTCATTACAGTAAGTCCTTTAACTACATCAGGGGTGAGTTCAACCCCTCTCGTTACCTCGTTCTTGAAGGTGATCTTCATCTGCGACATTGTTGATCTCATCCTGAGATCCTTCTGCCCAACTTTCTTGATGAATTACCACCAGTGTCACAAAAACATGCAGAACTCCAGAAAACGAGGAGCCCTTTGAGACCAGGATGAAGACGTTTCCTCCTCCTCCTGCAGCGTCGTTGGGCATCCGATAGTAAAACCCACTTTTCTTGTTGCGTCCCCAAACTTTATAATTGGACACTTTGGGAATCTGAGGTTCAACCGTATGTACCCGTTTTCTTTTAAACAAAACACTTATTTGTCTTAACTGAAGCTTTTTGACTCAAATGATGCTAAAATCCAAAAACAAAAGTACTTATTTTTGAAGTTTGTTCAATTGAATGAACAATGTGATAAGCATCATGAGACTTGAACTAAACCCAATTTTTCTTACCTTTCAGTACTTAGTTTTCATTGATACTTGAAATGATTAATGATAATAATGTAATTATTTAACGATTCTGTTAATTCATAATTACAGTGTTAATTTCCTGAAATTTAAGGCAGAATGTGTTTTCACATTAACTAGAAAAAGTTCATTAAGCTCCAAACTAGTTTGGTAATTTAAGATTATTTATATTTATTCGACAAACAGCTAGAGGAATTAGTTAATGTACAGCAGCATGTTGGGTTTTTTAATTATAATTGACTCGGTTTCTGTTTTTATGTGTTATGTTTTTAAAACATGCTTTCGTGTTTGGATCCTTTGGCAGATTGATTTGTCAGGTCGTCACACTAACGCTGCCGGTTGAAGGACGTTCACCTGCGTCACCAAGACCCATTTCGAATTGGGGTTCTCGCTTCTGTTCGGTTTCAGATTGCGAAATGTCTTTAGTTCATACAAAAACGATTATAGAACTCGATGCGAATGAAGAGTTGCTCCGCCGGCCGTCACTCATTTTAGAATTTCCAACATCCTGTCATTAACACAGTAAGTGTAACTCTGGGTGGGTATGTATGGACTCTACTGTTATGTTGCATTGCTGTGTTTGCTAGAATCTAAACCTTGGTGTGTCTCACCGACCTTCTGAACGTTCATACTTGAATGGGAACGTTCTCGTGTTTTGAGCTCCTGTCCTGTCCAGCCTGGAGCTTTTAGCTCAGGGCTTCCTCACTCTGTTGAGGCTTTAGAGAGTCATTCTGATCATGTATTTTATTATTAAACATGTATTTTATTGAACAAATCTTCAGGTCGGAGTACTACCACACCATGAAAATCATCATTGCTTTACAAATTCTTCTTCACTTTCTTTTCCATAAAGAAGCTGCTAACATATAGTTAGCTCCATATTCAAAATGTTGGTAAGATTTTGCCTTTTTAAATACTGAAATGTTGTGATCGATTGAAGAAGAGTTAAAATGTTTTATGGTCCACTCCACTGTTAAACGCAGCTAGTTGGGTTCATTGCCTCTCTTCGTTCCAATAGTTACTGCGTAGTGTCCAACCAGATTTGGGTTTCCCATCACCTCTGTTGTTGATACGTTAACCCGAGTTCAGAATGTGTTGGTAAATTCCCTTGTCTGTACCAGCACTCTGACAGAATTTCACTTGTCTGTTCCATCAAAGTTCTTTTTATGGAAAATGCTGCAGTGCCTACAATGTTAACGAGCCTCCATGACAAACGTACCAGTGGGGAAAGTAGCTGCAGATCAGGCGACCGATACATGGCCCCATGTAAGAAAATGCTGAAGTCGTCCGACCCCATCAGCAGCAACTGTTATGTTACTTTCTCTTAACCGAAAAAGACGAGCCCTTCAACATTCCCACCTTGAGTTGAAAATGAGAGGAAGTCATCTTTTGACTTCTGTTAAATTTTACACTCCGGGTGTCAATGAGCGGTTAGCGAGGGACGAGGTTGGTGTTGTGTGTCTTTACGGCAAAGGTAGGTGGCTCATTTCGATCCTTTAATTGAACCGATTGAGTAGAGCGTCATTGCTGAATGAAATTACTGATATTTGCATTTTCAGCTATGCTTGCCTTTAAAAGAGTTAATGTTAAGCTTACCTGATATACAGTGGTTATATAATTCAGTTGGGTTTGTGTTGGACCCTTTGAAGAATGTAACAGGGAAAACCTGGTAATTGATTAACTTTCATTGTTCTGACCTCTGAGATTAAGGCCAGTTTTTAATAGTCGCGAGTATATGTGGCTGGCATGACCCAACTAGGACAACAGAACCTCTTGAGCTCCATCAGGAGTGCTCTTATCTGAAATATTTGTGCCATGACTGAAATTGGTTCTCTGACGTTTTTGCAGGAAAGCCGGTCAGCAGCAGGCCCAGGAATGTTTGGATCTGCGGCCACTCGCTGGTGTACTGGGCTGAGTCGAGGGCCCGGTCCCCAGAGGTAGGTATGCAGCTGGGCATGGACCCCAGCAGGGTCACCATCTGGTGGAAAGGCACCCAGGGCATGACATGGCCCCAGCTCCTGCCTCAGCTCCACCAACTGAAGGTCACCTGGCCCAACCCAGACGTCCTCATCGTCCACCTGGGTGGCAATGACCTGAGCACCGACAGTCCCACCGACCTCCTGGCCTCCGTCAAGAAGGATCTGACCTCCATAAGAAGCATCTTCCCCCAGTGTGTCCTGGTGTGGTCGAACATCCTCCCTCGCAGGGTGTGGCGCCACTCGAGTGACAGCCACGAGGTCGACCTGGTGCGAACCACAGTGAACCGCAGGATCCAAACCATCATGTCAGACCTGGGTGGAGTCTCGCTGACCCACGACAACATCAGGTGTGGCGCAAACACGGGTCAGTACCGCACCGATGGCGTGCACCTGTCGCACAAAGGTATCGACCTTTTCAATCTGAACCTGCAAGATTTCCTTGAAAAGTGGGAGATGTCGTCAGAGAAGAGCTAAAGTTCCTGAAATGTTTCCAGTCTTTGAGTTCGTTCAGTTCAGTTGAGTATCGTTGTTTTCATTCGTCTATTTTAGTCCAGGAGCCCTGTTATACTGTAGACGTGAACAGAAATAATAAATATATTCATCTGCATATGTGATTTTGTTTCTCATTCTTGAATAAAGAAGAAACACTAAACTACGCCAGTTGTCTGTGATTGTTTTTGACACATGACGATGCGATGAACTGGAACTTTTGGTTTCGTGAAGGTTTTTAATGTTTGTGTGTTTTTTCTTGAAGTAAATCTGAGTCAACCTGCAGCACCTCAACTTATTCTGTTCTGGTGTGTAATTTTAAAGTGGAAAAAGAAGTTTTGTCCCCCAAAATCGTTTTCTGAGTAGTAATCTTGAGGGACCTGCATGTGGTGATACCAGTTGGATTGGGTGGTGGGATCTCCCCTGGCTGAGGTCTGATCACATTCTGAGTGGTCTAAACCTTCCGCCAGTGGTCTAAACCTTCCGCAGGTCTCCTGGTCGACTGTGACCTGAGGAGGATTCCCACTCTCCACCAACGATGTGCCTGTGCCCTCGTACCTGTGCAGGTAAGCAGCAGACCCAGCAAAATGGAAGCGACATTTTTCCTGCTTCTTTTCCCAAATGAAAATGTTCTTGTAATAGTGTACTTTTATATTCATTACTGTGGGATGAATCTACATGCATTATGTTTAAATTGGACATGTTTTGGTCTCTGAAGCAGATGGAGCTCAGGCAGGTAGGCCAAGGTCAGGAAGTCACCAGGTAGGAATTCTCTAAATGTTTTGTTCTTTGCAACAGCTGAATGAACTCTCACAGTTCTGCCATCATTTAACACAATTTGAGCCAAAACTAGAAGAGTAGAAGTTATTTTTTTATAGTTATCCTGTGATCTAAATCCTTTAGTATATCTATTGGTTATTCAATGTAAATTGTGTGTTTTTAAGTGATGTAAACTGCCATTTGTGCTGAGATGTTCTTACCATGTAAGAGGCTGTATTCATTTGTTATAAACTAATAAAAGAATAAGTGGATCCACATGTTGAAGTTATTTTTCACACATATAAAAAAATATATAATTTCTAGTATTGGTCCTTGGGTAGGACACTGTCAGATTAAAGGGGGAATCATGTCCTGGAGTAAACTGGTCAGTGATCAATAATCACTGATTACCACTCTTCATTGATGCACACCTATATGTAAACTGCATATTTCCAAACGGGCTTGCAGGTGAACTTGAGCCCAGTGTTTGACCTTTTGACCTCACAAGGAACCACTGGCTCAAGAGTCCTGTCAGCCTGTCTGTATCTATCAACGTTCACCATTTTCACCCATGAAGGTGATGAATGAGTGAGTCTACTGCTCCGGTGTATTTTCCTCTTACGTTTTTGTGCCAGACCTCGACAGTTTCGGCTACAGTCGGCGTCAAGAATGGTCACGTGATGTCATGACCCTGTTAGAAGTGATAATATCCAGGATTGTGGTGCTATCTTAGACCACTGCAAGAGGGAGACGCACATCGTGGGCTCTAAATAATCCAGAAAACACCACCGTTGGGCTGAAGCAGTGGGGATCCGGAGGTGTGTCCCCGGGACTGTGGACCTGAATGAAGGAGCCCACCAGCTTCTCCACACCGTAAACGCTCCCGTCTGTCAACGGGGGAGCTCTGTCGGTCGATGTGGACAGGAGGGAGAGGGGGCCTCTGGTACCGGGCCCCAGGGGTCTGATGATGGCTGCAGTCGAAAACTGTCGAGGTGTGACGAAAAACTGCTCAGCCTTCTCAGAAGACGATAAACCGAACGCGCGAATCTGCTGCAGCTGAGACAGAAGCAGATGGTGAAGCGGGCAGAAGAGCAGAAGATACATATAAACAGAGGGGATAAATTAATAGGACAGATGTTGACTGGTTTGACCTGCAGATGTTTAATTGTTGTGTTCTATCTGCTGGGCCTCACCAGGTGAGTTCTGCTTGTCTCTGCAGGTCCCAGGGACGGTGACGGCCCGACGTGAGACCGATTTAACCATCAGAACCCTCCACAGGACATCACAGAACTCGGGCCCGATCGGGACCCCTCGTAAAGTCTGTGAGTATTATCCACTACTGTCTGTTATCAATATCCTGGACTACAGTTTAATCTGCTAATCCTACCTAATTTTTAATGTTCCTCAGAAAATCATGATCACAAAGCTGCTGATTCCCAAACACCCTCCATCAGACCAGGAGGAAAACTGCAGTCAGTGAGTCTGGAGCTAAATATTCCTGAAAAATGTCACTGATGTGTTAGGATTTTTTTTTATCTCGCAGATGAAACTGTTGATGACATGATTGGATATCACATGCTGCTCTAAAATAGATTATTAATAGATCACTTTGTTGTGGAGAGTTGATGAACGCTGAGGTTGGGAGGGACTTAATTTAATTGAGCTGGTATTTCTAATTTTCTGCTGGGTAAAACTTTCTCCTATCTCCATTTATTGATAACTTGAGTCCATTTGTACAAATCAAAAACGTGAAAAAAAACATCAAAAGTGCATCTATGTCACTTCACTAAAATAAATAAAACAGATTAAAAAGTTGGACTTGTATTAACTATTGACTGATTATCTGGAGGGAAAGATGAACACATGATGACAGACATGATGATGTCACTAGAAAACAATATTTATTTTGCTCAAAAATAGCAAATGTCTCCGTCGTGTTTAATTTGATGTGAATATTTTATTTTACGATTTACTGAGTGATGAATACTGACTATATATATTTATATTGATTTCCATTGACAGGAATACCTGTGAATACAAATAAAATGCTGTGCTTTCACTATTCACGTCTGTCCATTTTCGTGTCAAATTTAAAGCCATTCAATGACTTTACCTTCAGAATCACGTTGTTATTCGTGTTTAACCCGTTTGTCTCTCCAAAGCGTCGGAGGCGGCCTCGGTGCGCCCCCCCCCCCCCTTCCGGCAGGGGGCGCCAGTCCGCCGGCCGCGGAGGAGTCTCCGGCGAAGGAGAGCGTGGAGCTGCAGAGCGGAGCTGCGGGGGAAAGTGATGTGGTTGTGTTTGACCGTCTAAATGTGCGAAAGGCGTATGCGGCGGAGGCGCACGGAAGCTTCTGCGGTTTTCAGAAAGGGATGTACGGCGGGGGGCCCCCACCGAGATGGGGCTACCCAGCACCGCAGGGGCCCCGTCTCCCGGCGCCGGCGTGTGGCGGCGGCATGAGCCGACCCGGACCTCCGTGTCCCCACAGCTTCGGCGGCTTCACCCCGCCGGACAGGCAGCCCTTCCCCGGGCCGGGACGCCGGCCGGACGGACACTTCCGTGGCGACGGTCCGCACGGACAGGTGAGAGAGGCGGGGCCGAGCGCGGTCACGTGGGCGCAGGTGAATCTCGCTCGAGGCGGGTCTGGGAAGTTGTGATCTGTGCTGCTGGGCATCACTGGGGCTGCTCTCCACCTGCCCGCCTCACCTGAAGCTCGGAGCCGACCTCACAGGTGAGCAGGTGGAGTTTGCTCTGGCAGCCCGGACTCCAGCGTGTGTGTGTGTGTGTGTGCGTGTGTGTGTGTGTCCTGTCTCGTTCTAGAGGACCCTGTCACCTCCCCACCTGGAGCAGAAGCTGGTGATCACTGTGGGAAACGAGCTGACGGGACCGCCTGGTCGCCGGCCCTCACACCAGCGTGGCAGGTAGTGATGAGAAAAGCGGGGAGCCTTCAAACCGAGGCCGGGGTTGACGGTCTGGGGTTTCCCTCGACAGAGGTCACAGCCCTCGAGCTGATTCCAGGAGCCCGGAGGGAGGCCGCCGCAGGAGCAGGGGTCGCAGCAAGAGCCGGGCCGGGAGCAGGAGCCGGTCAAGCTCGGGGAGGCAGGGTCACAGCCGGAGTCGGCAGAGGAGACGGAGCCGCAGCAGCAGCAGCTCGAGCAGCTCCGGCGATGACGGCGAAGAAGGGAGAGAGTTCAGAGAGCTGGAAACAGCTCGACGTCGGAAGGAGCTGGAGGAGAGGCACAGCCTGCCAACCAAGTCCATCTTGAAGAAACACTGGGACTCTGAGGACTCCAGGGTAACACACACACACACACACACACACACACACACACACACACAAAAACGTATTATCAATATTATGAACAGTATTTAACAATAATAATCCATTATAGCTGTAAAAACAGTTTTGAGTAGGTTTCCCTCCCACAGGGCAGCACATATCATGTGGGTCAGCATGTAGTCATGATGTTGTTCTGTGTTCCAGAGTGCAGATTCTCCAAAGGTTCTGGACCCGTCCAGCATGTCTAAGGTGGCCGAACAGCTGCTGCTGGCCTTTAAAGGCCTGGAGCCTCACAAGATGGCCTCCGTGCTGTCGGAGCTACAGTCCAACCCGCAAGTGGCCCAGCGCACCAACCTGGACTCTGACATCAGAGAGGTCTTCAAGCTGTTGGGGGGTCAGAACAACACCCCCGACGACATCGACGACGAGGAGAAGTTCTTGTACGGAGATTCGGAGGAGCCTAAACCTCAGGCGGCGTCCGAGCCGGTTCGAAACCACAGCCTGGATCTGTACGGAGACGTGACTGAGGACATGCTGTACGGAGACTTCCCCGAGGAAAACGCTGCCGTTACCAAGCCAAAGCCCGCCGTTCCTCCGGGGACGGAGCCGCTGGAGGAGGGCGAGCGTCAGGCGCTGGAGGAGTACGAGAAAATGCAGGACCTGCTGAAAACCATCGGCTTGGACCTCGGAGTGGCCGAGATCAGCAAGATGGCCGCCAGGACCAAAGAGAGACTGCAGGGGAACAAAGTACCCCCAAAGACACCCACCCGGCGGAGACGGTACTCCTCGGACAGCTCGGAGGGCAGAGGCAGCCGCAGGAGGCGGAGCCAAAGCGGAAGTTCCAGTAGCAGCAGCAGGAGCCGAAGCGGCAGGAGGCAGGGCAGCTGGAGTAGCGACGACGGCGGCAAGAAGATCTCAGCACCCCCCAAGTACCCCAGAGACGGAGAAGTTCAGGGGTCGAAGGCCGAGCCTCAGCAGCAAAACGAGCCCACGGCCCGTCCACACCCCCCTCAGAGCGGCATACCGATACCTACTTACCCCCCACCACCCATCCACAGTATGATGCCCCCCAACTACCCCCCGCCAACTTATGGCCAGTACGGAAACTACCTTCCTTATATGCCTCAGCAATGGCCTCCCATGTACCCACCCCCCAACATGAACCTGCCCCCTCCTACTGGCCCTGAGAGTTACCCCCACCCAGTGACCTACAACAAACCCCTAAATAAGGTGGTCCCTGAGCCGAGGGCAACAGGTCAGTGTCTTAAATGACAATAACGATACATTATTGATCAGAATGTTTCTCTCAGTGGGATTTACTTCCTCACTGTTGGGACTTTAGACGTCTCATTCCTGATACCAGCGAAATGTGTCGTCTGCATAAAGACTCACTTCAGATTGTGATCAGAATGGAGTCAAACTTCTTCCTGTGGACACTAAACTGTTGCTGTTGCGTCACCAGCAGGTTTGGCGAAGAGCGCGGAGGCAGAGAAGATGGGATCGTACGAGAGGAGGATGTCTGAGGAGCAGAACAACGAGAGCCAGAAGCAAAAGGTTCCCGGTCCAGTTGTGGCTCACGCCGACGATGTGACGGGGCGAGATGAGCTGACCCTGTGCTCGCTGTGTTCAGGTTCTGGAGGAGAGAGAGAAGCTGAGGCAGGACAGAGACGTGAGGATGAAGAAGAAGGAGTATCTGATGAAAGAACTGGAGAGACTGAGGAAGCAACAGGGTGAGCGTCACACGGCCGCCGACGGCGTCGCTGCGGTTCGGAATTCTGAGGCTTTTCCTGATTCGGACACCAGGTGAGCTTCTGAGGAAGAAACGGAGGGAGAAGGGGGGCCACAAGGACCCTCTGTTGGAGGAGATCAGCCTCCTGCAGGAGGAGGTCATGAAGCAGATCTCCACGCTGCGCAGCGAGCACGAAGCTGCCGAGAAGAAACGCACCGAGCTGGAGACGGTGGCGCTCATCCTGGGCCTCAGCCCGTCGGACCGTCCCTGTGGGAGGAGCTCGGCGGCCAAAGAGCCGGAGGACGGCGCGGCGAAGTCGAGCGAGAAGAAGCAACCGGCCCAGAGGAACGCCGAGGGACAGTCGGCAGCCGGCAGCTCCCCCAGAAAGGTAGGAGGTCCACCGGGAAGTTCTCCTGAGAGCCCGAACCAGCGGCAGCTGCTGGTGTCAGACACCACTCACGTCTGCAAAGTTCTAAGGAGACGGTCCAGGTTCAGTCCAGAGGGAGAACCTGGCAGAACCCAGCCTGGACTGTCAGGGTCTGCTGCTCTGCAGGAAGTAATCAGGTCCTGCAGCCTCACCTGCAGAGAACAGTGGTTGTGAAACAACAGGTCAAGAACAGCTGCCCCCCCCAGCTCTAGATAGAACGTAGGTGCAGTTAAGTGAAGCCCCCAGTAGCTCCCACACCAGCGCTGAACTCCTTTGTTCTGGTTTCAACTGCAGATCCTGAATTGTGAAAATAAGATCTTTCTAAGCTGTGATGTAATTAACGAAGCAACGACAGTCGATAGTCGGTACGTTTACGTGTTTGTGCTGATCAACCTGTCGTGTTGGGGCGAAACCAACCAGCCCACTTTGGTTGTTAAATTACGTGACGACCACGTTAAACCGCTCGTTTCACACGTTTCTGAACACGACCGCGTTCGTGTGTCGTCTTTTGTGGCATAATCAACGAATACTTTTGGAATCGGGATTTGTTCGTCCTCTGTCGATGAGACATTCTCAGGCGGCGTCTAAATTTCCTCCATTAAATCTTTGTGGCATTTCTAATACGGAAGCTGAGCCCGTCGGCTCACTCGCTGGACCGTCAGTAAAGTTTTCTCGATTATCGTTGCGGAGGCTGGAGTTCAGAGAAGGTAAGAAAACTTTAATGTTGTGAGGTTCTATAGAGAATCATTTGGCCTGCCTCTTCTTCGGCTGCTCTTTGACGCTCTTCTTCTTTACTCCTCAGCAGACACCATCAGCAAGCGCAGCTCTGAAAGCCCCGCCCCCCTGCGCCTCAGCCCCGCCCCCTGATCCCTTTGAATACTACGACGCTGGGAATCACTGGTGCCACAGCTGTAACGTGACTTCTGGTTCCATGTTTGACTTTTTCACTCACTGTCACAGCAAAACACATCGGAAGGTTTGTGTGTGTGGAAGCGACCGGCGTCAGCTGCTCTCGCTCTCCTCTGAAGCCACTTCCTGTCTCACTCCTGTACACTCCTCCATCCGTCCTTTTCCTCACGTGGCATTTTCTGGATCTTCTCACAGACTCTGGACCCCTACAAGCGACCCTGGGCCACCACATCCTCCAAAACTGTGAATGCCGGCGGTCCAGAAGAGAGGCTGTCCAAGCCCGCTAAAGGTAGCTTTGATGTGCTTTGATGTTGGTGTGAAACTTGAACGTGAAGGTGGAGCTGTTCAAGAGGAGACAGCTGTCCACACCTCTGATGTCACTTCCTGTTTCATATTTTCTTCACATGAAGTCTGGTCACATGCTCCACTGTTTTTGTTACTAAGAGATGGATTGATCACAATGTCGTGTTTTTAGCCCCGTCCATCCTCACAGCTTCAGGAAATAGACGCGGCCCTCAAGTACACAAACGGCAGCTTATTTTAACACCACCTGCGTCTTTGACGTGCGCTGCTTGTGCTTGTCTGCAGGTTCAGAGTTCCTGCTGCCCGTCAGAGGATTCTTCTGCCTGCTGTGTAAAGTGTTCTCAGGAGACGCCATCTGTGCAGAAGAACACGTCACCACACACGCTCACAACGAGAAGTACAAGGTACTCGCCCGCGTGGCTCAGCTGCCCGCCGACACCGGCGTCCTCATCGTCTTCTTGGCGCTCCTGCTTCGTTTGACGCTGAAAGATTGACGCGTGCTCTCGCTCCTTTGTTTTCATTTGTCCTCCGACAGCAACAAATGTACGAGAATCCGCTGTACGAACAGAGGAGGAACCTGGACCGCCAGGCGGGACTCACCTCGCAGACCAGCGGGAGGAAACGCAAACACGAGGAAGAGGAGAAGAGAAGCAAAGACAAGGAGGATAAGGGAAAACATAAAAAGGACAAAAAGAAAGAGGAGGACCTCGTTCAGAAGGAGGAGGCGGAGGAGAAACCGAGCAAGAAAGAGGGCAGAATCCTGGAGGAGGAGAAGCCTTCGTACAAGAAGAAAGAGGATGAAGAGTATCGTCCCAACGAGAAGGAAGAGAAGCACCGATACACCCGCCAGGAGGAGGACAAGGCAAAATACAGCAGGAGAGACTACGAGGACAGAGTCAGATACAACAAAGAAGAAGAACATCGATACCGGTACCGCAGGGACGAAGACGAGCGCTACGACGGGCGGCCCAAATACGAACCCCGAGAAGAGAAGCACTCCGATTCCAGGTCCAAGTACGACAGAGACGAAGGAAAGCTGAAGGCCGAGAAGGGAGCCTTCAAAAAAACCGATTCTGGTAAATCTGCGGGGAAGACGGAGATCAGCAAGTCTGAGCCTCCTCCTGCTCCGAAACCGTACGACCCACCAAAGATCTTCTGTGGACCCAGTCCGGCCATGAAGGCCAAGCTCCGCAAACAGAACCTGGAGATGGGAAAACTGACTCCAACGACCCCCTTGTTTGGAAAGTTCACCTGGAAAAAGAAGGAAAGCCTTTTGGCTACAGAAGCTCAGAAAGCAGCCGCGGAGTTCATGAAGGACGACGAAGCTGCCGAGGAGGAGTGTCTGGCGAAATCGGTGGCCGCCGCCAAGGAAATCGCCCAAAAGCTGGCGACCCAGCAGAACACGGCTCCTCCGTGGACTTCCAACAGCACCAACCAGGGAACACCTCGGCCCAACCTCCCTGCCCCTCCTGCGGTCTTCAGAAGACCCTCCATGACGGGCACACCAGCACCTCTCAACAGCTTTCAGCCCACGAGGCCTCCGAACGCCAACGCGTCTCCTCGGTGTGACGGGCCCTTATTCCCCATTCTCATGGCTCCACATCCCAATAATTCCTTCAGACCCCAGAATGGAAGTTCATTCTCTCCTCTGGAGGATTCCTCACAGAAGGGCAGGTCCATGGCGAGTTAAGGTTCCAGTTTTACGGCACAGTTTAAGACCCCAGAGTCCGGGGAGATCAGCCGGTCGGCGATGGATTTAACGGCGGAAGACACTGGAGCAGTCGGACGTCTGGCTGTCAAAACTCTTTTACTTTAGTGACCGTGTAGAGAATTAACTTTTTCTTTCTTTTATCTTTTTGTAAAAAAAGGAAAATAAATCAATTTTTGTATATTTTCTGTCGGCCTACCATTTTGTTGAGGTTGTCATTTTTGAGACAAAAGAAGTCTCATAACTGACACACACACACACACACACACACACACACACACAACAAAATCATCGGGTGTCGTACGAACACGGAAGTGTCGCTGTTCCCTCTGAAAAACTTTCATCCTCGCTCGGTCAATAAAACCGTTCCTTTGCGTCCAGTTTGTGCGAGTCGGCTGTTTCCACGATGGTGCTGTAGCAGCCGGCTCCGTTACTTTTGAACGATAGGAAAAGAGTAAAATCCTCCACCAGAGTCCAGAAGCAACCGCGAAGAGCTGAGGCCTTAATTACTTTAGTGTTGGTGCCTTATGTTGGTTATCTAACATTAGGTTTGATAAAGAGCCTTTCAGATTCTGCCTCATGTTTAAATGTGTTTGACTGTAAACCTAAATGAAACTATATTTTACAGAACTGAAGAGTGGCCTGCAGGGAAGGTAAGTCTCTTCTCTTTGTCTATGACTTTTATTCATGTGCAATATTTTCCTCGTATTTAGCAGGATTCTCCTGTTTCAAAGCTTTAAACATGAAAACTTGATTAACTGTTTGATCGTATTCCTAACTTGGTGCTCAGGTGATGTTTACATGAGATACACACGGTTGAGCATGCACTTGTTTCAGACTGACTTTTCCTACCTGGAAGAGAAAACATTGTTTTGACATTAATATTAAGAGAGGAGGATAGGAGGGGATTGGACAGAACATTTAAGGATGAATGCATAACCCCTCACTTTTCATTCAGGCAACTCAAAATATCACTTGACTTCCTTATCAGTCCTTAAATTTAATTTAAAAAGAAGAAAAACCTGCAAGGCATTTGAGTGTTGATTAACATGTTTGCTGTGCTCTGTGTGCAAATCTCTGTCAGTCAAATAATAATAATTAAAAAAAAAATCACCTTACTCCAAATGTGTTTGGCATTTTATTTACTTTAGCTGATGATCTGAATCTGTGACGGCTATTTCCATAATCTGGAGGGGGGGGGGGGGGGATTAAAGATGTAACGCCTGTCCTGACCCGCAGTGTTTCATCAAATCATCCGTGCACAGGCAGGTTTGTTTGGTCCTCAGAGCCGCTGCTCTTCCTCCAGACAGGTTGGGGACTCCAAAAACCTCTGACCCCGCGAAGCCTCAAACTTCCACCCCTTTTCTCCCAGGTGCACCTCCGCGCACGCAAACCCCACAGCGTGGAGCTAAAGGGTTATTTTCACACGCATCTCCCCCCGAAATTCTCTGATCCCCCCCCCACCCCCAGCTTGTTGTCCCAGCGAGGTGTTTCCACGGGTCCATTGTGTCCCTGCTGGGAAGGACACTGCAGCAACTGGGGGGGGGGTTCACCTCTTCACTCATCATTTAAAACCGAATCAACGCGAATCTGCACAGAGAAAAAAAAAAAAAGAGAGATGAGGGTCGAACTTAAAAACTGGTGTTCTTTTTTTTTTTTGTATTTTTTTGGGGGAATATTGCGTCTGTGAAAGTAAGCGTGACGACATTAAAGGTGTTCTGTTGCTGGGAAGATCAGGCGTCTTCCGTCCTCACCTCCCTCGGCCCCACCCTCCCCGCGCAGCTGCCCCCCTCGACCAATCAGAAAATTCCTTCCGGTCATCGCCACGCAGGTTTGCGCGTCGGCAGCCAATCAGGTCGCAGGGAGCCGGGAGGGGGAGGGGGAGGGGGAGGGGGAGTGGGGGGGCCGTGGGGGGGTACCCAGCGAGCGGAGACGGACCCGGTGACAGCGCCTGAGCCCCGGTGGAAACATCACGGAGCTTCTCGGAAAAGCGAGCCCGCAACCCGCCGTAAGATGCCGAACAAGCCGAAGAAGGAGAAGGTGAGCAGGCGGGCCCGTCGCGGCCCCGTCGTCTTCTCGCCCCCCCCCGGTGGAACTGTGGGTGTCTCGGCCCAGGGAGACCTCGTCTGCCCGGCTAACGTAGCGCGCTGAGGCCGCGAAGGCGGAGGGCAGCCGGGCCGGACGAGGCTCCGGCGGCGGGGGAGGGGGGGGAGCTCCGGTCGGGGAGCTCCCGCCGCTCCCCCCGGCGGCGTGTTGGGCGAGGTCGCGGCGCCAACCAGCCGCGGATCCCCCCCACCTCCAGCACCACCACCCCCCCCGGCCGGTGCCGCCCCGGAGCTCCGCGGAGGGACTACTTTTTTGGCCCCCCCCGTCACTGATTGATCAGCGGGCTCCAGAGACGACACCCCCCCCCCCCCATCACTGTGACTCATCATGAATGTTTGTCTTCGCCGAGCAGGGACCGCAGGTCCGTCTCCTGTCATGCTTCCATCATGTGGAGATTGGGTGGTGGTCCATCCAGACCCCCCCTGTGCCCCCCCCCCATCCATCAGATCTCCATCAGGAGGCCATGTCCCTGCAGGAAGACACAGGGGTCACATCTAAAATGTACCCCATCCTCAGGGATGCTGAAGAGCACGTGGATGCTCTGCCCAGACCCCTGACGGCTGGTCTGTACCCCCAACCCCCCACCCACCCACCCTCACACCCTTGTTGTGGAGGAGACGGGTCTGGTCACGTCACGTGAGCTGCACGTCGGTCACATGTCCCAGAAAGCTGAGAGCCCAGGGATGAGGCGAGAGCCGCGACCCTCTGCCGATTCACCGATGGCTGAGGCGTTGCGTGCCATTCAGGTCTGGGAGGCTAAAAGAACCGTGGCGACGTTGGTCATCAGAACTTCTGAATTTGATCGTGTGTTCGGGTGACTTCTGTGTTTGTGCCAAAGTTCTCGATCACCCAGGACAACCCAGCGCCTTAATCCTGGGCCATCGGGCTTCCGTTATCTAAACAAGTTAATATAATAATAATCTTGATAATAATTATCTTGTTTGGATAATAGAAGCCTGGTTGCCCTGGATTGAAGCAGTTAGCCATCCTGAACAGTCACAAATCTAATTTAATTTTTTATTCAGCTTAATTCAGTGCTGTGTACTATGCTGTGTTATTGCTGCATTTCATTCCAGGTATCGTTAATTATGTTACAGCGCTCTGCTAAAAAACAAAGCATTTCAACCCATCCATTTTGAAACCTAGCTGCATTATTAAACCACCACCTTTAAACGTTTCTGTCCTCAGGTGGTCTCTTCTGTGTTTTTAGGTCCTCGTGCTGCCGTTGATACTGACAGGATCCTTCTGTCTCAACACGAAAGCGTTACTGGTTCAGTTCAGGCAGTCGGTCACGGTGGCAGTGCCCCATCTACTGGTCTTTTTCTGTGGGCTCCACCGGGGGCCTATTCTGGGACTATTTTATATTCAGAAACTAGAAATAGAAAAAAAAATGTTCCCCCTTGGGAGAGAATGTATTCCTGTTTTTGTTGGTGATACCCAAATTTACATACTTGTGTTACTTGCATACTACCTGAAGAGGCACCTGAGAGAAGGTGCAGCTCTAAACAAGGAGCATGTTCCCAGCCATGATAAGCTCTTCCCTGGAGCCACAGGAGGTAGTATGGATTGATGTTGTAGGAGTCCTAGATGTGGTAGTTGGGTCTAGAGGTCCCGTACATGTGGCTGCATCATCTGTAGGTGTTTGTGGTCCTACAGGTGCTTCTGTGGTAGGGCTCCTTCACCGTAGATGCTTCTCCTGAGGCCTCCGATTTGCTCCGTAGGCTTTTCTTACCATGTGTGACAATTTAGACAGTAGGTCAGTTTAAGTTTGGACTACGCATCCATTTAAAGTCTCTTCCTGTTTTCTTCTGTGTAAGCAGGAAACCAGCAAGTCTGCTAAGAGCAGCATGAAGAACAACAACAGCAGCAGTGGGAAAGACTCTGCAGCTGAGAACTCAGAGGAGGTAAGTCCACGACACGTGGGGATCTACAACTTCCCTCTCTCAACACAATTACCAAAAATAATTCAATCCTGAAAACCGTTGGTAATCCAAGCCTCTGTAATCCAACATTTTGCCTCAGAGTTCCCAGCACGCATCATTTGGGACGTAATTTGTGTGTGTGTGTGTGTGTGTGTGTTCAGTCCCAGCAGCAGCAGAGTGGCAGTAAGCGTCCCAGTAACAGCGCTCCTCCTCCCACTCAGCTCAATAAGATCAAATACTCTGGGGGTCCTCAGCTTGTGAAGAAGGAGCGCCGGCAGAGCTCGTCACGCTTCAGCCTCACCAAGAATAGAGAACTGCAGAAACTGCCCGCACTCAAAGGTGCGCGCTGGCTACTGCTATTTATAACCGATTATTCCCCGTTTGCGTACGCTGCGTTTGCGCTGAAAACGGCGCGTCTGCTCGGCTCGCTGCTCGCCGTTTTTGCCTTCTCCTCAGACGCAAACGTTCGAGCGCCGTGAATTGGTCCGTGTTTTCCCAGATGCGCCCCCCGTGGATCGCGAGGAGCTGTTCGTCCAGAAGCTGCGCCAGTGTTGCGTCCTCTTCGACTTCGTCAGCGACCCTCTCAGCGACCTCAAGTACAAGGAGGTGAAGCGGGCCGGCCTCAACGAAATGGTGGAGTACATCACCCACAACAGCGACGTGGTGACCGAGTCCATCTACCCCGAGGCTGTCATCATGGTGAGCCTGGCCAAAAGGTCCCGGTGTCGGGGGGTTCTCAGAGGTTTATACTGTACTTGTGTCTGCCAGTTCTCAGTCAACTTGTTCCGGACCCTTCCCCCATCCTCCAACCCGACCGGAGCCGAGTTTGACCCTGAGGAGGACGAACCCACGCTGGAGGCCGCCTGGCCCCACCTACAGGTGCGCGATCACGTGATCGGTGCCGCCGCCATGCCGTGATCACACGAATCGCCGTGCAACCGAGTCTTAACTCCGCGCGCTGCTTTCGTCCACTCAGCTGGTGTACGAGTTTTTCCTGCGCTTCCTTGAGTCTCCGGACTTTCAGCCAAACATCGCCAAAAAATACATCGACCAAAAGTTTGTTATGTCGGTAAGTACGCCTGTCGGGTTCGGAGTCGCGACCCGCGTCCCTGAGCGTTTTCTAACGTGTGATCTTCTGTCCCAGCTTCTTGAGCTGTTCGACAGCGAGGACCCTCGAGAACGGGACTTCCTGAAGACCATCCTGCACAGAATCTACGGGAAGTTCCTCGGCCTGCGCGCCTACATCCGCCGCCAGATCAACAACATTTTCTACAGGTCAGAACCCGAGTCACGCGACCATTGAAGGCCTGGTCCTGAAACCAGCCCTCCCAGCACGACTGTGTCGTTCTACAGGTTCATATATGAGACAGAACATCACAACGGCATCGCCGAGCTGCTGGAGATACTGGGCAGGTAACACCCTCCCCTGTGATGTCGGCTCTCTACATCTCCCGTTTTCCTGTCTGTCTGACCACCCCCCCGTCTGCCTCGCAGCATCATCAACGGTTTCGCTCTCCCGCTGAAAGAAGAACACAAGATGTTTCTGATCCGAGTTCTGCTGCCGCTGCATAAAGTCAAGAGTCTGAGCGTCTACCATCCACAGGTGCCCCTCACACTGGTCACGCTGGTCATGCTGGGCTATCTCACCTCCCTCTGTCTCTCCTCCAGTTGGCGTACTGTGTGGTCCAGTTCCTGGAGAAAGACAGCAGTCTGACGGAGCCTGTGAGTGACCGTGTTTCCATAGTAACGTGGTTAAATGTGGGCGCTGTCTGACCTGCTGCTGTCTGCTGTTCAGGTGATCATGGGTCTGCTGAAGTTCTGGCCAAAGACTCACAGTCCGAAGGAGGTGATGTTCCTGAACGAGCTGGAGGAGATCCTGGACGTCATTGAGCCATCTGAGTTCGTCAAAGTCCAGGAGCCGCTCTTCAGGCAGCTCGCCAAGTGTGTGTCCAGCCCGCACTTCCAGGTATGGCGAGCAGAACCAGGACCGAAGTGTGACGCTGCGGTGACCGAGATCATCGTGACCGTGTCTTGTTTCAGGTGGCAGAGAGAGCTCTGTACTACTGGAACAATGAGTACATCATGAGCCTCATCAGTGACAACGCCGCCAAGATCCTCCCCATCATGTTCCCCGCACTCTACAAGAACTCCAAGAGCCACTGGAACAAGTACCTCTCTCTCTCTTTCTCTTTCTCTCACTCACACACACACACACACACACACACACACACACAAAGTCTTTATTTATGCTTGTAGCATTTTTAACTATGATATAAATCTCCATCTTCCTGTTAGTCTGCTAAGCCCCGCCCCCCTCTCTGTTGTCTTCATCTTTGTTGTCACATGAATCTGCACTCATCAGCTTTTCCCTCAACCCCTCTGCTTCTCTCTCCCTGTGGTTTAACCCTTCTGACCTCCTGTGTTCAGGACAATCCACGGTCTGATCTACAACGCTCTCAAGCTCTTCATGGAGATGAACCAGAAACTGTTTGATGACTGCACGCAGCAGTACAAGGCTGAGAAACAGAAGTAATACACATTTATTATTATTATTATTATTATTATTATTATTATTATTATTATTTTGTATTAATTTATTTTTTTTATGCAGGACTTGGGGGTCAGTGAATTAACCTCGATGTTTCTTTGTGCAGAGAGAAACTGAAGCTGAAGGAGAGAGAGGAGGTGTGGCATAAGATCGAGGAGCTGGCCCGACAGAATCCACAGGTATGGCTCTCCTCTCCTCATCTGACTTAAAATCTTCAACGTTTTGCTCGTTGCTCTTGGTGTTCCTCAGTCCAGATCAGTGATCAACATCAGTGATAAATCTTGAGGTGCCACATCCTGTGTTACTACCGATGACTCTGCATTTGTGATCAGTCCGCTCCGGTTCTCTTGTTATTTTATTTTCATAAACTTCTCCACCCATCACTAACAACCTCTGGATGTTCATTCTTTCAGAGCAAAAAGCTCCGACCTGGACTCCACCCACAGGAGGTCAGTAAACGTCACTCATTTTTGGGGCCGGGCTTGGGTGTGAAGTTTGTGAGTCACCTGTATGTTGTTGTTTGCAGTACATGCTGTATTCCGACAGCAGTACGACTGTAAACGTGTACTCGATGGAGACCGAGACTCCCACAGCTGAAGATATCCAGCTGCTGAAGAAGACTGTGGAGAGCGAAGCCTCGCAGGTACGATCAGTCACCGCGTGAATTGATCGCCCCGACAGTCCGTCAGTCAGTCAGCTGATTTGTCCGTCTCTCAGGGTGTGAAGGACCTGAAGAAAGACAAGGTCCTGATGAGGAGGAAGTCGGAGCTACCGCAGGATGTTTACACCATCAAAGCTCTGGAAGCTCACAAGAGAGCTGAGGAGTACCTGACAGCCAATCAGGAGGCTCTCTGACCAGGAAGAGGGTCCCTGCTTAGCGTGACCCTGCCCGTCCTGTCGTGGAGGAACCTGAGGACTGATCGGGACTCAGCTGCCACCGCGCTCAAGAAAACAAAAACCAACCTCCTCACTTCTGATCCCTGGTGGCTGAAATCAAATAAGACACTGTGTCCGTCAGCAGTCATGTGATGATGACATCATCAGCTTCATGTTGCACTAATTACATCTGGGGCTCTGAATGCGGTGGGTGTGCTTCTGCTCCTCGAGGATGCGTGGCCGACTGTGTGACGTTCCGGTTTAGAGCGTTTCCCGGAAATCCTGCGCTGGAACTGCAAAAGCGGAACCCGAGCGGGAATCGAGAGACCCTGAAGATTCTGCCACATTCAGCTCCCACACATCCCACCTGTCATGCGAACGTGGCACAGACGAGCTCACCTGTTCACTTCAGAGTCTCCGCCCCCCCCCACCTGACCCCAACCAAACACTCGTCAGTCTGGATGTGTGTTTGAGTGACCTTTCCCCCGATGAAGACAGTGAATGTAGCCATCCAATCAGCATCCAGCAGAGGTTACATCATTTTTCATCTTTATGTGACATCACCAGTTTTAAACCAATGAGAGGTGGTTTGCATGAGGACGCCACTTCATCCTTTTTTTGTTTTGACCAGTGAAAACGTCAAGACATGGTGATGTGCTGGGGAGTTGCGGGACATGTGCGGACCACGAAGAGCACCGGCTCTCGTCTTCATTATTTAAGAAACCATCAGAATGTTCCGAGAGCTCAAGTCTGTTCTGATCACTTCCCGTGTCTCTTGTTTCAGTTCGTTGTTTTGCGAAGCAGCTAAAGGAAACGCCCACTTCTATGCTGATCTAGAGCAAGATCGTGATTGGCTGTAGGGATACCGTGACATCCATGCCACGACTTCTCAAACGTCTACAAACCAGGAGGGGTATGTAGCGTCTTGTGAGAACTCGCGACATGATCAGCCATGTCGGTATCGCGAACGGCTCTCAAACGACACCTCATCATCCTTCGCTGGTTCTTTCCCGTGCAAATGTGTCGACGTGGTCGAATTTGGAGTTGCCTCGAACCGATCCTTCTTGACTACGGGTGGGTCAGGTCGGGACGCCATAACGTCAAAGCTGAAAGCGCTGCTGTCTGAAAGGGCTGTGTCTGAAATCACCCGCTCCCTCCCCGTTCACCACTCGAGCGAGCTCGAACAAATCGGTCACTCGCTGATAAGCTGGAATTCCGCTTTCAGGAACTAAAACTTCGTCACAGCGTTGCATAATAAATACGTACCAGATCGATATCGCTGCCGGGTCGAGTCATTTTAATTTTTCTACTGATTAGTAAATATAAAACTCACTGGTCGTTTGCTGATGTACTTTTATTCATAGTTAGTTATTTAATAATTAGCATCACAACTACCTTCTTGCGTACGCCCGCAAAAGATGATGGGATACATCGCTTGGTTCGGGAGCGACAGTTTCTCAATGAATTACGGGATACTTTGAGTGCACTATGTAGGGGGTGGTTTCGGACACAGCGTTCACGTTTGCTTTCATCATCGTTATTCTGGTCGTTGAATCGTGGCAACTGGACTGGTTGAGTTTCACAAATGCATTTCGCCTCTCATCCGAGAGGCTTCATCCGTTCTTTGGTCATCGTGTTCTCCACCATGCTGTGAAACCAAACAGAAATGTTCTCTGTTATCCGTCAAGATAAATGTCACCGTTTAGAAGAAAAATACCAGATAAATGTGGTAGAAGTTACAATTTACGTTACCTGAGTCGCACAAACGAACGTTGGCCTCCGACAGACGTTGGCTGATATTTTAGAGACCAAACTGAATGTTTAGATTGAAGGTGTTCAAAACACAGGTCGATGATGTTTACTCTGATGTTGGAGGGGAAAAAAAAAAAAAAAAAAAGAAACCCAGACGCAAGGCAAACGAGCTGTCGTTTGCCTGACATACAGGCCACGCCCCCACGTGTTTTTCCGAATGACGTCGGTTACATTCCAGCAGCGCAGTGGCGCTGCCTGCTTTCACCACGCCGCTTTACAAACGCTGCCACATTTCAGTCGACTTTAATGGGTTTTTCACAGTTCGTTCAGTATTTGCCAACAGTGAGCTGCTGTACCAGATTAAATGTCGACACCGTGGAGGTCCAGACGCTTACACAGAGCGCCGCGCGGCTGCAGGATTTTCCTCCAACCAGTCAAGCCCACGCAGTTCGACCGATCAGCCGCCTGAAGGCTCAGATGAGGTGATGAAAGGAGTCCGGCCCGGCGTTCTGTTGCCTGGATGGAACAGACGCCTGCGGCTGCGCGGCCGTTAGCGGAAGCGTCTGGACCTCCACCGGTCGACACGCTCACTTCCTGTGACTTTGTGTGACGGCTCAGAAGATAAAATTGGATGTTTTTCGTTTGATGAGCTCTATCAGGAACAGTGTTTTTGTCATCTGCAATGACTCGAACCTGAAAGAGTGAGATGGAAATGGTAGGGGTGGCAATCTATCCACATCCAATGCTGCTTCCTGTTTCCTGGACAGATGTTTATTTTGAGTTGTCTGATTTTGTACAGATGTTCATATACACAAAGTAGAGAAATAAAGTGAAAAACATCTTTGGCAAATTGACTCTGATTTTTCCTCTGATTCAGCTAATCAGATAAGTGTAAATTCAGGTGAGACTTTTACACTGAAAATCCATCAAGGAAGGACGACTGGTTATTCTGTGTGTGGTAAGTTGTAAAAAGGTTAATAAAGTCAGAGATTGTGGGATTTAAGATTATATATTTCCCCCTTTTAAAATTGTAATAACACTTGAATCTTGAATTGACCTATTCTTCTTTCAGAGAAATGGGCTTTAACAGCATCTGACAGATGACGGCAAACTCTTTCAGGCACACCTTTAATTATCACTGAACCTTTGTTACACGAGTACGATTTAACTATTTATTTACAGGGACAGAGAACAAACAAAAAAAATGAACATGGTAGAAAAACTGAAAACGTGGCTCAGCTTCACGTGTGTTGGCGGCTGCTCAGTCCTGGTCCCGATTCAGAACCTGGTTCTTGTGTGAGAACAGAAACTTTGGTAGCGCGTCCGGTTTAAAAATCGTATTATATGAACGTTTGTAAGAGCAAACCTTCGAGCAAGCAGGGCGACTGTTTTAATCAACAGACCTCGGAGACTTTGGGGCTAACTAGGTTGCTGCTGTTTTCACGTCACAGAAGAGGGGGGCGTTTGATCGGCTGACACGGGTGACACCGGCACATCTGGCACATCTGGGCCTCTGTCAGTGGTCCTGTTGGTGTGCGGGTCCACTGACGTTGTTCCTGCGCGTGAGACGCAGGGCGGCGGCACTCTGCCGGCTCTGCAGCGCCTTCTGGACCACGTCCTCCCACTGGTCGTCCGAGATCTCCTTGGCCCACGACGGCACGGCGAGGGACGGCAGCGCCACGGCCGCCATGGTCCTCTTCACCAGCTCCACGTGGTCTGCGGGGGACACGGGAAAGGATGCGAGGAGACCGGGAAGCGTGGAGCGTCAGGACGGGGAACCACGAACCAACACGCCTCACCTGCGTCCATGGGGATGGAGGCGCGGCTCCGCTGCGCCGCCGCCGCCTCGGCGTCTTCTTCTTCCTCGTCGCTGTCTGGAGGCGGGGCTTCGGGAAGGTGGAGCCCCATCACCTGCGGGGTCAGAGCTGTCACACGACCCAGCTGGGGCTGGCACGGACCCAACAGGACTCACCTGTATCCTGCTCTGGACGTCCTGCGCCTCCCCCCTGTCGTCCCCATCCTCCCCCGGCTCCTGGTTCAGAGGTTGGTAGTAATACCCACCGCCCTGCTCCTCCCCCTCCTCCTCCTCCTCCTCCCCCCCGTCCATCTCCACGTCGACCCCCTCCTCCCCCTCCTCCCCCCCGCTCCACACGGGCAGCTGTGCCCCGTCAGCCGGACGCTCGTCCTCCCCCACGTCACCCTCGGAGTTCTGCATCACTCGCTCCGGACCCATCACCTCCATCCACTGACGGACAGAAGGAACACCAAATTAAAAAAACAAAAACGACGTGGTGGCGCGTGTCTCTACCCGCTGCCCCTCCACGCTCGAACACGCATTAAATCGATCACCGATCTCGTGTTATTGATCACCTCGGTGAACAACATCTGCGCGGCCGCACGTGTGTTTATACCCGCACATCTGCTCGTCGCCGTCACCGCCGACGCTCTTACTCGCCGTGGATGTCGGGGGGGGGGCGGGGGGGGGGTGTCGGAGGCTTCTTACCTGTGCGTCTGCTCGCAGGTGTTAGCCGCCGCTAGCGCAGCTGATCGGCAGGCGAAACACTTCCGCGTTCCGCAGTTACGTGATGACGTAAGGGAGGACGACGTCGAGCCGGTGCTGAAGCGGAGGATGCCGAGGCAGGCGACGCAGTTTCGGTTAAATGTCACACGTCAACATGAATTAATTCAACATAAAATGATCTATGATCTAAATGATCTATGTTTTTTTTGTTTTTTTTTAAAAAAAAGGCAGGTCGAATGAGGCATTGTTAGTATCACGTTGCCTTTCAGAAGAGAGACTGAGGGCACACAAAATAAAAACTAAAATACGCAGTGGTTATTTGCACCAGTGCCGAATCGTCGCGGGCTCAAACGTCGGATCAGCACCGTGATCGAGAGGATAATCGGTGCGAGGCTTTGCGTGACGTCACGCTTGCAAAGATTGTCTATGGCGAAGATGGAGTCGCTGTAAAGGTGCGATCGTTCTGCGTGTCGGCTACAGCAGGGGGAAATTAAAATGACCCCACCCGCGATCGACGCTGCTCTTTTCTCCCTTGACCCGTCCCCTCAAGGGCATTTGGTTGGAGGGGTTATAAGCGTCGCGTCGCTCCCCGGAGAAGGCGTCCCTCGCCCGGGTCGTCGTCGACAAACGCGTCCGAGTGAGAGGTCCTGTCGCCCGCCTGCTCCTCCCTGGTTCTCATAGCAACGCTCACCTGCAGAAACACACACCGACACCCGCGAGGCTCCGCCGGACGACCGAAGGACCTTCTGCCCCCCCTCACCTCACCCCACCTCCCGGCCCCGCTGCTGATCGATCCCAATCAATAGATGCGCAGATCGATCATCTCCGGAGCGCCCCCCCCACACACACACTGGCGGCGCGTGGCCTTTGGCGCAGTTATAGAACCAGCTAATGATGACGTCAGCGCGTGAAAGTCCCGATCCTCGGCTCTTCAGCTGATCAATAATCTATCAGGTTCATTGATGACACTGCTCTTCTTGCACCGCAGTTTACTCTGTCTCTCTCTCTCTCTCTCTCTCTCTCTCTCTCTCTCTCTCTCTCTCTCTCTCTCTCTCTCTCTCTCTCTCTCTCTCACACACACACACACATTGCGTTTTGTGCCTTTTGAAAATATTAATTCGATGATGGTGCGATGCACTGGCTCGTTTGGTTAAGTTACTGTCGAACTGTTTCACCTGTCTCGTGTCTGTCGAACCATCTCACCTGTCTCGTGTCTGTCGAACTGTTTCACCTGTCTCGTGTCTGTCGAACTGTCTCACCTGTCTCGTGTCTGTCGAACCATCTCACCTGTCTCGTGTCTGTCGAACTATCTCACCTGTCTCGTGTCTGTCGAACCATCTCACCTGTCTCGTGTCTGTCGAACTATCTCACCTGTCTCGTGTCTGTCGAACTATCTCACCTGTCTCGTGTCTGTCGAACTATCTCACCTGTCTCGTGTCTGTCGAACCATCTCACCTGTCTCGTGCCTGTCGAACCATCTCACCTGTCTCGTGCCTGTCGAACTATCTCACCTGTCTCGTGTCTGTCGAACTGTTTCACCTGTCTCGTGTCTGTCGAACCATCTCACCTGTCTCGTGCCTGTCGAACCATCTCACCTGTCTCGTGTCTGTCGAACCATCTCACCTGTCTCGTGTCTGTCGAACCATCTCACCTGTCTCGTGTCTGTCGAACTATCTCACCTGTCTCGTGTCTGTCGAACTATCTCACCTGTCTCGTGTCTGTCGAACTGTTTCACCTGTCTTGTGTCTGTCGAACCGTTTCACCTGTCTCGTGTCTGTCGAACTATCTCACCTGTCTCGTGTCTGTCGAACCGTCTCACCTGTCTCGTGTCTGTCGAACCATCTCACCTGTCTCGTGTCTGTCGAACTATCTCACCTGTCTCGTGTCTGTCGAACTATCTCACCTGTCTCGTGTCTGTCGAACCATCTCACCTGTCTCGTGTCTGTCGAACTATCTCACCTGTCTCGTGTCTGTCGAACTATCTCACCTGTCTCGTGTCTGTCGAACTATCTCACCTGTCTCGTGTCTGTCGAACTGTTTCACCTGTCTTGTGTCTGTCGAACCGTTTCACCTGTCTCGTGTCTGTCGAACTATCTCACCTGTCTCGTGTCTGTCGAACCATCTCACCTGTCTCATGTCTGTCGAACCATCTCACCTGTCTCGTGTCTGTCGAACCATCTCACCTGTCTCATGTCTGTCGAACCATCTCACCTGTCTCATGTCTGTCGAACCATCTCACCTGTCTCGTGTCTGTCGAACCATCTCACCTGTCTCATGTCTGTCGAACCATCTCACCTGTCTCATGTCTGTCGAACCGTCTCACCTGTCTCATGTCTGTCGAACCATCTCACCTGTCTCGTGTCTGTTGGGAGATGTTTGACTCGTCACTGAAACAAATCGATCGTGTTCCCTGAGCGGTTCCCCTGGTTCACCCTTGTGACGGCGTCCCACGTGGTGTCAGATCTGAGATGTTCCCCTCCTGCCCGCCCAGGTGTTCCAGTCCTCCCAGTCCAGGATGCTTCCGGCGTCCATCCAGATCACGGGGGAGCTGCTGTCGGCGGCCGAGGTCCAGGACATCTGCGAGAGCCTGAAGGAGGACAGTGTCCGGCTGCTGTCCGTCCGTGGGTGCCAGCTCTCCGACCGCGACTTCGGGCACGTCTGCCGCGGCGTGGCCGAGTCGCGCTCCCTCGCCCAGCTCAACCTGAACCTGGGGGTCGTCTCCAGCATCAGCCGCACCCGACACCTGGCCGATGCCCTGAAGGCTAACCGGTCCCTGCAGACCCTCTTGTAAGTGCCTGATGAACGCCTGAGCCTCACACCCCGACTGGGTCTGACGCTCTGCTCCTTCCTCCAGCCTCCACGGCAGCCCGCTGTTAGACGCCGGCCTGGTGACCCTCAACCCGGCGCTGTCCACCCACCCGACCCTCGTCTGCCTCGACCTGGGAGACTGCATGCTCGGGGACGAGGCCCTGGGTCTCATTTGTGGGATGCTGCCGCCCGACGGGGCCAAGTCCGGTAACAGCCGACGACGTTCGCGTCTCGTTCAGTCTCGGTTTATTCCGTGATCATCTAAATCCATCCATGTGATCAGCGAAGCACGTCAATGCGGTGACCTTCGGTCTGGCACCGAGTTCTTAAGCAGAAAACCAAAGAACCTCTGGGCTCAGCCCACCGTCACATGATCAGGCGGGACCAGACCGTCTCCTGGGTCTCATCACGGCAGACGTCCCATCGTTATGGGGGCACCCCGGTGTCGTGTTCTGACGTTAACATCGCTCATGTCGCAGGTCTGAGGGAGCTCACGCTGAGCGCCAACCCCGGCATCAGCTCCAAAAGCTGGGCCCGGCTCGCCATCGCCGTTGCCCACAGCTCTCAGCTGCGGGTGCTCAACCTGGACTACAACCCGCTGGGTACCCGCCCCACCCGCCGCTCTTCACTCGCCCCGTTCCGGGTCTTTCTTTTTTCCCGGGTTCTAAACGTTCTTGCTCCGCCCGCAGGCGACCAGATCGCGGGGATGCTGGCGGTGGCCGTGGCATCCAGCAGAACCCTGGAGGTTCTGGACCTGGAGGGAACCGGTCTGACCAACCAGTCTGCGCAGGTGGAGCTGTCGTTGCACCGACCGTCCAGCAGGGGGCGGGCGACCGAGTTACCTGTGCTCTGACAGGTGTTCCGGTGTTTTCCGGGCAGGTGTTCCTGGACATGGTGGAGAACTACCCGACCAGTCTGCGCGTCCTGGTCCTGGCCGAGAACTCCATCAGCCCGGAGCTGCAGCAGCAGATCTGCGACCTGCTGTCTGAAGGCGAGGAGGAGAGCGACAGAGACGCCCCGCCCCTGCGCCACGGCCCCGCCTCCAGCAGGGCGCTGCTGCCCGTCAGATTTAAGTACCAGCCGATCAGAAGCATGCAGCAGACGCCCACCTGGCTCCTCCCCCACAGCAGTAAGGGTTGAACCCCCCCCCCCCCCCCCCCCACCCCCCAAACCTCGTCTGATCAGCGTATAAGCTCTGCTGGTCCGTCTATCGTCCTCCTATCGCCTGGTTTGACCGGGACTTACTGGTCTGGTAGCTGAAGCATCTCTGGGCTGCGATGCTGTGGTTGTCGTGTGGCGTGGTGTGTGTCTGTTTGTGTTTGCATGTAAACCTGTTTTCATTCTGCCGCGAGTTTTGATGGGTCACCGTTGCCGATCCTACTTTCGAACTGGTTCATCTGAAAGTAGCGGCCGACTTGAAAAGGCCAAATCCGCCTGCTCGGGGCGCTCACATGATTTGTATTTGTTGGTCTGGAATTCTGTAGAGTTCAGCTCGGCGGGGGGGGGGGTGTGTGCAGTCGCCCCGGCCTCCGACCCTGCTGCTGATCGGTGATCTGTTCGACGATAGACGGGGCGGATCCCTTTAAATATACCTTATCGTTCTTATCGTTCGTCCCCGCAGACTTCAGCCACCAGGCGGTCTCACTGACTTCAGGTGTAGGTGAGAGCTTTCTGGCCGAGACTGAGCTGTGACCCCCACCCCCCCCACACACACCTCCCGGAGATGCCCGTTTCTTGTTTGATTTGTGTGGTATTTATCCGACGTGACAAACCTCGAACTCTTTCTTCCCGTGCATACGGTATCTAACCTTACCAAGTGTGTGCTGCAGTCTGTGAAAGTCATCCTTGAACTTTCCATTTCTATCCACGCAGAGGATTGTGGGTAAGAGCCCTCTGACTAACATAGTTTGTGGTATTTTTAACGCGCCATGTTTTGATGTGTCAGGTGTGAGGCCGTGCAGGACGTAGCGTACAGGCGGTTAGTTCGCGATTTTGAATGCGTTGAAGCTGACTTTAATATTTACACTCAAATGTCTGTGATGGATGTTTGCCGCTGTGATGTCGCAGTATTAAAATTTTGTACAAAGGAAGGCTCTGGCTCGTTAATCAGGGGATGGCGTCCGTCTTTGCGGACACGTGAACGAGCGATAAAAACGCTCATTTCATTTCGACTGTCAGTGACATAAGGGGATCTTTTGTTCATGTCCTCATTACATTAATGAGATATTATCTGTGTTGTAGTTCCCATGACCACCAGCAGAGGGAGACTCCAGGGCTTTTTTTTTTTTTCTTTTAACATAAAGTATATTTAAAAAGAAAGCTAAAACGTTCTAATGTTTAGTACTCAAAACTGTGCAACATTTAACAAAATAAAATTCAACGCAACCTTTGGAACCTCATACAAACTTTTGTACAACTTTGTCGCAGTCCTGCCCCTCACAAACTTTCCTGCAGTTCTTCAAGGACTGGTGCATTGTGGGTGACGTCACGCGGCTCTACACGAGTTCTGTTTTCTTCCTCTCCGCTTCGGCCACGTTCAGGAAGCTGATCCGGCACTCCCGCTCCTCCGAGCGCCCCCGGCGTTCGGGCCTCGTCCGCTGCCCGCACGCCGGCGTTGGCGTGCAGCGGGGGCGGGGCCGCGGCGGCCGGCAGCGCCCGTGCAGCACGAGGGCGGAGGTCAGCGCCACGGCGCCCGCCGTGACCGCCGCCAGGATCAGCAGCGCCACCAGCTGGGCCTCCGACAGCCCGCCGCCGCGCTCGTTCACCGTCACCAGCAGCCTGTCGCCGCGGCTGCTGCCGTTGCCGCGGACGCCGCCCCGGCCCTGGTCCTCGAGGGTCACGTGAGTTCTGACCCTGCCGACTTCCGTCGGCGGGCTCTCGCAGGTGGCGCCGGCGTACCCGGGCAGGCAGACGCAGCGGAAGCTCCCGACGCGGTCGATGCAGCGCCCGCCGTGCCGGCAGGGCTGCCCGGCGCAGTCGTCCAGGTTGACGGTGCAGAAGCGCCCGCTGAAGCCGGCGGGGCAGACGCAGGAGAAGCGGTTCACGCCGTCCAGGCAGGTGGCGCCGTTGGCGCACGGCCTCATCAGGCAGTCGTCCACGTCGGTCTCGCAGCGGCGTCCCGTGAAGCCCGCCAGGCAGCGGCACGTCAGCTCCGCGGCGAAGCCGTCGGCGTCCTCGCACAGGCCGCCGTTTCTACACGGAGACCTGGAGACCGAGAGGAGGGGGGGGTGAAGGACGGCGAAGACGTGTGGCGAGGGACGGGGGGGGAGACGCACCTCCTCTGGTGACAAGGCCCCGCCCTCAGCTCACAGTTCCTGCCGTGGAAGCCCTCGGGGCAGACGCAGGCGTACTCGCCGCTGTCCTCCATCAGGCAGGTGGCGCCGTGGCGGCACGGCTGCTTCCCCGAGCACACCGACAGGTCTGGAGGGAAACGCGGGGGAAGCGCGTCATCGCGACGGCGGGGAGCCCGGTGGCGATGGAGCCCCCCCTCCGTACCTTTGTCGCAGAAGCGGCCCCCCCAGCCTTCCTCGCAGTTGCACTGCCACGGCTGCTGGCAGGAGCCGTGGCGACAGCCGGGCATCGGGACGCAACGCTCGCACCGCTCGCCGTCCCACCCCGGGTCGCACCTGCGGAGGTGCGCACCAGGGTCACGTGATCTCCGAGGGCCCGCCGGACGGGGGGCCTGCGCACTCACCTGCACACTCCCGCGTCGTCGCAGCGGCTGTTGGTGTCGTTGCAGCTGCACGGGCTTCCTGCGGGCGACCAGAACACGGAGGCGGGTGAGACGCGGGGGGGGGCGTCACCCCCTGGTTGCTGAAGGTCACCGCGTTTCTGCCGGGGGAGGGGCGGGCAGGAATACCTCGCACGCGCCCCGGCCGCCCGCCAGCCGCGACCTCTGACCCCCCCCACCCCGGCGAGGGTCTGAAGTGGATCGAGTGTCAGGCGGCGCTTGGCACGGGTTCTTTGATCTGGAGATTCCAGCGCGTGCGACGGTCGCACGACTGCGCTGCAGAGACGCTGCCGGGGGGGTTCGAACCATCAACCTTCCGGGACAATCTGCCCCGGAGTGGCGAGCGAGCGCGCCCTTCAACAGCCAAAGTGGAACTTGTTTTTTTTTTTTTTGCGCCTCCCCTGTGTGACAGCACAGCGACCACAAGCTGTGATTATTGATATTTGATCTCCCGTCCCGAAAGACGCTCGGTTTCCATGACAACAGGATGTCAAGCTGCTGCTGGCTCTGCTCAGAAGCAGCACCTGCGTCCCTCGCCGTGTCTGCCTTCACCTGGTTGAGGTGGGCGTTTTCTGGGGTGGGTGGTCAGGTGATCTTACCTTCGCCCGTGCAGGGCGGGGCTACGAGGACCGCGGCGACGCAGCAGGTGAGCAGCAGCAGGCTGGTGTCCGCTCCAACCGAACGCATGTCGACCAAGAAGACGAGGAAGACCTGAAACGCACGTTCACAACAACCCTCAACAAAACGTGGGACACCCCAAGACCCGCACACGCGTGTACCCAAACATCCTGACGCATTTGAGCGTCCCCGTGACGTCACCTGCGCCCCTCGTACTCAGACAGGAAGTGACATCACACTCTCGTTACTACTCGCTCCCTGATCACTCCCTGATCACCCTGAACTTGAACTGGAGCTGGCTGCTGCAGAGCATGCTGGGGGATTGACTCCTCCGATCCAGCCCATAAATCTCCTGATGGCCCGGACCTACCTGCGGCGTCCTCCTCCTCACATGTCTCCAAGAGGTCGCTCCCCTCCTGCGCTTCGCCCTGTACTACAGCCGTGTTGCTGTAGCGACCGACCTTCTGGTTTCTGTGCCCGCACGCTCGACTGGCAGGCAGAACGAATAATGAGCGCAGCGACAAACACAACCTCTGCGAAGACAGGAACCGACATGCCTAGATAACTCTGCGTGTGTGTGCGCTTTGGAATGCGAGTGAAGAAAACGCACACACACACACACACGCGCACACACTCACACACACATCCTTTCTTTCAGTGCGCCTGACAAAGAGAAGAATGAGGTGTGTGTGTGTGTGCGCGCGCGTGGTGTGTGTGTGTTAGAGAATGGATAGCAACAGGTGGCCAATTTAATGCTTCAATGTGTACACACATGCATGCGGACACACATTCTTGGGTAATGCAGCAGATCCTCTGCTCGCTTCCTGAACCTGCAGCGGCGAGTAGCTGAGAATATTTACTTGTTTAGATGTAATCTGTAACAATCCGACACTAAATCTCTGCCCCAATTATGTTCTGTTCTTAGCCCCGCCCACTACTGCCTTGGGACAGACCATCTCAGGTGTTTGAGCTGCTTCTGACATTGTAACGTTCAGGTCCACGGGCTGCCATGGCAACAGGAAGAGGCCGTGATTTTGAGTAAACTAGTAAGCGCGTGTGCAGGTAATTTACATCTGAGTGAAGAGCGAGTCGTCAGCGCTGTGACCGACGTGGACCTGCTGCACCAGGAGCAGGAGCGCGTTCGCCGGAGGCGCCTGCTGAAGTCGACCACACGTTTGCCGAAATATGACACGATTTCGGACACGATTCCCGCTGATGCCGAGCACAAGAACGAGTGAAAACAACTAGCCTCCGATCTGAGACAGAAAATAACAGAAGGGGGGGGCTGGGGTATGTCAGGTCTTTGCCGTTTTTATCATTTATAATTGTTAACATCAACAGATCTCCAAACCGCTGATTAGCCGCCGAAAGGTCAGCCTTTGGAGTGCTACGTGTGTCATTATTCTGTCGCAGCTGATGGCAGCATTGCCGCTCACGTTTGCCGTGTTGTCATAGTAACACGGAGCACGTTGTAGCGGGTGAGGTAGTCTCGCGGCGCCGATGGAAAATAGCGGGGTCAGTCGGTTGGAGATCCATGAAAAGCTTGCACGAAATGCAAAACGGCTCACGCGCCACTGAAGTTACGCAAAAGTATTGAAGCGCATATCAAACAGATCTTACCTTCGACTGGCAGCCTTATTGTCCTCCTGCTGCAACCCTGTTGTCCTTTTGGACGTTTCACACACACACACACACACACACACACACACACACACACACGGGGAGGTGGAGCAACAAGGTCTCCTGTTGTTTGTGGTGTTTAATTAAATTCTCATCAGGTGTTAACAACAGCCGTCTGCACCCATCAACAGTGTCGATGTCACTTTTGTCTCTTCCGCCCGCAAACTCGCCTTTAGCGTTTCATTTACAAACTGTTGTGCGAGTCCCGAAGGCCACCAAGGCTCTCGTTGCGTTGCCTCGTTGTTGACAGTTTTGCTTTCCCTCGACCGCAAAACTAAAAAACAGCTCTGGGCACCCCGTACGGACCAGTTCAATTCTCTCTCATTTCTAGTGGAGGTCCCCAGGGTGCTGACCTTGGACCGTTTATTTTTGAAAATCTTCTTTGACATTTGCTCAGTGTGTGTAAATATTAAATTCCATTGAACTCCACCTCAAAGGGCCGATAAGAGGGGGATTAAACAGATTAAAACCCACAGGTTTAGTCTTGATGATCTGCTTTGGGCGTCATCTTTTTGGTACCCGGTCTCGCCCAGCTGTCAGAAATGTGTCCTTCACACGACTGTTTTTCTTTGGTTTTCCTGTTTGTGAATCTCTGAACGATCACCTGCACACCGGAAGTCCCAACGGGGGCCTCCCCCTCTTCCTCCCCTCCCCGAAAAGCCCCCTCGTCAGACAATTTCGCCCCGTTAAACTGACACACTGACTGCGACGGCCGTTCTTCAAGCGAGGCTCGGTTGCTGGTGTGATGGAGACCCCGGCCCCTCTTCGGGTTTTGAGGCTGAGGGTCTTCAGCTGTAACGGGATCTGTCAGTGGCACCATTTAGAGGCTAAATGTGAGCGGCGGCGTGCAGCACGCGGGCGGTGGGCCCGGGGAGTCGGGGGTGTTGAAGGGTTGATGAGGGCTGAACCTGCCGAGCAGCTGAGTCGGACCACCTGCCTCACAATCACCCTCTGTTTATTCAGTGGAAGGCCCAGCCTTGACCCCTCCCTCACCACAGCAGCTGAACTCCCCCCTTCTCCCATTTCCACATATTTCCATTATTACTTCCTTTGTTTTTTTTTTCATGTCCTTCCCTACATCCTCATTTCTTTAAGACCCTTCTTTCCTCACTCCTTGTTTCTTTGGTCCTGAATTTGTCTTTGTATCAGCGACTCTTTCCCGTCCAATCACAACGTCTCAGCTGCCTGACGTCCGTCCAACACTGTTTCACTTCCCCAGCGGACATTTTAACAACCTATATGGAACTTTAATCCTCATTTCAAAACAGCGGCTTAGACAGTATCGACGCTGGCTTCACTTCTGTTATTTTAAATCATTTGGGCACAGGAAAAACGTAATTGTCCTGTCTGACACATCAGTATAGTGATGATTTATTCAAGGAGGGAAAGGTTACGCTTTAGATCCATGAACTATTTGATTGGCACTGATCTGGAATCTTTGCCGCTCTCTTTCACACACATCAGAGAGACACCAGCAGCTGTCAGGACTCAAACCAGTGCATGTTGACCATATCTCCCATTACTCCCATAGCTGCCATGGCAGTGGAGGGGGTCTGCATTGTTGTGGAACAGCTGGACATTGTCTTCGTCTTTCTGTTCTGCAGGGAGACGTTAATCTGCTCAACAACTGCTGCGAGGGCATCTATCCCTGTGAGCTGTGAGGTGAGATGTCTGATTGGACAGACAAGACAGACCCCCGTCCTCACCGAGTCACAGCAGCTACGATGATGTCGTAATTCTGAGTCCAACAGCGTAAATGCACACACACACACACTGAGAAACAGCAGAGGAAATGAGTGACTCTACCTGCGGACAACACTGAGAGCAACGCTCCAGTGGAGTCGAAAAGGCGTCTTCAAACAAAAACGAGGAGGGAAAAAAAAACAAGTTAAAAACCAACAGATTCGATCAAAACGCAGTTTTTGTTTCAGAGCACTGCATACGCTCCAAAAAATCAAATCCCAGCACTTACTGGTCCATCAATAAGATCTTCATTTGCTGCGTGAATGTAATTAAATGTATTGAATGTAATTAAAATAACAGGTTTGCTTTTGTAGAGGACCCATTGAATTGGACTGCACTGCAATTCTGTAGTAGTAATAATTACTACTTAAGTACTTTTTAATTAGATTTTTAATTTTTTATTAATTTATTGTAATAATTACTATTAATTACACTGCCTGGCCAAAAAAAAGTCGCCCCCTTAATCAAGCAAATGATTAAGGGGTTGCTGCAGTCGGTCAGGTAAAGGTTCAGTAACAGTATGTGCTCAAGGAATGACCAGGATGTTCCATCCATCCATCCATCTTCTACCGCTTGTTCCTCCACTGAGGGTCGCGGGGGGACCGGAGCCTATCCCAGAGCAATGGGCGGAGGCAGGGTACACCCTGGACTGGTCGCCAGCCAATCGCAGGGCTAACACAGAGACAAACAACCATTCTCTCTCACATTCACACCTATGGGCAATTTAGAGTATTCAATCAGCCTAACCCCAATCATGCATGTCTTTGGACTGTGGGAGGAATCCGGAGTACCCGGAGAGAACACCAGGATGTTCCATCAATGGATTTTGTCTTCCCTGATGGCACAGGCATATTCCAAGATGACAATGCCAGGATTGATCAGGCTCAAACTGTGACAGAGTGGTTCAGGGAGCAGGAGACATCATTTTCTACACATGGAGTCCAAACCTTAACCCCCACTGAGAGTTTTTGGGACGTGCTGGAGAAGGTCAGACTCCACCACCATCAGTGGGAGGTCCCTCCATCGTCTTCTTCTGCTTGTTCCTCCACAGAGGGTCACGGGGGGGGGGACTGGAGCCTATCCCAGGACATTGGGCGACCCCAGTCAGTCGCAGGGCTGACACATATAGACAAAAAAACACTCACACTCACGGACAATTTAGAGCGATCAATCAACCTGATTGACCCACTTGTGCATGTCTTTGGACTGTGGGAGGAAGCCTCCGGAGTACCCGGAGAGAACCCACCCAGCCCCCAAACGGGATTCACACCCCGGGCCTTCTTGCTGTGAGGCAACAATGCTGCCCACCCCGCCACAGCAGCACCGCCCTCAACGGGGGGACCTGGTCGATGACCTGGGCGAAAGACCAACGCAACACCGGGACGGAAAATAAACCTCGGGACGACTTAGAAGCTCGCTGACACGACAGCCCGGCGTAAATCAAAGCAAAAGGCTTTGATTTATTTATCAATTTCCTGGCCAGGCAGTGTGCTTTGTGCCAGAGTAATCAGTAACGAGTAACGGCACCCCAGCGGATTACCCACGTCATCACGCCGTACGTAAGAGAGGGGAGGGGGGAAGGGGGGGGGGCGTCGGGATTCCTGAGGATTACCCATCATGCCCCCCGGTAAAGATGGCGACAGCTCGGCAGGGCAGTAGCCCAACTTTCTCCCCGGGCCGCTGACTCCGTTTTCGGCCCCTCGCTTGACGCCGCTCCGCCGGGGCCCCCCCCCTGGCTCCGCGGCCGCCCCGCCGCGCTCCGCACCGCCGCCCAGCTGCCGCCCCGGACCCGCGCGGCCCCTCCCTCGCGGCCCCGGGATCGGCTCCTCCCTCCCCCCGCGGCCGAGCCGAGGAGCCCGGAGCCCCGCCGAACTCCCCCCGGCCAGGAGGGGGGGCCGGGCCGGGACCGCCGGACTCGCAGGTAGGCACCGGACCCCCCCGGTTCGGAGGGGGGGCCTCGGTCCCGGCGGACGGACCGAGGCTCGGCGGGGTGCGGGAGGCGGAGGGGCGGCGTCCGGGGCTACTTTAGTCCGGGGTCGGGGAGAGGAGCCCCCCCCCCCCTCTCCCCAGGGTCTGACAGGTCTGGGGGGGGGCAGGGGTGTGTGTGTGTGTGTGTGTGTGTGTGTGTGTGTGTGTGAGAACAGCCTCGTTCCCAGCACTGACGCAAACTTTTCCCTTCAAAATAAGACGGACAACTGGAGGACCCACACACACACACACACACACACACACACACACACTCACACACACACACACTCACACACACACACACACACACACACACACACACACACACACACACACACACACACACACACACACACACACACACACACACACACACACACACACACACACACACACACACACACACACACTCACACACACACACACCCACACACACTCACACACACACACTCACCCACACACACACACACTCACACACACACACACAATGAATAAATACATAAATAAAAACATCAAATTTAACCACATTTAAAAGCGTGTTTAAGTGAAACGAGTGAAACGCGTTGATTTTAAAAAACAACACCTTTGGCGCTGTTGCGCGTTTAATGTTCCCGTTTAGGGCGCCGTGGTCGGGTAGTGACGAGAACACACCTGGACACAATGCTGGGATTGTGTTTCTGTGTGTGTGTGTGTGTGTGTGTTCAGGTGTCTCCTGGTGTCACATTTCATCCAATCACGTCTCGTTCCCTCGCCTGTCTCTCTGTCTGCTGTTTTATTCGTGGGGGTTTTTGTGTGTGTGTGTGTGTGTGTGTCAGTGTGTGTGTGTGTGTGTGTGTGTGTCAGTGTGTGTGTGTGTGTGTGTGTGTGTGTGTGTGTGTGTGTGTGTGTGTGTGTGTGTGTGTGTGTGTGTGTGTGTGCAGTATCCGCAGTTCTATCATTCACTCGGTGTTTATCACTAGTGGAAAAAACAGCCCCTTTTGGAGCTGTACTACGTTGTTGCCAGGCAACAGTCTTAAAATGCCAACCGGTACGGACAGGAAGTGATGCCTCGTCAGCTGAGTTTCGCCGCGTCCTCGGCGGCCGCAGCCTTTAAATGCTGCATTAGGAGGTCCTGTCCTGTTGTGAACCTTTTACAATCGTTTTATTCCATGTTTTCAGCCCTTCTGGTTCATTTCCAGTGAAACCTTTCTCCCTGAGAGCGACGCTATAAGTGAAGGTCTTTTATCCGAGGCTTAAATAATTGATGGACCCCGAAGAGTTATTGTCTTTGAGACAAAATGTTTCGCTATTTAAATCCCCCAGGATTTCTGTCTCTTTAATATTTTAAGCGGCTCCCAGCAGATGTCGCTGTGGAGGGCAGCTCCGTGTTCCTTGTGTTTCAGATTAACAATCTTCTCTGCATCTCATGTTTTGGTACGTGCGTGGCATACGACATTGTCATCACTGTCGTCTCTTTAAGGCGTCTTGGAGGCGTGTGTGTGTGTCTGTGTGTGTGTGTGTGTGTGTGTGTGTGTGTGTGTTACGAGACATTGCATAGAGGCAGAGTGGAGATTTGGTGACCAAAGACGAGGGTTTGTGTGTCCTGTGACACATTGATGGCCTCTCCGCGGTCTCACCCGTGACAACGGGGGGTTGTGTTTGAGGACCCTCCCGCCAGCCCCGATCAGCTATGAACGGAGGTTACGATATCGGCTGCTAATCACATAATCGATAAATAATTTATCAGGCGGGCTGGCAGATGGTTGCGTCTGCCGCGTCCTGGCTGCAGACGGTAAGAGATCCTCGCTCACCAGCTGCTCCAGTTTGACCTTCAGCTCGAGGTGAGCGTGTTGCTCACACGCCGCCGATGTCAGTGGCAGGTGGTCAGCTGACTCCGCGCTCCTCCTGGAGACTCGGCGGGCGCTGCGTTTGTCACGATACAAGAAATGCACGGGGGGGGGGTGCCCGCTCGGGTATCGGATAAAAATTGAATTTTCCCAGTTTAGAGGTCACAGCACCGCAGTATCCCCCATGTCGTCTTCTGCTTCTGCTTCAGTTCTTGGCGTTTATTCTCCCTAAAGTTGTCGCCCCATCCCTCACCGCTGTCATTTTCTGCTGTTTCTCCACCATGAAGTCGGGCTGATCACCCGCCACCCTCTGCCTTTATGGATCTGGAAGTCCCTGGGGGGGCTTAGATCGTTCCTTCGCCGCCAGCAGTTTATATTTTTGTCCAATTTTTACACTTTGGAACTTCCAGTCCAGTCTTTGCACAGCCTGCTCACAGCCTGTAGTACCCCGTGTGGCCACAAGGTGGTTCCAGCGACACCGAGCAAGCGTTCCATATAGAGGAAATGGTGACAGGGCAGATCTGGTAAATTAAAGTAACTACCAGAATGTTAGTTTAACCAGGAGTTCCATTTGGAGCCTCTGGTTGTTTTATAATGTGATTAAATTTGTCTAATGAGCACATGTAACTTTTTAGCGTATTAAAGGATTAACATTTATTTGCCAGGGTTCGGTGTTCTGAAATGTAGCATCAGCTGAACTTTAAGGCAGCTTTCAGGTTGTTTGTGCCCGCCCTCTCCGCTGTGTTGCAGGCTCACTGATGATGTTTTTCCATCGTCTTATGTTTCAGTGTTATCAGAGGCCTCAAAGGAAGAAGGCGAGGAGGAAGAGGAGCTCCAAGAAGCCTGAATGTGTGAGGATGAGTACTGCAGCACTCCAAATTTTCTCTCTTTCTCTACTTTACTGTTCACAGGTGGACCCGACTAATGAAAAATAATATATATTTCTGTTTTTTTATGTGTTGTATCCTTTGCATTTACTTTTGATTTCCACATGTCTGTTGGTGGCTTATGAACTACTAATAATCAGTATTTTCTCTAAGAATCAAATATCAGTCAGTCCATGTCTCTTTCTCTTGCTCTCTCTCGTGCTCTTTCACACACATACACACACACACACACACACACACACACACAGAGCTCCTTTCTGTCTGCTCTCTTTTGAATAGTTTATCGTTGCTCCTCTGTGCTTGAATATTAATGAAGTCTTCAGGTTATTTTCCAGCTGACTGATGTCTCTTCTCCTGTTTCATGTTTCACCAGATAATTTTTCCGTGTTCCCGTTACCTTTAGCTTCTTGGTGTGAACGTGTGGACGAGTGATGATGGATTTCATGAGGTTAGTTTCTTCACTCTCATGCTACGTGTTTGCTGTATTGTGTTAATATTGATGCTGTCACTGCTGCTGTTCTCTAACCTGCTAATGTCGCTCTCATTTTTGTGTAAACATACCTGAGGAGCAAAATATAAAAAAGGCTCCATCCAGTCAGAAGGATAAAGACATTTAAAAACTTGTACATGTGACAGCAGCCTGTTTTCAGCCGGTTTTTCAGCTTTATTAAAGTTTAATGCCCCCGTTTTCTTTTTTTTTTTCTCAGGTTGTCCAGTTGATTTTGTAGATTCAGTCACCTGTGGAGACACCGACGCTTCAGGTACAGCCTTCTTACAAATTCATTAAAGAGGGAGTAGAAGTTTGACACACAGGGCAGCATGAAAGAGAACAGGGACAGCCTGCTGCATTAGAGTATGATGTCATCGCGGCGTCCTCACGCAGACATAGACAGTGTGTGTGTGAGAGCACCGGGTGTGCTGCGTTAGATGCTCAGGGCACTTTGAATGTAAAATTCAGAGGCTACAGGCTCTGAACTGCTTCACCCTCGCCCAGCACTGCCGGGGGTTCGGGAAAGGAAGTGCTTATCGACGGATTAGCTTTCCTTTCATTCAGTACTTCATGATAGTTTATATACAGATCAGTGGGTCATTGAAGAGCAAATTGGCGAACCTCTCCCTGTGATCTATATTTTCACTGAGCTGAAACAAGAGCAGAAGCTGAGGGGTAATTAAGTTTTTAGAGCATTAACTAATGATCAATAGTTTTGAATAGATGACCACAGTTAGTCATTGGTCCCCTCTGGTCAGATTAGTGGGCTCACAGAAACACTTCTGACTCTTCTAAGGCCCGTGTTTTATTATCTGAAGTGTGATGTCATCGTCGAGGACCACGAGGACGTTAGCAGCTTCAGCACCGTGCCCGTCAGAGTTACTGGTTCATGCTGACAGGCTAACTGGCCTCATTCGGGTCTATCGAGCCGAGTTTCCTGTTCTGGAAACAAACTGTAGATCAATGACGAGCCTGCAGAGACACACACCCACAGACCATTAGTCACTTTTTTACGAGTTTTATCTTAAAACTGAGTGTCTTCATATTTGCTATACGGTCCTCATAAAGATACAAATAAAAGAACACAGGTGCTTATAATCTGATTAAAACAGCATGAGGCTCTCCACAAATGCAGTAATGACCCATTTGCACAGCGCGTGCGTTTGATGCTGATGTGGGACGATCGAGCATCGATCTGCGCAGAGTGAGCGAGTGTAACAGCTCTGCCCGGGTCCAGTCGTGGCTTGGGCCTTGCGCCTGGTGCTTGGTGGCGGCAGCGGCGGCGTCCTCCGTTTCATCTCACACCTCTTCCCCCACGGCAGGAAGCCACTGAGCAAAGAACCAAGGAGGGCCCAGAATGACCAGCGCAGCCCCCGCCAGGAAGCCCTATCGCAAGGCTCCGCCGCAGCACCGCGAGACGCGCCACGCCCTGCCCGCCGCTCCGCCCGCGCCGCCGCCACAGCACGACCTCAGCCAGGTAAACCAACACGGCCTAAACACGGCTCCACCCACCCCTCTGCAGCGCTGCGTCAGCGCCGAGCGACCTCGCGGCTACGGCCTGCGGCGCAGCGGCTCGAGGTCGCCGCTCCCGCACTCGGACAGCGAAGTGGATGTCTCGAGCCTCTCCAGCCTCGAGGTGGGCGCTCCCCCGCCGGGGCGCCGGAGGAGCCAGAGGACGCGCCCGTCGAGGACTGTGAGCTCCCAGAGCCCCGCGGTGGTCAGGAGGCTCTCGCCCAGCCATCGTCTTCCGGAGGGCTGCTACCCCTCCCAGTGGTCGCACGCCCCCGCGGCGCCGCCCGCTGCTCCCAGGAGCATCCTGAAGCAGCCAGGATCTTTGGGACTGAAGCACACTTATGACATCATCAGGAAGTCGCAGTCGGTGGAGTTGCTCGGAGATGGCAGGGGGAAGGACCCAAGCGTCCAGCAGCCCCCCCTTCGCCCGCTGCGCCGCTCCGAGCCCCCCGCGGCCTCGCGCCGATCCTCTGACCCATCGAGCCCTTGCAACCAGAAGATGAACGTTCTGAAGGAGAAGGTCCGCTTCTCCAACTTCCTGGATGAGATCACCTGCCGGGTCATGAGCCCCGCCCACCTCAGGCAGCTCGGCAAGCCGCCGCCTCTCAAGGGGCAGGGGGGTCCCACCGACCCGCTCTGCCGCTCGGACCGCGGGGAGTGGCCGTCCGAGGAGACCTCAGCCGAACGCAGCCGCCGCTGGGACAACTGGGTGTCGTCGGTGCAGCAGCCCCACGCTCTGCACCTGCAGGAGGAGGCGGGGCATCAGAAGGCTGACAGCGCGGAGAGGGCGCCGCGGAAACGGGAAAAAAAGACGGACTCTCAGAAGAGACACAAACACTCACTTCCTCTTTCTAATCAGGCAGCGCTCGCTCTCATGAAGGTACGTCTCCTCCACGCCACCTCCTGCTGGAGGCTCCTGGAGGAACGGGTCTGTTTGGTAACGGCCCCCCCCCCCATGTTTCCTGGAGGGCCTCCTTGGCTCCAGACCACCTCCCCAGCGTAGCCGCTGCTCGTGGGATCGTGCTGTGAATCGGGCGGTTTGATGTACAGCATTTTTATTGTGATTGTGATTTTGCGCATCGATCGGCAGTCAATGGCGCCCCTTCATTGTTTTGGGCTTTTAGCAGCAGGGTCATTGATTTGATGGCTCGATGGTCACTTGATGCGTCCTGTGGAATTCCCGCGGTGTGCTCGGAAGGGACGCGTTTCTCTGTGCAGCCTGGGGACGATGAGAGTGCAGCCCGGCTCGGTCAATGATTGTGAATGAATATTTAAAATCCAACCTAATGGGATCGCATTTCGTTGCTTTTTGTTTTTTCCAGGAGGCGTTCTCAGACTCGGACAAGATCAGGTGATACAGCCACTTCCTGTTTCTCATGCTTGGGTTATTTGGATCTGGTCTCCAGCCCCCCCTCCGTGCCTTCTGACCTCTTCTCCGTTACCCAGAATCCTCCAGCAGCAGAATGAGGATCTGCAGCGCCGCCTCTCCCTCTCCAACCACAGGATGGAGGCCATGGAGGCGGAGTTTGACGGCAGCCGTCACTACATGGAAGCGGAGCTGAGCCGGACCAGAGATGACCTGGACAAGATGAGGGACAAGTTCCGCAGGTGAAGACCTGTGATGTCGCCTGCTTGCATCATTGCAGCGATGGTTGGAGCAACTTAATGAGAAGGTTTCTCATGTCCCTCTGCAGACTTCAGAACAGCTACACAGCATCTCAGAGAGCCAATCAGGACCTGGAAGAGAAGCTTCATGCTCTGGTAAGTTCTCCCCCTGCGGTGCGCCGTCTTTGCTTTAATCTGCTTCATTTGACTCATTTTATTATTTCAAACCCCGATGAGGAGAACAAAAAAGCTGCAGGGCCGCTCTTTTATTCTTGTGGAGAACCAATCAGAATTTCCACCCCCCCTTTGGTCCAAATACTTGCAGTGTGACGTCAAACTGGACGGAAGAAATGTGATTCTCGGTCCAGAGCTCCTCTGAGGGGCAGTGCTGCCTCCCTGTGGTGTTACAGCAGACCGCAGTGCAGCTGTTCTGCCGCCAGAGGGCAGCCCTAGCGGACGATCTGACGGAGCAACTAAATCCGCATTCGGAATCACGCGATTCTATTATTTTAAATTCAGAATACAGTGATTGGAGAGTTGGGATATTTGTTGTTTCTTCTCCTGGGTATCTTAGCGTGTAATAGACTCTCTTTTGTGTTTTCAGATGATTTTAATTTATCTGTGAATTCCCCAAAGACAAGCTTCCTCTTAAAATATCACATATTTACTGTTCTTTCCAAATGTCATGTGTTTTTATTTTTGGTGTTATGAATGCCTTGTTAGAGTGTCTGCAGTTTCTGAAGTCTGGTAAACAATAATTACTAAAAGTTCTCTACTTCAGACCTCGATGCTGCGTATTAACATAAATATTTCAGAGCCAAAGCCGACTGTATGAAATATTGAGAAGGTTTGGACGTAAGGCAGACTTCCTGTTTGTAACTGTGTGTCTGTTTTCATTCTTCATCTTTTCTTCTCTTTTCTTCTCTCACGCTGCTCTTTGATGGACCAACTCATCCTCCTCATCATGACCCCCTTCATCAGGCTGCCGTCAGTCAGACATGGGTTCATGCAGTTGCGTTTCATTCATTCATCTTCCTCTTCATCTGTCCGCCCTCATCATCCTCATTTTTCTCCCTCTCTGGTGTCTGTTGCCTGTGTGAACACCAAGTCCTCCACACAAATTTTTCTTGTTTTAAATTACTTCCCACTGGAGGGAAACCTTTTCTTTTACTTAATAAAACCACAAATCCCATCTTAATGACGATAATGAAATCCCATTTAAAGATTTTACATTGTGTAGATAAATGAGCCTTCAGTGGCTGCATTAAATCACCCCAGTTCTGATCTTACTGGGTTGTTTGTGTTTCCAGACTGCATCAAGAGAGTAAAGATGTGAGGACTTGGTGTAAACTCAGGTCACTGGAGCAGCGCTGTTTGTTTCTGCGCTTCATTAAAATAACGAATGTTCCTCGGTGACGGTTCACGAGTTTCACGCAATGCAAAGATGCTCTTCTGCCACAGAGGAGTCGGTGACAGCTATGAGGCGTAACACGGGTGGTTCAAGTGTGAACTAAAACCTGGGGGTTGTTGGTTTGACTGCGTCATTCCCTTTGAGCCTCCTCGGAGGTCACAGATGATTTGAATTCCTGAGCTGCAGCAGAGGAACAAAGTGACGGAGACGGTGAAGTTAACCACATCTGGCTGTGCTGGTGCGGGCCGCCGTTTACGAGCTCTGTTTTAAACAAAGCGACAGCATCTCGGCTTTTGTCTTAAAACAAAATCTGATGGGATCCCGCCGATCTCCTCAGCGCAGCAGCCACCGCCTCATCCCATGATGCATCTGTAATGCGCTGCTCGTTAATGTAGCATTCAAATGATCTGGGAACGCTGTGAAACCACGGAGACGGATCGGCTCGCAGACGATAGAACGAGTTCATGTCGACCTCGGGTGGTGAAGCGTATCAACTGGTTTATTCCCACATGATCTGAATGAAGCCCCGCCTCCTCTCAGGACAGGGTGCCAGCGGTCGGTCTGTCCTGTGACGCTCATGTCGTGTTTCCTCTCCGCTCAGTTACGGAAGGTCGAGAGAGACAAAAAGACCATGGAGCAGGAGATCGTGGACCTGACCAACAAGCTGCTGGACGCTAAGAACACCATCAACCGCCTGGAAGAGCTCAACGTTAGTCCTAACCCTCGCCAGCGTCCCTTACGGCGGTTGCTATGGTTACTGTCCGCTAATGAAGCTCTCTGTGTCTGCAGGAGCGCTACAGACAAGACTGTAACCTCGCCGTCCAGCTCCTCAAATGCAACAAATCCCATTTCAGGAACCACAAGTTTGCTGATGTAAGGAATTCGTCTGTGTGTGTGTGTGTGTGTGTGTGTGTGTGTGTGTGTGTGTGTGTGTGTGTGTGTGTGTGTGTGTGTGTGTGTGTGTGTGTGTGTGTGTGTGTGTGTGTGTGTGTGTGTGTGTGTGTGTAGTGGGTACCAAAATCTGTATTTTGCTATCAAAGTGAAGACTGAGGATAAGGTTAATGTTAGGATTGTGTCTAGAGTAGATTTAGGGTCAGGGGGTTAGTTCAGATCAGATTTGTCACAATTTTAATTGTGTGTGTGTGTGTGTGTGTAGCTGCCCTACGAGCTGCAGGATATGCTGAATAAGCATATGAAGAGCAGCCTTCCGGAGCGAGGCTCCACCCCCGGCGCCCAGGATCCCGACACCCTCAGTTTGACCCCGGCGGATGTCGTGCCAACCTCCGTCATCGCCCGCGTCCTGGAAAAACCCGAACCGCTGGTCCTGAACTCGGCCCAGTCCAGCAGCTGCGGCCGGCCCGTCGCCGAGGACGTGTTCGTGCACGTGGACATGACGTGCTCGGCGGGGGGCGCCGAGGGCGGCAGCCGCGAGAGCAACCAGGAAGCGGAGCGGCTGCAGAACGGCTCGCTGTGCAGTCACAGCAGCCTGGAGGAGGAAGTGGGCGGGGCCTCCGCCTTTGAGAAGCTGAACCCGTACCCCCCGCCGCCGCCCCCGAACCCACTGTACCCAGGACGCAAAGTCATCGAGTTCTCCTCCGACGACAAGGTGAAGATCCCCAAAAACTCACCGCTGCCCAACTGCACCTACGCCACCCGGCAGGCGATCTCGCTGAGCCTCGTCCAGAATGACGACGAGCGCCACGTCCCTGGGAGCCCCGCCCCCTCCTCCCACCAGCGCACGCCGCCATCGCAGGGCGACGGCGCCAGCGAGCCGCTGTCCAGCCAGTCCAGCCCGTTCAGCAGCCCGCCGCAGGTACGGCAACCCGTCATCCTCTGGGGGGGGGGGGGTTTCGGGTGATGCAGTCGTTAACCTTTCTTTTCCTAACTCCGCCCCCTCAGGCGCCGAGCGTACTGGCGAGCTCCGGCAGCTCAGAGGAGGACCTACTGGCCAACTGGCAAAGGATGTTTGTGGAGAAGATGGCGCCGACCTGCGAGCGCTCCATGGCCCACCGCACGTCCTTCAGCAGCCAGACGGCGCAGGATCTGCAGCGGACGCGGCGGCCGCCAGGGGGCGTGGCCCCGCCCTCCTCCGACTGCCACAGAGCGGCGTATTCGGACGGCGAGGAGGGCTCGTCGGTGCGCAGCTGGACGCCGAGCCGCGGCTCCAGCCTGGACACGGACACCGACGCAGAGCCCCGGCCCGGCAGGCGGGGGCACTTCGGCGAGGAGGGCGGCGAGAGGCTGCTGATGAATCTGGAGGACGAGGGGGACGGCGGGGACGCGGCCATCGCCGTGGGAACCGGCCCCGACGAAATCCGCAGGAAGGGGGAGGAGGAAGAGGAAGAGGAGCGAGACGTCCTCCCTCACGAGCTGCCCGTCATCGCACCGCGCCTCCTGGACTTTGACTCCGCCCTCGCCCTCCAGCGCCCACAGCGGAGCCCAAAGAGGATGGGCGTGCACCACCTGCACCGCAAGGACAGCCTGACCCGGGCCCAGGAGCAAGGCACCCTGCTGGACTGACCCCGCACCCCTCCCGCCGCTGCAGACCCCACCTCCCCACACTGTGCTCACCCAGCCACTGTCTGTCTCCATGGCAACACGTCTGTCACTGGCTCGCATGCCATGCCCATCCAGGATATAGCCATATGATACCGCCTGATGCTGTGTGTGTCTGTGTGTGTGTGTCTGTGTGTGTGTGAGAGTAAGTGTGTGAGAGACTGAGAGAGAGTGAGTCACAAAATTACAGATCATATTTGACAAATTTGCCTCCACAGACGGGAGTTTTGTTTTGAAAAGCCACACCAGGATATACATACACACAGTCAGTGCCTCTCGCCCTCACTCTCTCACCCTCCGAAAGGTTGCGAGTTCGACGCCTGAAGGTCGGGCCTCAGACTTCCTGCTGGGCTTTCTCTGTGACATTGTGCTCTGTGACCAGATTGGTTCATCAAAAGGGGGACGGAGTCCCCCCCGAATGTAACCATCGAGATGTTGATTTCTGTTGATTGACGCGTTATTGATCACCGCCGAGATGTTTGAGTTCTTCTTCTGATCACGTTTCCATGGAAATCTTTGTGTCTTAAAAACAAGCCGAGTCCATAATCAATAACCACCTTAGAGTTACTACTTTGAGAACATTTCTGAATGTTTCCGGCACTATCAAGCCTCTGTACATAATGATTGAATGTTCCTCACAGCTCTTCGATTGTTGATCACCCATCGGTCCACTGAATGATTGATCGGTTTCTCACTTGTTGGCTGTTTTCACAGGAAGCGATCGAGCGGCGATCAGCGCCACGTGACGTTTAGACTCTGACCCCGCGGACCGGAGGCGATCATTCCGCACGCGTATTGATTCTGCTGTCGCAGTATTGGGGGGGGTGACAACGGTCGCTGAAAGCGTCGAGGCGGTCTTCGTCGGCTGGGAAGCGCCCGTTAACGCTTGACCCCGGTGACCTCTGGCGAGATGCCGCAGCAGTGCTGCCGCCACAGATGGGTCACCAACATGCCGGTCTTCGCCAGCGCGATGCGGCTGGGGTGGAAGGAAGAAAAAAATAGAATCAAAATCGGGGCTTTGCACGTTCCCGATGACTCCTTTGGTTGTCATGGTAACGGCCTCACAAGGAACATCGTGTGAGAGCTGCTTTGAACTGAACTGCTCTGCCATTTAAAAAAAACAAAACAAAACAAAAAAACAGCTTTTAGAACCATTTACACGTTAATAACGAAAAAAAAAAAAAAAAAAGGAAATGTTTCACGGCCACGGCGCATCAGGAGCAGCTTGAATGTCCGCCTCATGTTTTAGAATTCCAAGAATTCCCATAAGCTAAACTTTGCATCTCAGTTGTATTTCTGTGTACCTCCTGGATAAGAACGTGTTCTCTAACAGAACGTGTTCTCTAACAAAACGGGGGGGGGGTGCAGTCGTGATAGCAGAACCACTGGTTCTTTAATGTTAAAGTCACTGAATGTGTAAATTTAAGCACCTCAACATATATCACGACCCATCCCACACGGCAACGCACAGTTTAATCCACGGCAACCGCAAACGTTTCTGACCAGCTGCGTTTCGGTTTAAAAAACAAAGAAATCCCTTAACACTAATCTCAGTTTCTTTCCTGTGTCAGCACCACACGTTGAAGACGGTACCGTCTTTGATTTAACCTGGGTTGTCCCCAAAGTCCTCGCGCTGACTGCGTGACGCGAGCTCGATGACGTCGGCGTGGAGAGCGATCGCGCGACCTGTTCCGACAGCCGCGTAAAGTCGGTGTGAAGTGCTCGCGCACTGATGTATCTGCTCATATTTAGTTAGCTGAACAGAAGTGTCTCGATGTAGTGGGAGCTCTGCCGTCGCCTCCGCCAAGGAGGTCATGTGACCCCCGGCTTTCACCTGTCCCGTTTGTTGGCGAAATAACCCGAAAACCGACTCTGATGCGATTTTCAGGAATCATCGACAACGGGACGGTCGGATAAAATTGGGGCAAAGTTCCGGAGGGGGGCCCTTAATCAAGGGAGATCAAGGCCGGGTGGCTTTGATCATCAACGTGCTGCGCGTTTGGGCCTGCTTGGCGGAGGTCCGCTCCCTGCAGGTGATTTTCTAGTTTTAAATGTTACCGAAGGTGGTGCTGAGTCACCCACAGTTGGCCGGAGGAAAAAGACGATCACGCGAATGCGTTTTGTTTTCAGTTTTTTTTTTTTTTCTTTGTTGTCGGAGATGTTCCGTTGATTGGACTGTGCTCATGGTGGGTATTTGTTATTCGCCGGTCAGCGCCGCGTGTACTCAGCAGACGTAGAAGACGACGATGTTATAGCACGAGTGTTGTTACCGCGTCGCAGATTCGGGACGGAATCGAGCGCGCCGTACTTTGATGTTCGTAGTCGGCGGACTGTTCCGATTGGGCGGCAGCCGCCAACCGCGGACCTGACTCGCCCCGGATGCTTGGAGCCGGCGGAAGCGGGGAAACGGGAAGATTCGAAGGGATTCTTTTCACCGTCGGTAAATTGTCGCCCAGTCACCGCCCAGGTGCTGTCCCCACCCTCGCTCTCGAGTCATTGACCTCTGACCCCTGCAGTGGTGCTTTCAGGGTCACCTGACCTGTGTTCCTCCGATTGTCTGTGGGTTCCTCTCACCTGATTGTATCACTTCCTGTTGAGTATTAAATACAGAAAAAGGTGGAAAAAAAACACAAAAAAGACTGTTAATGCTGCTGATGATTTTATTTTCTGACTTTGTAAACTGTAAATTATATTTTAAAATTAATAAAATATTTTAAATGTTGCCTTGTCTGCCAACTACGTGGAGCAACGGCGGTGCATCTTGGGACGCGCCGACCTCCCCCAGCGTCTCGGCGTGCGCTTAAAACTGTTGGTTGTTCCTCCGACTGTTGATATTGATCGGATATTGATCGGCTGAGGGTCCTGCTGAATGACCTCAGACTGAGCTTTGCTCCCACCCACCTGCCCTCAGAGGAATCGGTACGTGAAGTCGACTCAAAAAGCAGCGATTTGAGGCTCGCTCGGTTGTGTTACGGGTGTTTTATTGACGTCAGTCGGATGTTCGGGTTGACTTCCAGGCGGAGAAGAACTCCTCCAGGATGTTTTCGAGCTCGTCTTCGGTGTAATCTCTGACCACGAACAAGTCGCCGTCGTCGGCTCCCCGGATCATCGCCGACAGACCTGCGAACAAGGCAGAGTCCCTTCAGCTCGCTGATCCGACCTGTAAACAGGAAACGCAGGAAGGGGCCTCACGTCTTCCCGCTGACGGCCTGAACAGGCAGAAAACCTTCTTCTTCATGTCGACGGCGCGCCCAAGTTCATAGCCGACCCCAAGAGACGGCTGCGTTACCTCGGCGACGACAACTGCGTGCACACAGACACACACGTCCAAAGGTCAGAGGTCAGAGGTCACCCGACCCTGGGAGCGCGGCTGACGGAAACACAGATCGATACTTCACCATCGGACTGGCGCAGCCAATCAAGGTCACGGTCGTGGATGAAGCCGTCCCCCTGGGTCACGTGTTCCCCTGTCCAACCACAGCACAGGTCACACACGGTACTGCAGTATCGCTGATGCAGTACTCCAGGTACTTATACTCCCGCGCACTAGTTTCGTGTGCTACACCGTCGTACTGTGTGCAGGACAGTCGTGCGAGTGCGCGTGCACCAGGTGTGCTCTGACCTGTGGCCCCGAGCTCCCTGCTGCTCACGTGCTCGGTGAGCACGGTGGCGTGGCTCCCCAGCTTGGTGACGATCCTCCGGTAGAGGTCCACGTCGTCCCTCCCGCCGCGGATGCTCCCGCAGAAGTACACCTTCATGACGCCCACGCGGCTTTTTCCCGCGCCGCTTCAGCGTGATGACGTCACGACGACCGAACGGACCGCCCTCGTTTGTTTTTTTTTTTTTTTTACATTTAACAAAAAACTTTATTGGACACCCATTTGTTCACAAAACAAACAGCGCAGAACTGATATCTGGTGGTGTTTGTCCCACTTTAGTCCATTTATTTGATGTAAACGATTTGATTTGATATGTTTTATTCTGGTTAACTGAAATATACTTTTTATGAGAGCCCGACTTGATTACAAAAGAGAACATTTTATTCCACTTTAGTTAGTGTTCTCCAAAAGCTTTATTCGTTTTTACAACTTCAGTCCTAAAGTAAATTATCTGTGAACATCAGGAAGTCCAAACTGACAACTGAGTCTAAAATCAAATATGGATGAGGATATTTTCAAGTAGTACTGTAAGAATTCAGGTTTTTATTGTGTATGGGCACCCTAGTCTACCCCAACAACAATGTTGTTCACAGGAAACATTCTCTCATATCATCAATAAAATATAAATACATAAAGAAAAAGAGGTGAAGAGGAAACATAATCAGATCAGACAGGAAATTTGACCATTCAAACTACACTCATTGACGTCTCAACAGCACCCCCAGACTTCTGGTTGTGGCGTTCAGAATCACCTCAGGCACATCTCTGGGCACACGCTGGATGGGAGCAATATTGGGTCCTTCTAAAGTGTCCAATAGTCCTGAAAGCACAGAGACGGGAAGCGTGAGTATCAGACGCACCGTGACCACGACGGTAACGACGACGATAACGACGGCGAGAGTCGGACCCTCGACGATCTTGTGGTAGGTGAAGTGCAGGTAGAGCAGGAACAGCATGTGCAGCAGAGACAGAGTCCCACAGAGCAGCATCCGCGGCGTCTGACCCACCGTGCGGGACAGAAGAACCGCCACCTAACGGGGGACCAAATACAAAAGAGAGCACATCAGCCGAGAGCTGCGGAGGCACGGGGGTCGATGGGAAAACCAGCGCTCACCATGCGCAGCGTGGACAGTCCTCCCAGCAGCAGCCACAGAATATAGAACAGGAAGTGGAAGTGGATGTTGTAGGTAACGAGCAGCACCACGCAGTGACCGAACAGACCGTAACCCTGGCCAAACACAGGAAGTGATGTCATTAAGACATCCATATAACGCTGTGCTATTCCACAAAGCAGAGCACCGCGACAAATGTGGTCAGTGTAGGTGCAGAGCTGGTACTGACCAGCAGCGACAGCATCTGCAGCATCGTGATCTGAGCGTTGACCAGATATGCCAGAAAATAGATGAAGGAGGAAACTCCCAGCCAGTAACCGAAACACGTCCCTATGGCTGTTCCCATCAGAGTCCCTTCCCTCTGTCACACAAACGTAAGGTTATTGTGAGCGTTTTCTTGTTTTTTTTCACACCGTGCTTGTTGCTCTGTGTCACTGATTGCTCACTATGACAGTTCCTGATGTCTTCATTCCATGCAGGAGAATCGCCACCAGGGTGAAAACCAGCATCAGAGGACCATACAGCTCTCCTGCCACCTTCTGCAACACAACAGCCGGTGGTCAGAGTCCCAAGGACAAATCCCACAGATGGTGGAAGAGCACATACACACCTGGGGAAAGTTGATCATGCGGACCGGAATCATGGACTCAATTAACCTGAAAGAATACAGTTAGTGTCCAAGTGCCAGCAAATGGTTCAGAAAACGTGAAGCACCTGGCTGGAAGCAGGAACTCGGCCCTCCTACCTGCTGCGGACCTGAATTGGCTCCACATCAAAGTACGGTCTCAGGATGTCAATGTTGGCGTACAGGTTAAAGGCTTTGGAGGCTTGGCGCTTCCCCGCCTGCCACACCTGACCAGGTACAAGCACGTCGAGCAGTCAGGACATTCCCAGCCCGTGCCACCAGCTCCGCGTCGGGCAGACCCACCTCATCGGCGACCTGGCGTCCCAGCTGCCCCTTCAGCCCCTTCATGCCCAGGAACTCTCCGTCATCGGCCACGTCGTCCTCGGTGGCCGCGGCCTCCGCGGCGACCTCCTCCTCCTCCTTCATCCTCTGGTGAATCTCACCCATGTCCTCGAAACTGGAGCCCGACGTGTCGTCCATGTTCTCCATGTCGATGACGGCTGCACCTCCTGCCTGTTGGCACATCCAGGGGCTGTCATTACTCACACACTACTCATTTAAAGTCCAATTGTCCTGGACTACCTACCTGATGACAGAGAACCTACTCTTAATTACATAGAGCACGCAGCTCTCCACCAAGGTAATTAAATGAAGCACACCGGGGTTTAAAGTCGAGATTGAAGGTTTTTAAGGTGCAGAACGTGAACAAGATTTTATAAAGAGACGCAAACTAGAAGACCTGCAGACCCCTCGTCTCTAGGAGTTTGATTTAGGCGTCAAGGCCAGCGGCAGGTGGGCAGGTGGAGGGTTCATCTCACCTGGACGAGGTTGTCGTCGAAGCCTCCCCATGGTTCCGTGTTCGTGTTGCGGGAGCCCGCAGACATGTTCGGACCCGCCTCTGGCGCCCGTCCCGGTCCCTCGTTCGCGGTTCTGAGGCCCTTTCGTCAAGCAGAAAGACGGTAACCCGGACCAAAACTCGACCAGATCGGACGTTTGGTCGCTAAAATCGACATTAGGAAACAAAAACACAGCCTCCCGCAGCTACGTAGCAGAGCCGCGGTGACGTCACCGCGCTCGTAAAATATCGCGAGATCTTCTCGGACGTTCAGTATTTTATGGTTTACTGGACAGACCGAAAGTCAAGAGCGTTCCTCAAGGGTGATATTCCATGTAGATATTATTATCAGAGATAGGCGAGTGTTTGTGTGTTTGGTGGTGGTTTATTTCGCGGTGTGCGCTCCGGAGCAGAAGGGGGCGGTAGCGCAGCCACAACCGCCGTCACACCAGAGAAGAAGAGCCCGTACTCTCGTCCCGCGGCCGGCTGTGTTCCGGGTCTCGCGAGACCTGGCAGCTGCGCAGTTTACCGTCGCTCGTGACTTTGGGTCGACAAAGTCCGGTTAAACCTCCGGTCCCGGTCGGGTTATCCATGACATCCAGGTCCAGGGTCCACGCCAAGGGTTCGCGGTGAGTCCAGCCGCCCGCCCCTCCGAGTCCTCGCGGTTGTCCTCCGCCTGCGGGGCCGAGGCTCGGCCGCCAAGGCCGCCCCTCCGGAGAACCGGAACCGGTTCCGATGGGGCGCTTCTGTTCGCCTCACGGGCCCGTGCGTGTCCGTGGAATGCGACGACGCCCCCGTCTTACAGCGTCGACACCGTTAAGAATAACGGGGGCTCTGTGTGTGTGTGTGTGTGTGTGTGTGTGTGTGTGTGTGTGTGTGTGTGTGTGTGTGTGTGTGTGTGTGTGTGTGTGTGTGTGTGTGTGTGTGAGTGTGAGTGTGTGTGTGTGTGTGTGTGTGAGTGTGTGTGTGTGTTGGGGGGGGGGGGTCGGACCTTCTGGAGCAGGTGTTGCCAGATGTTGTCCTCTGGCCACGAGAAGCCGGGACACGTGTGTCCCCGGGCCTGGAGCGGGTCGCTGGGTTCAGCTCCCCCCCTTGGTTGGGCCCCCGCCCCCCCCTCTCTCTGCCTCCCCCCTCTCTGGGCCCCCGCCCCCTCGTGTCTACGTGCAGCCCTCAGCACGGCCATGGCGGCCTGGTCCCTCACTCCCCGGAGCTCAGACTCAAACACGGAGCACTCGTCGTCCCGTCGCGGCTGAAAACATTCTTTCCTCTTTTTTTTTTTTTTCTCCTTGTTTTTTCTCTTTTTCGTGATGAGGTAACCCCCCCCCTCTTCCTCTTCCTCTTCCTCTTTACACGCTGCTTCATCTGGAAAAGTGCTGCATGCAGCAGCATTCACTTCTGCTCGTGTTCACTCGGCTTTTTAAACGAGTTTAACGAAATTTGCTCCTCGCTGGAGGTTTGTTTGTTTGTTTATTTATTTATTTTACGTCCGTGGTTCGAAAACCTCGCTCTTTGTGCAGGCCCTTCGGCACGCAGAGCCCTTTTAACAGCGTCCGATCGATGTTACAGAACGTGTTGTGGGGTTATAAGTCACGTAATAACGATTGTGTTAAATAATATTGCGTCATTTTTAATCACCTTATCGGCCCTCACCAGCTGATGCTGCGGCGCCGCGCCCCGAGGCCACGCCCACTAACACCTTGTGCCTATCTGATCTTGTGACGTCGTAGCCGTGTCACATTTCTTTGCACCTGCAGAAAGAAAAGAAAGGAATTTATGTCATTTAGACACGATTTAGCATCCTTTTAGTGCACGGTGCGAAAAGTGGGGGTTCAGGCAGTCGAGCTGAAGGTCAGGTTTTACCTAATTGTGTCTGTGTGTGTGTGAGAGAGAGAGAGGGAAAATAATAAAATTTTAATCCCAGTAATCTTTAAACAGTCCTGCAATAGGATGCAGATTTGTTGAGCACCAGCAGGATAGGTTTTCTTGGCTTGATTCTTCCGTTTCTGCGTGAACCTGAACGTCAGCTCATGATCAAGGGTATATGTGATAAAGGGTAGGAACAAGGCGGAGCTTGTCGCAGCTGAGCAGTGCAAATAAACAGTCGGCGACCTTTAGACTCATCCTGTGCTGAAGGGAGTTGAACTCTAGTGATTTGTTATTTTAACTCTGTGTTTTTTTGTTATACCGTGTTCAGGATGCCGACGGTGGAGGCCGCAGCGGGCACCTTGAAGGTGTGTCAGCAGGCCCAGGATCAGCTGCAGAACGCCATCAACACTGTGGTGAAGGCAGAGCAGCAGCTGAGGGAAAATACCCGGGAGGTGAGGAATATTACCCTCCTTCATTCTCATATATTTGTCAAAATTTCCAGAATTGTTTTCTCAAACATGAGAATATGTCTAAAATCTGCACCAGTGGCCTGATCCAGCTGCCGAAGTAAAGATGTTAATAAACGGTGTGTGTGTGTTCTCCGAACTCAAATTGAGCCGATAATCCGCACTGACAGACTGTGTTTGCGCGTTAGATGAATCACCCTAGATCCTGCTAAAATTGGTGCCTCACACATGTTGTATGAATGTTGTGGTTTTTGACCGGCCGATCTGCTGATCCTGCGTTTAGCAGCAGTCTGATCTTTTACTCACACGTCTGTCTGCAAGGTCATCCTGTTGTTGTGGTATTTATGACATCCCAGCCTCATTTCATCACATAGAAGTGTGTGTGAGCTGTTTTTAGAAATGTGAGCACGTGTTTTTTTGTGGACGAGTCGGTATATAAAGCAATAAAGAGAGGGAGAGGGAGCAGTCCTCTGGCTGAACTCTGATCCGTGCGTGCTCCCCTCAGGTAAAACTGCACGTGTTCTGGTTGTCTGTCAGCGGACAGTAAAGAAAACTGCAAGGGTTTAATGTTCACATATTCACACGTATGCATGATAACCTGCTTGTGTCTCACCCGTGTGAACGTGGCTCACCTGTGTGCCTCAGGTCCGCTTGCAGCTGCAGAGCTGCGTGAGTCGTCAACAGGAGGCGCTTCGCTGCAGAGAGGTCTGGCTGCTGGGTCAGATCGAGCTCATAGAGCAGCTAAAGACTGAGACTCTTCAGCAGCAGCTGCACCAGCTCCACTGGGTCAGTCCGTATCTTTGTAGACTACTGGATCTTAACTGCTGGATTTTCCACTCAAAGCACCTGTTAAATAACTTTTTTTTTTTTTTTTTAAACCTTTGTTTCCTGTTATTCTTGGTGCTATGTAGTTTAAATCAGAGATTAAAACTTGTGTTGTTTTTTTTTTTATTATTATTATTCAGCTGCGGGGTCAGTTTGATGTCATCACACATCAGCTGCAAAACAGCAACAGCAACGACCTGAGCAACCAGCTGACCTGCTGCCTGGAGAAGTAAGCGCGCTCACGCTCACTCAGATGACTGTCAATAACTGTCTGCAGACTGTGAAGATTATAGCTGCTGTATGAATTCTGTACCGACATGTTGGACGTGACTCCGCGCAAACGGCTCCTGTGTAGAAAATGACTCAGCACATCTGTGCAACAGCTGCTGGTAGGAAATGACCGTGAACCTGAGTGTTTCTGTTCTCTCCTTCTGCAGGCTGTCCTCTCTCAATATGACACCCGAAGAAACACCTGACCTTCACTTCCTTGCCGACAGCCGCTCTCTGAGGCAGGCCATCACCTCTTTTGGCTGCATCTCTGCTCAGGTATACACACACACACACACACACACACAGTTGCACTGTGGTCAGTGAGGTATTGACTGAACTGTCTCTGCAGCTTATTGAGGGTGCGTCCTCTCAACCCTCCACTCACCAGACAAACCAGATGCAGAGTTGTCCTGTTGCTGCAAAAAAACAGGTAAATCAACCTGTTGCAAGATCACCTCTGATTCTAAAGACATTTGACCCTTCACTATTTGTTCTTGTTTGTTCAGAAGATGGATGATGAAACTCTGACGCAGTGGCTCCTGGGATCTTCCCAGTGTCCTAACACTGGCTATCAGTCGAGCAGCAAGGCTGAGGACTGGCTGTTGTCCCCAAAGGAGAACCAGGTGACTCCTCTCGATATTTCACTAATTCATTTAGACCTTGAGAAATCAGTTTTTATTGGATTACCCGAGTTGACTCTCAGAAACTTGTCAATTAAGGGTAAATCACAAGTGCCACTTCCACATTCTGATTATTATCTGCTTCCCTGTTGGTGTTCCTCTCTATTGTCACGTGTAACACGACTTCCTGTTTGGCACAGAGCATCTGTCCACTCGTGGCCTCAGACTTCCTGAAGACCTGGGGTCAGCTTCGGGACCTGGAGATGTGGCTCAAGAAGGACCACACTCCCGTCGCCAGGGTGCGCACCAGCAGCAACTCCAGCTCCTCCTTCTCCATCGAAAACATTGATGAATCCGAGCTCGAAGTTACCCAAGAGGAAGGGGAGGAGGACGACCTTGATGACTGGCTTGTCACTCCGCCCACTGCTGCCATGGAGACCATGTCAGATGTAGAGCGCTGGCGCCAAGTGTTTAAGCCGTTTGAAGACAGCTGGTCCTTCAACGATTGGCTCGTGGGGCCAGAGCGCCCCCCTGCCGACTGCTCCTCCTGCTGCCAGACCACTCTCAATCTCCACAGCGCTGTGGAGATTGAGAACCTGGGCCAGCTCAAGTGCCTGAAGACCCCTCCCAGCCCTGGCCCCGCCCCCTCAGAAGCCCTGGAGGCGTGGCTGCAGCAGGTCATACCGGTGCAGCAGAACTGCCGGGCCAACGAGGTGTGCTCAAGCTACGCCGACTGCGTCTGCGACCAGAACTGTGGCAAAGACGCTCTAAACCTCTGGCTGCTGAAACAAGACGGCCGGGACAAGAACGGCGTCCCCGTCGTCAACCAAGCTCCGCCCATTTCAGCGAACGCACAACCCACCGTCTGGGAACCCGCAGCCAAGAATGTCCCTCAGAGCCTGCAGCAGCGGGAACAGGAGCAGAAGGTGTGGGATTGGAGCAGCATTTAAGCCGAGTTTTCCCCATCTTCCTCCAAAAATAAAAGTTAACGCGGCCGTCTCTGCCCTCAGGTCAAGGCCATCCTGGAGGCGTGGCTCCAGCCGGGCAGCTCCTCGTGCACCAGTACCTCCCCCTTCTCCCTTTCCGGTTGGGTGGCGCCAGAACAGGAGAAGGCCAGTCGAGAGGAAGGCAGCGCCCCCTCCTCCGTGTTCCAGGCCCCTCTGGATCCACAGCGCTGGGTCCTCCCAGTTAAAACGCCCGTTCAGCCCCACCCTCCAGCGGAGGACGACAAGTGGCTGCTGAGGAAAAGGAGCCGCGCTCAGGTGACTTGCGCTCGCTCTCGCGACGTCCTGTTTGCTTCCAGTTTTCCTGCTCCGGAGGTGTGCTCCCTGTTTGTGCTTTAACGATGGCTACTGTTCCCTCTGCAGGAGTGCCTGGTCCTGCCCACAGTGTGTGACCTGTTCTCCTGCATGAAGCTGGGAGGGGACAAAGACAAGTGGCTGCAGAGAGCCACTGAACAGGTAAGCGCGCACCTGCAAGTAAATATGGTCTAATCCGTTTATTTCATTATAAATAACCCAACCTGGCTCTGCCTGTGGTTCTTCCAGATGTGACCGTGACGAAGATGCCGACGTTTCTTTCCTCCCCTCTATGGAGTCACTTTATCGCTGATCAGCGCACACGATTGCAACAATCTTTCGCCGCCTTCTTCTTGTGACACGACCAGATTAATCTTCCCTCTCGCCCAGTCAGAGTCAGGGACGCTGAGCTGTGAGGGGCTGTTGAATGACGTCGTCTTCAACACGATGCCATTATGATGATTGTGGTGGAACCTGGCAGGGTGAGAGGGGTCTGTGGGGACACGGTGCTGTTAAATTGTTGGTATTGGATATTTTGGGTGGGTCTACAGAGAGCCTTTATTTTAATCAGCTTATTTTAACAGTGCTGTTTTCATGACATTTCCCACTTTGGCTTATTATTAATTTCCTTTGCTGAGGTTGTCCAGACTGCAGGCTGCTTATGTCACTTCCTGTGTCTGTCGGTGTTACATTTACTTTTTTGCTTCACTTAGGTAGGATTTGTCCTTCCCCTTTGAGCAAAGTGCCTTTTTTTTGCCCTTTGCTCCGTCCAACAGGCACTTGTTTGGTGAGATTTTTGCTGCACCATCAGGTGCAGAAACTGAGTCCAGGTCAAAAAGTCTTAGTGAATTTTAAGCTTCAAGAATGAATTATCTTTGTCTTGCCTTGTGTGGAAGCAGCCTGCAGGTGGTCACAAGACTACAGTCACCAGTCATCAATGCATTTTATTAAAGCTGTGATGTCGTCACTAATATATTCAACTGTGATTAATAAAAACACTGACATCGCCACTGAAGTGTCTATTCCAGCAGCATTATAAAGTAGCAATAGAACATAAATTATGCTTTGAGGCTTCATCTGTTTTGTCAGGTTCAATTATTCAAATGCTATAGGATAGATTCATTAATTTTATATGAATATATGTATGGGTGGTTTTCTTGGGTTTTTTTTTTTTTTGAAGCAGTGAATTTATCTTCAATTGTCAATTGTACCCGTGTTCCTCAAAATGGAGAAAAATGGAGAGTGTGACCACTCCATTTTCTCTCTTTGTTCATTAATCATGTGATCTGGAATTCAAAAGAACTGGAAATGTCCAAATATTGAAAAGTATTTGCTGTTAAAAAAAAAAAACAACAAAAAAAGCTCTGTCAGACAAAACTCTGTAACCTTTAGTTTCGACATCATAAAAAAATCATTAATGCAAAATAAAACGATAAAAATATCTATTTTTTCTTCCCTCAACATTCTGTGAAATTAGTTAAATAGGCTAATCAAACATTTATGGTGTGGAACTCAAACGGTAAAATAATATCACGATAATTTCTTAGAGTAAATGATATATAAAATATGTTTAAGGATGATGTGTACATTTACAACAGAGCGAACAGCGACCCCTGCTGGTCTACAGTCCCCCTGATCTTCACCGCTGAAGTGGCGGATTTCACTTTCTCTGTTATCTTCGCTCAAACCTTTCCACGTGTTTGCTCCCCTTCGAACCGCCCCAACGCCCGCTGATAAAGCTGCACCGAGGCTTCGTCTTCATAAATAAACATCCCCAGGGTTTAACACCTGCATCATTAACACCTGCATCATTAACATGTGCAGCAAACATCATTACCAAAAGAAGAGGACAGACCTCAGTTCTTTGTAAATAGCAGCCTTTAATGTGACTGAAGCGTCATTAGAAAAGGAAACCACACTACAAAGCCTGATTATTAATAATTGTGTGACTCCTGACTACAAGTAAATATGGTCTAATCCGTTTATTTATAGGATGATGGTAGGCTACTGTAGGATGGTAGGCTACTGTAGGATGATGGTAGGTAAAACCTATTAAGTTTTTAGGCTGTATTAAGTATTTTCTAAAGCTGTATTTGTCTATAAAAGTAGTTTTTTGTCATATTAGTAATGAAGGTAAACGGGGTTGCGCTCCACTCTGGCACTTCACGACAATTTACGACATCGACAGACCGGCTGGGGGGGGGGCTGTTCCCGCCGTCAGCCAATCAGATCGCAGCACGGCGGGTCCTGCGCGGCGGCTGGACCAATAGGAGGTCGCGTCGGGCCGTCGCCCCGCCCTCCCCGGTCCCCGCCCCCCGCCAGCGCTGTACCCGACGGCCCGACGCTGCTCCCGGCCTGGGACGATCCAGGCCCGCCCGGACACCCGCCACGACCTCCACAGGCCCCGCACCCGCCCGCCACACCCCGCACCCGCCCGGCTCCCAGCGTGAGTGCCCGCCTTTACCACCACAGCCGCGAAAAATTAACAAAAAAAAAGAGCCGAGGACACGGTTCGTGTGTGTGTGTGTGTGTGTGTGCGTGTGTGTGTGCGTGCTCGATGTCTTGCGTGCGTGTGCGGGCGTGCGTGTGTGTATCCGGATGGAAATCTGCAGCCTGGATGATCAGCTGGAGCTACATCAGCTGCAAAGAGAGAGAGAGAGAGAGGGGGGAAAAGACTGCAATAACGAGGATCAGTCGAGTCCTGCACCACCTCCCTCTCCCCACCGACAAATGTCGTCTGGTGCCGCGATTAATCATCGACAAACGTGCTCGTCCGTGCCGTGCTGGCCCTCTTTTTTTCTTTTTTTTTTTTAATACCGCGCAGAACCATAAAAAAAAAAAGCCCGATCGCATCTCGCTGCAGCATCTCGGGTTTCACTTGTTCACTGTTTCGTCCCGAATGGGCGAGAGCTCGGCTCCCACACATTAAAAACGAGACGCTGGCTCCAGCGTGGACCTTTTTTTTTTTTTTTTTTGGTCCAGCATCATCATCGCGAAGATACGTCATTATTTTCTCCAACATCTCTGCAGCTTTGCATCTAAAAAAGACGATACGAATCAAATCGAATGCCTTATTAGTGTAAGACCTTATTAGTATAAGGCATTCGATTTCCCAATCGCCCGTTTGATCCCCCCCCCGGCTGTCGTCGTGCCCTAATCTTGAATAAATACCTCTTAAATAAATAACTCGTTAAAAGGTATCGATCGGGTTATTTTTAAACTTCCCGTGTTTTATTTTGAAGGGGTCCCAACTCGCGCTTCCGCTCCGCTCTCGTCTAATCTCTTCCCGTGATGCTCCGCGGCCTCGTCCGCTGCTTCCTGTTTATTGTGACCGTTCTCACCGGCCCAAATTTTGACATTTACCCCCCCGGAGCGCCCCCCGAGGACCCGGTAGGTAGCCGGATCCGAGCCCGGGGGTCGCCCCGGGCCCGTCGGCGTCGTGTGCACCGCGCTGTGTGCTCGGGTTCGGGGCCTTTTCCTTGACGCCGGAGCCGCCCGCTCCTTCCTCGGCGCCGGCCGCCGAGCCCCGGAACTCCATTGAGAAAGTGCGCGTTTCACGAAAACGCGCTCCGAGGGGCGATTCGACGGCAAACCGAGGCCTTCGACCGCCGGGGGGTCGTTTTGCGTGACATTCGGCGGCGAGAAAGGCGGCAAATTCCAGCCGGGGTAAAGACAGTCTTGCAAGGAAAAAAAAAAAAAAAAAAAATCCCTCCCTATTTGGCTCCGTTATTGAACAGGCCTCGATCTAAAGGCTACTGAACATTTGGAGAGGAGCTGGAGCTTCTCTCTGACGCCTCCGTGTTCCCTTTTATTGGTCCAAATGCGGCGGTGAGGCAGCTCAGCATCACTGGTGACGTCACTGAAGACGCAGCCTCTTGGTTTTGGAAGAAATGAGGACAGAAGCCCCCCCCGCTCACGATGAATCAAATATATGTAACGATGATGTGACGTGAACTGTGTTTCAGGCCCGCAGCTGCTCTCGGTCAGGATGGAGGACGTGGAGACGGAGCTGGCGGTCACCGAGACGGACGCTCTCGGTGCCGACTTCATCACCGTGGAGCTGGACACGCAGCCCATCGAGTATGTGGTGAAGTGGGCCGACGTCGGGTCCAAGTTCACCATCTCCTGCGTGAAGAAGGACTCCGACGACCCGGCGGACCTGACCGCCGACCAGCTGAAGATCGAGGCGGACGAGGCGTTTTTCGCGCCCTACGAAGAGGTGTACCCCTGCGAGGTGACCGAGCAGAGCGTGGAGATCAAGACGGACTCGGACGACGAAGACGTGGACGAGCAAGAGGTGCTGGTGGAGGCGGGGAGTAGCCAGCTGGATGGCGACATGGACTCGGACCAGGCCGACTATGAGCCAGACGAGCGCCAGTACCGCTGCAGCTACTGTGGGAAGTGTTACAGCCACGCCTCCAGCCTGTACCGCCACCAGCAGACGCACAGTGGTAAGAGCAGTGGACTGGCACAGCCTAAGCAGGTGCTCGAGTCGACGCCTCAGGAGATGCGCTACACTTGCCCGCACTGTGGCATGAGCTTCAAAGGGAGCAGGTATGTGGGTGTGTTGGCTGGATTTGGATGAAACAAACTCAGACACTCGTCCTCGACTCGTCTTCTGATTGATTAAACATCGGTGTTGGAGTTGATGTTCAAACGATCTAACCACAGTGGGTCACATGACTCGAATAGTCTCGTTAGTCTGAGCACACAGTGACGTCATCATTCACTAAAAAGTTCTGGCTTTTTAACTTTTAACTGCTGAAAGAAAGAAAAACATCAGGCATCATCACACAGCGGTTCATATTCTTCATTGATGGTTTGTAGTAGGGGAAATATTGGTGTAGATTGAGTGGACATGTCTGCCCTCAAGAGGAAGTTATTCACTTAACCTCATTAAATCGTGAAAGAGGAAGTAATGGGTTGTGGTCAGCCGACCCGAACTTTCAAGGAGATCTTACGGCGATGTCAGAGTCATCGTTTTCGGCTGCAGCCGACGCCGAGGGTGTTTGATGGGCTGTGTGTTTGTGTGCAGGATGCTCGGGAGTCACCTCCGGCTGCACGGGAAGCGCCGTATCCACCCGTGTAACATCTGCGGGAAAGAGTTTAACCACAGCTCCAGCCTGTCGCGCCACCGCCTCATCCACAAGAAGGGCAAAGGTCTGGCCAAGGATGCCGCCCTGGGCGCCAACATGGCCGCCCTTCGCGACTCGCTGAAGGTCACGGGGAAGAACAAGAAAAGCAAGAGGCAGCAGGGGATGCTGCCGCAGCACGAGGCCACCGCCATCATGCAGAGCGTGGGCGGGGATAAGTTCTACGCCTGCCCGCAGTGCGACATGAGCTTCAGGACGTCGACGCAGCTGTCGAAGCACCAGGTGACCCACGTCAAGGAGCTGCTGGACAACTACACGCCCGGCAAGGAGAACCTGGCCCAGTCCTCTTCCGACCTCAAGATCCGCATCAAGCTCTACTCCAACGACAAGCCCAGCTCCTACGCCCTGTGCAAGAAGAACCGCCGCCGCCGCGGGGGCCGGGCCGGCAAGCGGGGCGTCGCCATCGACGAGGACGAAGACGACGATGACGACGACGATGACGACGACGACGACGACGATGACGACGAGGAGGAGGGAGGAGGAGGAGGAACGGGAAGAGGAATGGCTCACCGCCACGTCTGCGGCCAGTGCGGGAAGCAGTTCAGCCACGCCTCCAGCCTGGCGCGCCACCAGCAGATCCACAGGAGCGTGGACGGCGGTGGGCGGGGCAAGATGCAGCAGCACAAGCACGGTCACGCAAAGTCCAGACTCCCTGGTGCCAAGACCAAGACCTACACTTGTTCGGCCTGCAATAAAACCTTCATGCATTCATCCAGCTTCTCCCGCCACAAGAAGGCCCACATGGATGAGGAGCAGCGCGCCAAGGCCACCATCAAACGCCACAAGAGGGACGTGGACGAGACCGCCCCACTTGAGTCCGACTCGGAGTGAAGCCGGACCCGGTTTGGACTGATTCTGGACCTGGGTCACGTCTGGATCAGCGCCGGCTGGTTCAGGACCCGTTATAGATGGATGGTGTGTCCAGGTCTCCAGAACTGAACTGGTGTAGATAGTAGCACGACATCCATATATGGTGATATGGGCGGGACATGTGCTCAGATCCATATATGGTCATAATGGTGCATCAGCTGATCGCTCTAACGGATGATTGAAATGTTACCCTGGAGCCCCCCACGGTCCTTCCTACCTGTCTGCATGGTTGTATGCAGGTACTGTTCCTTTGTTCTGCCCTCTACACTCCATTTCCCATCAGCCCCTGCAAAGTGCTGTCGGTTGTACGGGCCTGCTTTCACACAGCACAGAGAGGATTATGGGAAACCGAGTGGTCACAGAAGCTTGAGTTCGGCTGCAGAGGTTTATTATTGAGAAGACTTTAAGCGAGCCACGCCCCCTTTGTCCTGATCTCCCGAGGGCGTCGCTGGACGAGTCACGCGATGCAAGCATTTCAAGGTTCCGACTGCATCCCAAAAGAAAAGTCACGTCTTCGCTCCTGGCATCTGTCGAAGTAACTAATCTATCGTCGTCGTGGTTAATTCCCTCTTTCAAAACTCGATTTTTTGCTTCTAATCATGACAGATCTCGCCTTTACCAAACCCCTCTGCACCTGGGTGTAGTCTGGGTTTTTTTTTTGTTTTTTTGTTTTCCGTTTTTTTTCCCTTCCTCTGTGACGTCAAACTCGGGTTTTTGAGTGATTTGGCTCCTCGAGCAGCCGTTTGATTGGTCACCTGTTCGGACGCGCAGTGGGAGCAGAGCTGATCGGTTGGGGCTTTGCTCCGCGCCGCTGTTTGCATGAAGACTCGTTTGTCTGGTTTGTTGTTTTTCAGCTCCACGTGGACAAAGTTTCTGCACTACATATTTATGAATTACTATAGAAAAAAGCGACATGATGGCGCCACCTTCAGCAATAGCATCGTCACTTCACCAGAACCGCAAGCACACGGACTACATCCCACTGTTCCGAGTAAAATAACCTGTTCATTGTAAAATATTAAACCCGATTATCGGCTGAAACGTTTCTAAATAAGCGGGTGGAAGGACGCCTTCCCCTCCACAGATGAGCAGCGTCATTCCTGCCCCCTCCCTCCACTTCCCGTTTCCTGCTTGTAAAGCCGTGTGACGGCAGCAAAACACTTTGAGTTTGTGACTTTTACTGTGTGAATCGGGTCTGATTTAATTTAATGGTGACATATTTATAACTGTGTATAGGTGGCGCTATTGAGCTCCCGTAGTAAATTTAAAAAGAAAAAAAAATTGCTCCTCCTGCTCTTCCTCTTTGTGTTTTGAGTTTCAGCTGCTGTTCTCCACTTCCTGTCGACCGTTTTGGTTCCTCCCATGTTGTGTTGGTACTCTTTGGTTCTCCAGCTGCAGTTAAGAACGTTGTATCGTGTTTGAATAGAATAAACAGTTAAAATGTTCAGTCTTGCATTTTGTAATAAACCTTTAAAACGTTTTCCGTCTGGTCTTTGAATCAGATGATGTCTTTTGGATTTGAGCTGGTAAAGTTAAAGGTGGTTAAAGTTTATAGCTACTCCAGAATTAAAACTTAATTTCACTTATAGTAGTTAATTATAAAATACTAAGTAACCAAATACTTTATGCAACCAAACAAGGTTTTGCACTGCAGTTTTTATCTTCAACTGCAGGAAGTCTTGGTCAATTCTGGCCATCAAAAATTTTCAGATTAAACTAATTTTAGTACGATTGGGAAAAAAATCGATTTAATATTTGTTTAAATGCCAATGTTTAGGCCATACGTGCTCATACATGAGAAAACCCGAGACCCAAACGTTTGACGATGTATACCTTCATCATTTCTTATTTTGATCGACGTTCAACATGAGTTTGGCGCCCCCAGTGGTCGACGTCCAGAACTACACCGGGCTACGGCGATGACGTCACGATCAGGCTGTCGCCCCTGGTGGGACCAGCAGGGGGCGTCCTCGTCCTCTGGACAAAAGCGGATTTTATTTCTCTAAAACAAATTCTCTCCATTATTTAAAGCAGGCGACATAGAAGCTTAAAGTTCTCTGCAGCTCTTTGCCCTAACTTTAAAGATAGGCGCTAATATTAATGCCGTGATTCTTGTAAACACTTTATTGACAACATGTGCTAATACAAACAAAATCTCTGTACAAAAAAGGGTTAATTTTGAGTCCAGACATTCTGAAAGTGCTATGTGAAATGAAATGGAGAGAAATTTATTAGGACAGAGTTAAAGCTTTTTATTTTTCTATTTTTTTTTTTTTTTAATAGTTTGAAACTGTTTTATTTGGATTTGTGACAAAGAGCAGTGTTAATTTCACTTGGGTGTAGAAAGCCAACGTTCTCTCACGGGTCAGAACTAGTGAGTTTAGTCGGGTTTGTCAGTGGGACCCGCAGTCCCAAAGGTGATCTGACATGATCACAGAGCTGCTAAAGTTGTATTAAAGTGCCACCAGAGGTGATCAGCTCTGAAGATCAAGTGCAGTCAAAAAGTCCTGTCACTACCTGGCTCAGATTAGCAGGTAGCCCATGATCAACCCTTGCTTGCATCACGTTTGCTGGCCTCTTCTGTGCTGACATCATTCACTAATCAGATTATCTTAATCCCATAATCTGATGAACCTGCACTGTAAGACCCCGCCTGCTAGACTCAATCAGTCAAAGTTACTGCTAAAAACCCTGCAAGTCGTAGAATATTTGCACATTCTCGTTACAGTTGCTTTGATTTTACGCGCAAACGTCGCTGCAGATCAAAGAAGAAAAGATGAGTCAGGCCCGTTAGTGTCACAATCTCTTTATAGGTTTACACACCAGAAAAGCTACAAACTCTGAGCACCCACGACGAAAACACCACACACAAAAAAACTGAAAACTGTTTTTGTTTTTTTTTTTTCTTACCCTGACTTCATCGTCAAACGAAACAGGTGACCCGACACATCTGCGACGCAACCCCCTGTCTCATGAACTTTTAGTCAAATGTTAGGGCCGGCCACCGGCGGTTGGCATCCGCAGGGCCAACGAGCCGAGCTCTGACGCAGAGACGGCCACATTGGAATGCTGGCCTCCTTCGATCCTCTCGGCTTTGATCTTTGATCTTTCCAAAATGAGCCAAAAAAACAAAGTGAGCACAAATAAATACACCTTTCACCACGTACGACAGCATGTGCCTCCGTACTTTCGGCCACCTGTTTCCATGACAACCAGCCAGCGACGGCACCGACCTACAAATACTCTGACTGTCGCCTGATGCCTGTGATGGTCAAGAACGCGTCCTCCGCCGTCAGAAGACAGAGATCTAGTGGATGTTCTATGACCTCAGTCACAATAAAAATGGGTCCCATTCACAGACGCCGTCTTTGGTGTCGCTTAAAGTTACCTTTATATACTCTAATATTTGCTTTTACCACATTGTACATCTCCTCCAGCTGTTTCTTAAACCGCTCATCTTTACACACCATCACTCTGCTACCGTTTGCTTTAGTCTGTGAAGTACTTTTACCATTAGACTACCCTCTTAACCCCAGGAAAACAAAGACACAAACAAACGTGTTTGGCAGACGCTCGTTCAGCGCCACACTCTGGGAACCTCAGCCGACTGTGGATCGATGCAGATCAGCGGCCCAGGGTTCGGTTCGCCATCAGGCCCGGTGACGGGGGGCGGGGGGCGGGGCTACTTGAATATTTAATTTAAAATCCTGATGTTTATTTACAGCAGGTTTAAAAATAAACTCTGTCAAACGTATCAACATATTTACACAGTGGCGTGTGTGAGTGAGTGTGTGTGTGTGTGTGTGCGTGCGGGAGGGCAGAGGACGGAGGCCTCAGTCCTTTGGTGCGGGGGGGGCCCCTCAGGTGGCGGTCCCCTGTGTGTCCCCGCCCTCCTCCACCTGGTTGGCCTTCCCGAGCGTTTTCAGCTTGGCGAGCACGTCGTTGAACGTCTCCTTGACGCCCTTCTCCAGCAGGAAGCCCTCGCTCTCGCACTCGGGGTTCTCGGGGTCCTCCATGGTCTCCAGGGCCGTGCAGAGGTACTTCAGACCTGCCATGTCCACCGACTGACACACAGAAACATCGATCAGGCCACGCCGTCTCGCGGTGGAACTAATTATCTTTCAGACGAGCGACTTCGAGTCACCTCGGATCAAGTTCAGGAAGTTCTTCTCAAATCTCGTGAGGCCGATTTTGTCGTCCTGACCCACATAAGCAATCTGACTCTACCCACAATGCAACCTGTTGCTGCTGTGGGGCAGATTAACCCCTGAGAATAGTTCCTGATCCCCGGTGAGCCTGACCACCAGCCGGCAGATTAACGCGCCGCTCCCGGAGAACCAGATCCGTAAAAGGTCTCAGGAAATAAAGAACCTGGATCGACCCCCCCTCCCCACCACCACCACCACGCTGCTTCCACTGAAGAAGGAAGCGCTCGTGTTCCACAGCTGGAACTAAGAGGGGGATTTTGTGGTGCGCGCGTACCTCCAGGATGACGGTGAAGATGATGAACACCCCGATGCTCATCATCATGCTGCTGAAGTAGGCGAAGAGGGCCTCGTGGCAGCCTTGGGTCCAGATGTTGAGCTCCTCAGCGCGGTGGTCGTAGTCGTAGTGGGCAGAGTTGTTGGTCAGGTGGTGCTGGATGCAGGGCCGAGGGGAGCCGGGGTTACAGCAGCTGAAGGGGACGCTGTCCATCAGGTACTTCCCCTCCACGTTGCTGAGGACACGACTGTGGGGCGGACACACACGATCGTAAACACAAGAGCTCATGTTCTGGTTCGGTTCTGAAGCTACAGAGGGAACATCCCACTCTGATCCTTGAGTCAGGAACTCATCTTTGAGATCCTTGAGTCAGGATCTGATCCTTGAGATCCTTGAGTCAGGATCTGATCCTTGAGATCCTTGAGTCAGGATCTGATCCTTGAGATCCTTGAGTCAGGATCTGATCCTTGAGTCAGGATCTCATGAGTCAGGATCTCGTGAGTCAGGGTCTCGTGAGTCAGGGTCTCATCCTTGAGTCAGGATCTCATCTTTGAGATCCTTGAGTCAGGATCTGATCCTTGAGATCCTTGAGTCAGAATCTGATCCTTGAGTCAGGATCTCATGAGTCAGGATCTCCTTGAGATCTTTGAGTAAGGATCTGATCCTTGAGATCCTTGAGTCAGAATCTGAGCCTTGAGATCCTTGAGTCAGAATCTGATCCTTGAGTCAGAATCTGATCATTGAGATCCTTGAGTCAGGATCTGATCCTTGAGCCAGGATCTGATCCTTGAGCCAGTTCTCGAGTCATCATCATCATCATCAGTGAACTTGTAAATTTAATTCAAATGCTGCGCTGTGATTTCCTCAGTGATTTCCAGCAGGGGGGGAGGCGGGAAGAGGGGGGGTGGGGGAGGCAGTGTGACCTGCAGTTAACTGGATCTTAACTCGGATGATCGGATCATCTCAGGGAGAGAGTAAGATCCCTTAAGAACATTAACACAGAAACACAAGTTTGTCATGCAAACCCCCCCCTCCCTCGAGTGCAGTGGAATTTATTGATTACAGACCGACTGATAACCTATCTCCCCGGGTTTTTCGTTTGCACCAGCGGGCAAGAAAGTCCGCCACCCCGCCGGGAACCTGAGTGGGTTTAAACCTGATCTTGGTAGAACGCATGTCAGGAGATTAGATCCCGCAGATTAAGGAGTTACTGAGAAGAAGCCAGTTCATGGATCTGCTCATGGGAATTTTTACCTTCCCATTCACCCCGCTCTGACCTGCTTTAGCCCAAAGACCTCACGCCGGGGCCAGACCGGAGGCTTTTACAACGCGGACCCGCCTCGATGTCTCCAAAGTTCAAAGCGCATCAAAGCCTCCGCACTCACTCTCTGACGGCGTCGTTGCTCATGTCCAGGTAGCGGTTGCTGATCCACTGGACCTCGAACCAGTCCCTGAAGTTGTTGTTGCCGCAGCAGCGGAACTCGATCTGCGTCAGATCCAGCGTCCTCTTCATGAAGCAGCGTCCCGGCGTGTCCGTGTCCTTGTAGAACTTGATGCTGTTCTTTAGGCCCTCGGCCAAGGTCAGGTACATGGCAAACTGCATGAGGAAGCAGAAGACGGCTGTTACCAGCAGCAGCACGTTGAAGCCGCAGCAGAGCAACAGGTAGGTCTTCAGCATCGGCTTCCACTTGGGGAACTTCATGGGGTCCAAAGAGTCGTGGCAAACTTTACCCCCGAAGGCGTTGACCCCGCAGGCCAACATGCCCAACAGGATCAGCAGGTTGGGCACCAAGTGGCTCTCGTTGTTGTCCATCATCTCGCTTCTCTTCCGCAACTCGACCTTGAAAAAGATCCCGAGGCTGAAGAGGGAAATCCCCACGACGACCGAGAACCAGTAGAGCATCCAGAGTCCCTGAGCCAGCTTCACCCGCTTCTGCAGGGTGAACTTCACCGGCATGAACGGCATGGCGGCGCCCGAGCGAGTCCAAAACCTCCGAATTCAACAGTGACGGATCGAACGGCGCGAGAATCTGCCCAGTTCAACACTCGACCGCGCTCCTCGAAGCAAAGGCGGGACGCGAAACGGCCATCGTGCGCTGCTGCAGGTGAGGACGGTCCATTCCGCCGAAGGACAGAGGGGGGGGGGGGTCCAGCGTCGTCTCACACCCGTCCTCCTCCAACCGTGTCCGCAGGAGAAACTGACAACGCCACAAGCTCTCTCCGATCGCCTGTGATCTCGTTAGAGGAGATCAGCCCCTGCCGCTAATCTCCCGAATTAACTCTAATTGGTTTGATGTTAAGCGTCGTCTTCCGGTCACGACTCTGCAGGTGTGCCCCAGCAACAGGGGCGGGCCGCAGGAGGGGGGACCCCGGGGAGCCGGCTCCCACTTTTACAGGTGGAGTGGGGATTAACGCTGCAGAGTCAAAAATCAAGTCAGTCTTCAGAGCAGCTCCAATGAATCAACATATATGCTGGATTATTCAAATAATCCAGCCGCCTTCATCTCTCAGGGGACCGAGTCAACCTACTACTGATATTTATGCTGTTCTATTCGTAACCAAGATGTCAAAAAGCGTAATCCGAGTTAACAGATTAATAATCCCCGCCCGCTTAATAATTAGCCGTTTCGATCACGTGATTGGACGAGATCAAAGTTCAATTAAGCCGATCTGAAGAGGGGCAGTGTCTCGTTTGAGGACAGTGGGCGGAGCCATGGTTAACTGCCCTGAATCAGCCCGGCCAGATCAGCTCGAGAGGCGGGATTATCGACATAAAGGAGTGAGCGCGTGCCCCATCAGGAGAGGACAGGCGTAAGCAGTTTTAATCATTTTATTGATTTGTTCTTATACAATATGGTACATACTCGTTTGTACAAGAATTCACAGGGGAAGAAATGATGCAGCTGCAATCGTCCACAACAAACCTATAAATAAATAAATAAAAATTCTGCTAAACAAGAAATTCATTTAACAGGAAGTGACGCCACACCGGGAAATAAGAGCTTTAAAACAACCGAAATAAAAACTGATAATTCCTTATCGACACCCGATATGTGCTTTCAGGGTTTGTCAGGCTGATTAATAACATGGTTTCAGGAGAGATGCACCCTGGGAGTTTTTAAACCAAACCTCAATTTCCTTTGCTGAGCGGGACCCGTCAATCGCCATTTGGGCGTCAGGAGGCCGGGGGGGGGGTCGTTTTAGCGTTTCACTCTGCTTGGCCGAGAGGTCAAAGGTTAGACGAAGCTAAAATACCTGAAAGTTGACCTAACGCGAGACCCTGGCTGCAGGAAGTCAATCGGTCAACTGGAAAGTCTTAGCGTTGGTGGTGTGTGTGTGGGGGGGGCGGGGGTCGTCACAGGTGCTGCCAGTCAATGGTGGCCAGCGTCTGATTGGCCTCCTGGGCGTGGCCGATGACCTCGGCGATGCCGTGCTGATGCCACAGGCGCTCAATCTTCTGGTAACGCTCCAAACAAAGATGGAGAGGGTTCCCGCGCCTGCACAAAACAACGGTTGGTGAGGACGGGGGTTTGGGGACAAAGAGTCCTTACAAAGATTGAAGAGCTAAGGAGTGTGTGTGTGTTCTTGTACAATATTAAAATACATTCTACTATCAAAGTGAGGACATTTTGGTTGGTCCTCACAACCTGAAAAAGATCCCGAAGCTGAAGAGATGCTAGGCTTAGGTTAGGTCTGACGTTAGGTGGAGGGTCAGGGGGGTAATACATTATGTCTATGAAAGTCCTCACAAAGGAAGAAGTACAAGTATGTGTGTGTGTGTGTGTGTGTGTGTGTGTGTGTGTGTGTGTGTGTGTGTGAGAGAGAGAGAGAACACTCACTTGAGGCCCTGGTCTGTCTCTCCGTAGTCATCAAGGTAGGGGGGAGGATAGAAGCAACCTTTGGTTTTACCTGCAACAAACAAAACCTGACATTCTCTCACCCTACACACATACACACACACACACACGCACAAACACGCACACACACACAAATTAAAGGGTGTCTGATTGAGCGGGTGGGTCGATCTGGATGAGCTAACCATACCTGAGGAAGAGTCCGAGGCCGGCCCCACAGGTGAAGGTGTGTGCAGTGCAGGCACCAACGTCCTCCCCGTCCACCTCCGTCTGACAGCAGTAGCTCTGAGAACACAGCAGGGAACCGCAGACCAGACACAGAGTCGGAGCCCGAGACTTGTCTCCGCCTGACCGAGGACACCTGCGGAGGAGAAGCAGAGGGGAGGGGGGACAGGTGACGAGTGGGCACGAGGCACAGGTAGGTGCCAGGTGACAGTAAAGTCCCAAGAGTATGAGTTAATAACAGGCGGACTGACGTGAAACTGGAAGCCTGATTGATCAGAACGCTGTAATCATCTGGCAGGCGGATCAATCGGTTCGACTCTCTGGGAAACCTGACGATGACCCCACCCTCCTGCATCGTTTGTCTTACATTTGGATGAGAACACCATCTGTAACAAACGGTTATAGATCACAGATGCGTTTGAATATTGTTACGTCTCCTCTTTCTCTGGCATATTTTTGACGTGTGTGTGTGTACCTCTGTATGAGCGGCTCCAGCAGCGTGTGTTGGCTGTGGTACAGCTGCAGCAGGTTGGAGGGCAGACACAGATAGCTGCAGAGCGCCTCCCACTTAACAGGACCTGAAACTACACGAGGAGCGTAAGAGGATCACGGCCATGTGACTGCTCCAGGTTGTTGGTTGTTGCCCAGCAGTTGCAGTTACCCAGTAAGTCGGCAGGGGGCGTGGTGGAGTTCAGATAGTGGAAGAAGAGGGCGGCGGATCGCAGGAACGGCAGCATGCCGACTTTAATGCACCGAAGCAGCTGCCACCCAGAGGTGACATCGGGTAAGACACTAAAACAGACACAATATAAGACTGATTAACATAATAATGCCCCCATCAACGTGTGTCTGTCCATTTAATCATCATTTTTGGTGCATTTATGGCTGCGATCACATATGTAAAGATGAACTGCTGATTACTATCAGTTCTGATCCAACCTTCACTAGCTTTTTGAGACTTCGACATGTCAACTTCACATTTACCATGGCAACATTAATGTTTATGTGCGCGTACACACTGACCTGCCCAGATGCTTCCTCAGTGTGTTGTACAGCTGAGACGTGAGCTCCTCCTCCTCTGATCCAGTGCTGTCCTGATCCATGCACACCTCATCTACAGACACACAGGTGGATGTGAAAGGATCCGGTGTGTGTGTGCCTGTGTGTGTGCGTGTGTGTGTGTATAACCTGTGGTAGAGGTGAGTAGGATCTGAACCAGCTGAGCCACAGTAAACAGGTGGAGAAGATGGAGATGGGCAGAGTCTATGACACTACTCCCTGACTGGTCCAAACAGTGAACTGAGCTGTAGGACAACACACTGTAAACCTGAAGAGAGACACAAATCCAAAGTCACACCAGATTGACATGTGGACTTTCAGGAAGGTCTGAAAGTCTGAATGTGAATCTCACCAGGAGGTGAAACATGTCAACGTCGAGGATGCAGGGAGTGTTATCCACATGTGAATCTGGAACCAGGGCTGCAACACAAACACACACAGTGAGGAGACATTTACACTGCAGTGTCACAAGAGTGTGGAGAAACTTAAAGATTGAGAGGACGAGGGCTCAAAAATAAGTACAGAATGCTGATTAAGATTTATATTTACTTGATGGGCTTTTTCATTCCGACTGCACATTTGAGTGTACTTGTGAAACACCTTATATGGTGCGTTGTTCTTACCTGCAAACATTCTGATGAAGTGAGTGTGTGTCGTTTTCATCGGAGCTGCAGACCAACAGGCAGAACTAAATCTGGTGAGGGAGCTAAGACAGTCATCCTGACACACAGAAAGGCACACACAAACACACAGTTAAATAATGCAACTAAATAATCGCACCATCAGATCAGATGTTTGGTTGATGAGTTACCTGTCGGCAAGGCAAACTTCCAAACAAGGGCTTCTCCTCATCCATTAGGAGGCGCTCTGTGGGGAAACACCATCAGTACTCCAGCTGAAACGTGACCTCTCAGGTGTGTGTACGTACCTATACTCTGGATGGTGTAGGCACAGGTCGACCAGATAAGAACTGGGATTCTCTGGTCCTGTTCATTGGGGTTGACATTCAGTCCCACTTTGTAGGTGGACAAGCTGAAGGTTGTGATCATCTCATTGATGCTGCTGGAGAACAGGTTCCTGAAGGGGACAGTGACATCATCAACATGAATAAGTCTGCAATATGTAGCCAATCATCAGCCTTTAAGATTTTCCAATTGTGAATAATTTATTTATCATCATCTTTTTGATCATTTGAAGATGATGAGTTTTGTAACTTTTCATATGGCTGCTGCCAATCAATACGTACTGTGGAGTGAAGTCCACGCAAAATCCAGGAACTGTAGACTCCACCTCCTCAGTTATCCCTGAAACAACAGGTTACAACTTTGTCATCAACCACATAGTTTTATGTTATGAAGAAAGGACGACAGACACCAACCATCAGACGAAGTCCGGTGGAAAGAATGAAGTGCTGCTATCTGCTGACTGGTCACTTTAAGCCACGCCTCTAAACTGGGATGATTGACACTGTAGAAATAAGAGGCGTTAGACTGGCATCATTACTGATTGACATGTTTTTGTGAGACCTCTGGTCAGAGTGTGCCTACAAGATTAAAATCAGTTTAAACTCGTCTGTTACCGACTTTAGGTATGTACCTGTGGTGGTGTGTGTACGTACCTGTGGTCAGGTGTCTCAGTGTGTGGTAGGAGAGGGATCACAGTGTTGCTCAAACATTCACAAAGAGGACAAAGGAACTCTCCATTTTCCACGTTGTAGCTGGTGTGACCTCGGAGACGTTGCTGACGTCTTTGCTCCTTCAGCTGCACAGCCTCAAAGTACCTGAAACAAACACAAACACAAACACACACACAATATGTGATTGGTTGTGGTCAACTAGTCAAAGTTTTGCACATATGTGTCTGCAGTGTCTCACCTCTGCCAGCAGCTGGCGTGCATGATGTGTCCACAGCTGGCAGTGTGAATTCCCAGAGACAGGTCGGGGTGCATGAACAGGGGATCGTGACGTTCTAAAACACATTCACACGCGTCTAAATCAACGGCAAATCTGATTGGGTGTTGCTCTGATGGCATCATGATGCTCCCCCTACCTGCGTCAGGGAGGTTGCGCTGCCGGTTTTTGGACAAAACTGTGGACCTCTGAACAAACGCTGCCAACACCATGGCTCTGCCTTGACTTCTGACCTCCTGCTCCTCCTGACACAGAATACAAGTCACCAGCTCTCGACGGTCTGCTCCTCCCACCCGTCTGGGACCGACACACGTTTGAGAAACAGTGGATGGCTCTGAACTGGGGGCACTGGAGGAGGGAAGGAAAGAGAAATGGGAAGGAGAGAGCTGTGAAATCAATAAAATCTTGAAGTCTGGTCACAGCTGACAGAATCTGCATGTCTCCGTTCCCGCCAGGTGTGTTCAGAAGTACCTGGCACTCGCTGCACCAGATGTGGTGGCCTCCAGCTCCTCCAGACTTTGCTGGAACAGCTCTTTGTTCTCGTTGATAAAGTGTTTCTGCATCTCCGACATCTGAGCCATGATCTTTTCTCTCCTTAGTCGAGCCATTTCTGCCTTCCTCTTCCTCTCCGCCTTGTCTTTGTCTCTCACCATCTGATGCCAAACAACCAGTGTCAGAGGTCACCGATAACCAATTATGATCAGGGGGAGTTAAAAGACAGTACCTCCTCTGGTCCTTGTTCTTGGCTGATGGGAGCGGCTGATGTGGAGGCTGTTCTTTCCCTCATGGTTTTGATATTTGACACCATCTACAACAAAAACATCAACCAATTTTTATCTAGAATTTTAAAATCTTATTCTTATTTTCATCAATCACAAAATGACTGAGATGTAATTCTCTGAAAGGATGCTGATCAGGTATGAATAAAAACATGGGACATCTGTAGAAGATCTTCTTATGCTTCAGTGTGATGTCAGTATTTACCTTCAAGATCCAGGTAATCATGTCTTTGTGGATCTCCAGATGTGGAGCATTCTGCAGACTCTCCAACAGAGCCAGGACACTACCTGATGGACTTGGGGCGGCACCAGGACCTGAGCAGGGGTGGAATCACAATCCCATGTTAGAATCACTTCATCTGGCGCTAGAGTTTTTAGTTAATCTGACTTTTGCACACTTACGTGTGATCTTGTATGTGTAGTTGAAGGTGATGTCATCTTCTCCACTGCTGTTCTCCAGCTGTTGCTGCTCTTCCAGAAGAGCCAGGCCCACCAGATGCAGTACCTGTACACACAAGCGCAGTGTTTTAGGGTGTTGTGAGCACCTTTCATCTGCAGTGAACCTGAGCTTGTTTTTAGTTCAGTTTACTGGAAGGAACTGATTCCATTTCCTCAGAATCAGTCTGGATCTCTTACCCTCTGCAACATGGAGTCGGTCCAGCTGCCCCCACTGGGCTCCCCTGCCCACTGCAGCACAGCCCCCTCTACCGCCAGCAGCACATCACACTGCAGCAGGTTCACCAAGCTACCAAAGAGGGGACAGAGAGGGGGCGGGGTAGGCGGGGGCAGGGCTACGCAAACAAACACACACAATAGAAAATATATTAAAAAAAACAAAACAATAAAAATAAAGACACCAGGGCACAGTCTTCGCAGTGATTCACAATGATCAGAAGATCTGAAGATAATCTAGTCAGATAAGAGTGTTTACCTGAGTCCTCACTGTTTTGTCTTCTCAGTTTTCTCTGAGTGTCCTCAGCCTAAAACACACATCAGATGTTAGAATGGAATCATCTTTATCAATCAAATCAACAATGATCATCAGTAATGTGATCAATCAGACATACCTTGGACTGATCAGCTCTACTATAGTGATGGAAGTATAGATTGAAGTGTTTGTTCCACTCAGGTCGTAGCTCATACAGACCCCGACCCGTCACACCTGGTTTCCTGCACAGTCCAGCAGAAATACACACTCTACCACACTGTGTCGAAACTGTGCTTAGTCAGTCCTGTGAGAGTGCATTTAAGGTGGACTGATAATAACAATGTGGGCAACTAACTTGAATGAAGCCACACTGTCAATGACTTTCTCCAGACCCGTCTCCTTGTTCCACTGAAGAGACAAAACAAATGGATTTCAACAGTAGGTAGTGATCAGTGAAGAGAGAAGAGGCGGACAGACGGGTGTCTCACATTCTCTGGCAGGGCCTTCACTAGCTCACTGTGAGCCATCGGTCTGATTGACAGCTGATGAATTATTTCTCTTCTGACCTCATCGAAGGGTTCCACCTGACCAATGCCTGACACGTAGCGCTCACCTGTACACACACACACAAAGTTACATGACCTAGAACATGTCATGACCTAGAACAAGGGTCATGACGCATCACATCACCAGATATAACTTGGAACCAGCAAGACCCACCTATAACCATAATGATAAGGTGTAACATCTCCTCAACCAGAGTGTTGTTCTGCTGCACCACATCCTGCAGGAGACACAGTGATACGATCAGTGATCAATGTGGGTAACACTGACCCTCTACATGAATGACATGGAAATATTGTATTTTGATGGTAAAAATATCATCAGGCAGACAGCAGGCTGTAAATAGACACGGCACTAACCTTGTTAGCTTCTCTATATCTCTTTCTGCAGTCTGCAGAACTGAAGATGTGAAAAAGTTCAAATCGACTCAGAACAATCATCAGGAAGTGGTTTGGATCCATCATGGATGCGCCCACCTGTATGAAAACAACCAGAAAACTGATATACGCATATCCCTGAACTTAAATTCTGCTCACATGCTACATTAATGGTTATTCTCATTCTCTCACCACCACAATAACATTGCATTTAATCTAATCCAGTTGTGTAGTCAGTGTCTTGAAGGTACCTGCAGCATGATGACGTCTTTGTCAAACATCTCCACTCTGCACTTCACATTGTGATAATAATAAATCTGAAACACAAACGTACGTCGGTTTGACAAAGCTTCATTTGCAGTTTAACATTTGTTGCGTTTGTGCTTGACTGCAGCCATCAGTGGCAGAAGCGTCAATGGATGAGCAGCGGAACAGACTAATCTCATCATCACACACCTGGTTGATCAGAGAGAAGCCGTTCCTCCTCCACATCCCAGCATGCACCTGGGGGCAGAGCACTAGGCAGCGAAGGGGGAGTTCAATCAGGAGCGGGGGGCTGAGTTCTCCCTGACAGAAAGACGCACGAGTTAATACAGAGAGACATCCTGTCACTGATCAAACAGAGAGACAGACAGACAACTGACCAGGGGAAGTTGTTCTGGGAGACGAGATGTGACCTCAGTCCTGCTGAGGAGAACATGAAGTCCTGCAGAAAATAAGATGGCTTATCTTCAAACCATCCAACAACGAAAACGCCCATCGAAAAATTGGTTGACGGGTCAGTGTGCATACCTGCCAACAGTCTGCAGACGGGCAGGTGTATGGACACTTTGTCCTGGGACACCTGGTACCTGAATGTGTCCACACTGTGACCTGCCAAACTCAAGCTGATTGGCTGCTCACCATCTAAAAGGCCACTCAGACAGTGACTGAGCGTGCTCAGACACCTTTTATAAGCTTCGATCAGGACGCGTTCCTAACACAAGAAATGGCACTTGTAAATTTCCTGCTAAGGACCAGTGTGCATCTTGGAATACTGTTAGATGACTCACATCAGTAGAGCACCAGTCCAGGATCATGGTGATGATGTTAGTCAGCTTCATCTGCAGAGTGAACGCTGCCTCCCACTCAGGTTCCATTTCTATGTGCTGTCCCACCTGTCTCACCACTGGGTCCATCCCCTGAGAGACAGAGACATCTGTGAGATGGATGCACTCACTCTCTACTCTTCTACCTGTGCAGGTGAGTGGGTTTTCTGCTGCGCTACCTGCATACACTTGAGAAGCTCCAGAAATGCATCCATGCCTTCCAAAAACTTTATTCTGAGCTGATCGGTCCAATCAGATGGACGACTGATCAGGACGTACCTACATAGGAAAGTTTGAGAGAAGTATGAGTACACGCTGCAAAAAAAAAAAAAAAAAATCTGACTGTAGTTACGCTATCAAGTGGACCAATAAAGATCAAAGTGGTGTTCCTCACTTCAGGTCGCCAATGAGACTCTGGACACGTCCAAATTTAAATGCCTGCTGGGCGGTGTAGCGGTCGAACTGGAAACAGCCATGCAGGTCCCTGTGGCGCAGATGATCGACGAATGTCTTTATGATCGTCTTCATCAAATTCTCCTCCACCATGAGCATCCGAGCCTACACACACACATACATCAATACACAATGTTATCAATTGCTATGGACACCAATGCAGGCATTGACTGATTGTACACTCCTTGCATTACAGTGGATTAAAGAGGTGAAGTCCAGGAAAACATGTCAGTGAATTCACACACACATCACATAAATTGTATATTACTGATGTGACAGTTTAAACATGAAGGCAGGTGATGGGCAAAAAGGAAACTTCATTGTGTTGAATGCAGACTGTGATGAGCACCGAAGCAGCACAGCCGATGCAGCACATGATGGGAAATTACTGAATCCCCACGCACAAATGTCCTGAACTCACCAGAGATGGAACGGTGAATATTTGTACTGACAGGTCAGTGATGGAGAACTCACGGTCGTGGTCGTCTGTCACGTAGTCACTCTGCAAGCGCTCATAATTCTACCAGCAGGAGAAAGAGCGAGACAGAGAGAAAGATAGAGAGAGAGAGAGAGAAAGAGAAAGAGAGAGACAGGTGTGTGTGGAGGTGCAGAGGAGGATGGGGAGTACTCACCAGGGTTGGGACTGTGAAGAGCTGAACTGACAGTGACGTCACAGACACCACTCGCTCGTGGTCATCCTCCATAAAATCTGTCTGTAGACGTCTGTAGTTCTGGGGGGGGCAAAATTTCACCTCTGGGTCAGAGGTCACTGCTGGAAGGCCGATGCCCCCCCCCCCCCCTCAACCCAACGCAGCTGCCCCCCACCCACGTACCTCCCAAGTACTTCAAAACTAGTAAAACAAGCCGTGAAGCCATGGAGTCCACCATGATGAAGAAACAACTATGGTGATCTTGGCGAAAATAAAACACCTGAGTGGCTACTGACCAGGTCGGATATCACCCGACGATGAGTGCTTGAGCTGATATACATGAAAAGTGACCTCAATGAGGATGACATCACTGATCAGTGCAGCAATCAGTCAGTCATGGGTGCGTGGTATTTGACGGTGTGTTGATCAGGAACAGTCATATTCCGGAATAGTCATCAGGACATCAATCAGGAACGTTGGTCTTTGCATTAATCAGATTTATTGGTCACTGATCAGATGTACTAGTGATCATGAAACAATTTTGTGGATAAAACAAGTGGTGTAATAAAAAAAAAAAAGGAAGTACTGATAAGGTATGTTACCTTGGCAAACTGAACAGCAAAGATCTTCTTGTACTTCAGGTCCATGAGGAGGCTGTTCATCAGTAGCTGGTGGTAGATGTTCCTTGCTCCTGCAGCAACAAATTTACCAGAGTTCCTCAAATCTTTACCACATTTACGCAACAAAAAACGCAAGGAATTAGTTCCATTTTCATTAAATTGTGATTCAAGACAATACAAAAATGCATTGAAATTGTTCATTGATCACATGCTTCAGACAGAATATAAATCAGGTATATATACACGTCAGGTTCATAAACCACCACTGAATGTATATGTGGACAACAGCATATTGGTGGCCTGTGCACAGACATCATTTTTCATCAGTTTTGCAATGAATTCTGAAAATGTGCAGATGTGTAGAGGAGTTAGTAATGAAAACAGGTTAAAAAGTGTAACACTTTGTGTGCGTTTACCTTTCCACATCTTGGAGTCGTTGAGCATCAGCTGATCGACCAGTGAGGAGCTGCCTCCCTGAGGTCCACGCTGCAGACCAACCTGACACAGAATCCTCCGCAGACCATCTAGAACATTCAACACAGATAGAACGTGACTTTCTGGACTGGCTCGGACCAAAAAAAAATAAAAAAAGAGGGATGCTGGGTAACAAAGTCCAGATGTACCAGAGTACTGGATGATCTGTCCTAACCAGCTGAGGGTCTTCAGAGCAAAACACTGATGAGCAACAACCGAGGAGTGCATCACCTCCACCCGGAGGGGCTTTGACTGACGACTGGTGTTCCTCTAAAACACAGAGGGGGTTGTTTTATTACTTTGTTTAAAGTGAGCATTTCAATTGAGTCACAGTTTTAAAAAGAAAAAGATGCTCACCACAATGACAGACTTGGCCTGTTCACAGAACTGGAAGTCTCCATATCGAACAGACTTCCGTCCCTGCGGGCACACACGTAGGATTAGTAAATCTGATACATTCTTGTTGCTATATGACAGACATTATTTTCTGCATATGTGACTTGTCAGGACACTAATTTCAATGAATGGCGATGGTCAAAACTACTAGAACACCCGACATATTTAGGAGGCCTATGTTGAATTGTCCATTAAAATAAGCAATCTTTAACTATTTCCAGGTGAACCTAGGACATGTGCAGGAACACTGAAAGTAACTGACTGGCCTCCTCCAAGTCATGATCTCAACCCCATTAAACAAAATTACACTGAATACACTGAATGAAATTGAAAATGGGATAGGTCTTCGGCACTGTCAGGTGTTCTAACAATTTCGGTCCCCACTGTGTGTAACAAGACGCTGCGGCATGATGAAGGTTGTACTGACATCTCGGTCCACGGTGGTGGCGAAGCTCACGGCTTCCTTCTGGCTGCAGTTAACGGCTTTCTGCAGAGTGTAGATGACCTGTTCATACGTGTGGACTTCATCATTGAACAACATGCAGTAGTACGTGTCCCCTCTGTCCCTGAACACACAAAGAAGCCATGATGATGATAACCTGATGGCTGTTGAGCCAGCTGTGACTGTGTGTGTGTTTGTATGTGTGTGTGTTCGTACGGGGGCTCGAGGCCTGCTGGTAGTTTGTCTGCCTGCTCCCAGGTCAGCATGTCCACGGCATACTTCAGGATGATGGAGAAAATGCTGTAAGCACGTGTCACCAGGTCAGCTGGCAGCTGAACTACAGGATCCTGACAGGGACACAAAGCACAGCGTGAAACACGCGCACGCGCGCACACATACGCGCACGCGCGCACACACACACACGTAAGCTAACCTCCTCAGTGTCTCTGCTCTGCGTTGTGGGTGTGTGTTTCTGACAGTAAGGACCCTTCTTCCATGCTTCAGCATCTCCACAGTCACAAAAGCCTCCACCTCCTGACGTGGTCATCTACAACACACACACACACCACATATGGTTACAGGTAATCAGCAGCACGACGATGACAAAAAAAGGCACACAACAAAAACTACTACTCAACCCTGGTGCGAATTAGACCCAGGTTGAATGTTGTGTAGTGACGGGATCGCCATGGAAACTGGTGTTAGACACCAGTTTACAGTCAACACGGTTGTCGATTAGCCTACTGATCAAAGTAATCGGGGATCTGACGTCATGGCGAAAACGCAAACATTACTTTGTCACCCGACTTGTTCAAGCGGTCGTGGAATGGGACTAGAGCGAGGCTTTGTTTTGCGCATGAGCACTCACTCTGTATCGATGGTCTTTGTGAACGCTGCCCAGGAAACACTGCATGCACAGAACACATGTCGGGTCAGCTGCACACTCCCTAACACACACACAGACAGAGAGGTTAACAGATTATATTCATATACGCGTCATTAAAATGGTCAGTGAGTGAAAACAAACTGGGTCAATCGTTTGTGTGCACCAAATTCTGCTTGGTGTCATAAAAATGGACATTTTTTAGTCGTCTATGAGAACACCACCCTTGGTCCCCACCCTTGTTTACGGCTTTATGAAGCTGAAAGACACGTGTGTGTGTGTGTGTGTGTTTGTGTTCTTTACCTGCAGGAGTAGGTGGGTTCTCCCACTTTGAACACGTGTCCACACAGGGGCGACGGCTGGTTCTTCTCCTGCAGGAGGGCCAGGCCCGAGGCCGGCTCTTCTCCCAGCAAAAGCCACTCCAGGGGTGCCAGGAGGAGCAGCTGGCAGGCCAGGTCCTCCCTCTGCTCCTCCCGGCTGCTGCTGCTCGCACTCGGGCCCAGGCAAAAGATCCTCGGCACGTAGACAGCCAGGTGAGCGTACACCTCCTGTTGGAGGTCGGCCGCCAGCTGCCACCGCTGCGGGGAGGAAAGCAGGGTTCACACCTCGACGTCAGCGCTCTAATACGCCGCAGCTCTATTGTATAACCCAGAGAGCCTCTTCTAAACCTCAGGTCAGTGGCACAATAATCAGCTTTCTGCAGTTTCCTCTGAGCCGAACACTAACCTGGATGGAGCGGCGCCAACAACAGGGCAAGGCGGTGGGTGACCTGGATTCCACCGAACAAAAGGGGGAACTCCGAGGCCCCCACCGTGCACATATAAAAGCAATAAACCCGAAAAGTGCGCGCAGGCTCCGCGCAGAGTTTGCGTCGACAACGCGTGGTTGTTGACGCCCGCCGGAGCCGCCCCAGACCCCCGACCTGGGCTGTGTGTGTGTGTGTGTGTGTGTGTGTGTGTGTGTGTGTGTGGGGGGGGGTTACAGATGTGCGTTTTGACGCACACGCGTGTTGACGCGTCGGGGCGTTCGACGGCGACAAAAAGTGAAGTTGGGGGGGGGGTAAAAACAACGTCGTCGTATAAGATTAGACTCCCGGGGGGGTAACCTGAGATCACCAGGTCGGTCACCCGCCGCCGTGACCTCGGCCGGGGCTGTCACGGCGCACCTGGGGGTGACGCACGGCTCCGTCCCCCCCCCCGAGCAGCGCCTTAGCTTCGGGGTTAGCCGCGTCGAGCTAAAGGGGGGGGGGGCCCGGAGCATCCCCGGGGCGGCTCGACTCGCCGCCGCGGCGGGGTGACAGCGCCGGGGGCCGGGCAGCGCGGAGAGAACACTCACCGCCGACGCGTCCCTGGCCGAGAAATTGAGGAACTCCGCGCTGAGGGTGGACGGAGAGTCTCTGTCGGGCTCCGCCGCCGCCATCTTGCCTCCTTCTGCTCCGCGGCTGTTGCAGGAAGAAGAACTCGGAACCGGAAGTCATCAACAGCTGGGCCGGACCGCCCACAGGCCCGGAGACGCCTCCGAGCTCCTCCAGGGATTTTTCACGCACAAAGGTTTTCTTTTTTTTTTTTCTTCCCCGCAGTCAAACCGCTTTAGCTCGATCCGTGGGATCGCGGTGGTGCGTTGTTGGCGAGAGGAAAAGTGATTTGCGAATAAAGGTGGAAAAACACAACCTTGGCATTTTATTAACGCACCAAAACCTTTATTGGTTATCAATTATATAATAATTATGATAAAAGATCAGATGACATGTTACAAAGACTTAGAGTGGTGGCTGTAACATCAGTACCCTGCATCTCCCTTTTACCCGTTATAATGAATACATATTGATTATCTCCATCTTCCCGAAGATGCTGTGGGTTAGCCGAACCAGTGGTCTCCCATGCACTCTCTGTTCCAGAAGACTCCGCACAGCCAACACCATTCCGCCTTGCACAGAGGACACTGCATGTGCATACAGCCGCCTGGTTGTGGGGGGGGGGGCATAAGCGCACCGGTTAAGACCAGTCTGATTGAAAAGCGCCAGGAGAAACTGGGTTCATACCGTTTCTCTCCACAGGTGCTGAACACTTTGGGCAAGGTTTGGTTGATTCCTTCACGAGGAGCAACGATGCTCGATCCCACCTCCCTCTGAGAGATGCTTCTTCATCCACCACAAAATCCTAAGGGGTGGAGGGAGGAAGAAGTCTATATATTGATTTATTTTAAACCAAATTCAAAAGCCTATTTCATGATCTGTTGTTATCCTTTCACAACTGGTCAAACAAGTTCACCTGTGAGGCTTCAGCAGCGGTTTGGGACAGTGTTATGGGACACACGCCCTCGTGGTAGCCCTCCCTGCAGTTTCGGCAGAAGACAAACCCGCAGCCAATCTGCCTGTCACACTCCACTCTCCTGCTGTCATCAGGTGGGACAAGCCCCGCCCCACAGCCAGGGGAGGGACACATGAGTCCTCCGCTCCTCAGCAAGCATTCCTCAGCACCATACTGGAGGTACCGCTCATACTGAGACAAGAAAAACAAAACATTTGACGTGAAGGGGGAGGAGCTACCAGCTGTTATCAGACTGGTTCAAGTAAGTTCACAAACTTGCTGTGTGTGTGTGTGTGTGCAGAAAATAGGAAATCTGACCTGAGGTTCACCCAGGATCCTAAAGTGATGGATTTCTCCGATGAGAGAGTTGATGCAACCAGCTACCAACACATAACAAAAGACACCTCGTGTTCTTTTTTAATTGCACCCCATGACACCGGGAGGCTTGTCACTTCCATGAGAGATGTAAACATGCAGAAGTGTGACGCCATCTGATGGTTTTGTTAACTCACCGGCACACGGCAGCGAGTAGCCGACGACGGGATCGTAAACAAACTGTCTTTCGTTTAGTCGGACTTGACAGTAGTGACGGAAACATTCCAGACAGATCACATGGCGTTCCAAACACTGGAAGACCAAGACCACATCCCTGAGAGAGAATGTGCAGCGTGTGTAATCAGTATATAATTGCTTGGGTTTAAACACTTTTTTGCAACTCTGAATTTGCCTTAAGTGTGTGTGTGTGTTACATGACGTCAGTGCAGGCGATGCATGGGACAGCTCTGCTGTTGGTCATAATGAGGTCGAGGGCCACAGAGTGGTCATTATCTGAGGTCGGGTGTGATGCACACTTCATGTAGAACTCCTGCGCAGATATAGACAACATGCGATATTGTCTGTGACTCTTATACCCCCTTTTAATCTCTCAAACACACACAAAGACTTTTGTTTGCTTCTAGTTTTGCTGTCACACATTTGTAACTCCACCCACTTACAGCTTCAGTGCCATGACAACCATCTGCGTGACACACACCGTGAATTCGACTTCGGAGGAGTACATCATCCCAGCAGGATGGACCCTGACAGAAAGAGGATACATCATCAACATCATCATCATAATGTCTTCCCTGTATTACTGCAGTGTACTTGTACTGTGGCAGTGTGTAATCAGAGTACAAGTACTGTTATGTGAAAGTAGAAGTACCCTGCTGAGCGTTAGCGTTGTCTGTCTGCAACTTCTGCAGCAAACTCTCAGTTTTCCAGGTTGGACCAACTTGCAGCTTTTACAGTAGACAAAGAAGGTGCTACGAGGACGCACGCCTGTTAACACAAATACACCCCAGCAGAGTACTCCTCATTAGAATGGTGGAGAATGAATATGATACTTATTCATCTTCCTCCAGTATAAGCAAGAGCTCACTCTGGTCTTTTGCACCAGCAGCCTGCGTCTCTCCTCTCAACTCTGGTAAAGCTCCATCATCTTCAGCATCTCCCCCCAGTGCTGCCTGTTCTCCTCCTCCTCCTCCAGCTGTTGCTCCTGCTCCTTCTGCATCATTCTGGTCCAGGATCACCGCCAATCCAGAAGAGGTGGTGGGAAATCGTGAGGAGCTGAGGTCCAATCTAGTAAGGCTGTCATGGTCCTCCTCCTCTCCTCGGGCCAGGCGGTCCTGCAAAAGGAGGCTCTTGGAAGAAGAGGACGCTGGAGGAGGGACAAGAACGTGGACAGTACTTTGTTCCGGGAGGTCACAACCCTGAGAAAAAAGGTCACGTTTTAGTAAAGTACAGAGGTATGAGCGAATTTAGGGGTAGGTTACCTGCAGTGTGGAGGAGCTTTTCAGCTCTCTCCCAGCAAAAAGGACCCGCAGATGCTCCGGCTGGACTCCCTGCTGACGTCCCACCACCTCTTTCAGCTCAGCCACAGTGGACTCTTCCTGCAGCTCCACGACCACTTCCGGTCCCAGGTTATACCTCACAAACACTGAAGACACAGGTCGTAACAACTTACTTACAGGCCTGATTAACCTGACACACAACCCAGTTCTGCTGATGTACACTGAAACGCTCCTGATAGTATGGAGCAATAAAACCTACTTGAAATGAGTTAAAGGAAGTCCTGTAGAAAGAGAACAACTCCCTAAGTGAGCAAAACAAAATGATAACAGGACACCAGCCCATAGAACCTCACAGGTCCGGATTATAGGCCTATAATCTCAAGACAAGTAGAACTCAGTAAACCTAGATTAGTATGTATAGTCACGTAAAACGGGTTAAAGATCACAATACAAATATGTCATCAAGTCATAATTACCCAGCAAATCTAGTTAGAATGATCAGGATTCAGACCAACACACTTAGGTAGTTAAATCAGTACAAAGTAAAATCGGGTTACTGAGACCCAAGTACAACAAGGTTATCTGTATGTTTTACACAGAAGCAGATTTGAGGTAAGTATACTTCTGACAACCAGACATCTAGTCAGCAGAACCCAAAAGAACCAAACACCTGCGAGGATATAAACCTTTAAAACTCACCGATCATCAGCCTATTCGACCTCCGCGTCTCCTAACGTGTTTACAGTCTGCCGGCAGCGATGCATTCTGGGCACTGTAGTCCCACCCGGACTACAACCCAAACCACCAATCCTTCAAGAAAACTACACTGCGTCGCGCGTAGATGACGTGTAGTTACAGCACCGGAAGTGGACGCCCCTATGAATTTTAATAAATTTGTTTTCTTTTTTTTCTCCCCCCCTTCTTTGTGTGTGTTTTTTTTTGTTGCGAGGAACAGCCAAGCGAAAACCTGACGGGCGCCGGTTTTTCTCGGCTACCGGGCATCGCTTCGAGGCTTCACGGATGGCGGACAGCCCGGACAGCAGCGGTCTGCAGCGGACGCCCAGCGGCAGCGTCGGGCCGCCGGTGGTGAGGCATCCAGCGGACACGCACCTTGACGGTGGTCCGCAGCCAATCGCAGCCCCCATCAGGGCGCTTATTTAGGTCGATAATCAACAGCGGCGCCGGCCGGAGAGCCGAACCCGCGCGTCTAAAGCTGACGTCACGCCGAGCCATTGATCAATAAGCGCAGCGGGATCGAAACAGCGGCTTGATTAGGACACAATCGCGCCACTAACACCGATTTCCTGCACGATCTGCACACATACGAAACCAGCCTTCATTTTTTTTTAATTTTTCTATACGTGAGCGGTTGAAATAAGTTAATTAAATTCTGTCTGTGTTCGTGCACACCGGTTGGATTCGTTAATTTCCGCTCGCGACGACATTCGGGGTTTTTTTTTTTTTTTTTTTTGTCTCAAAACAAACAAGCGTGAGGGAAGGACCCGGCAATGAGGCTGGCGGTGGGGCCCGTGCAGCAGCGCCCACATTTTATTCTGGTGTGCTGTCGTAGTGGGGCCTGTAGGGGGCGCTACAGGACACCCTACGGTGGGGCACCCCCCCCCGGGGTGGGGGGGGGCAGGGGGCTTTTCTGTGTGGAGTGTGTGTGTGTCTGTGTCCCCGGTCCAAAGACGGATGGATGGATGGATGAGGTGGGTCTGAAGGGTGAACTGAGGAGACTTTGATGATGCCCCTCCCCCCTCCTGCAGGTAGTGAAGGTGGAGTCGGGCGTCTCGGCTCTGTCCTCCACGCAGACCGGCGAGCTCTACTTCCTGCGCTCGCGCGTGCGGGAGCTGGAGAGGGAGAAGGCCGAGCTGTCGGCGGAGAACCAGAGGCTGAAGACCATGCTGGTCCACGGTGGGTCCGCATCCAGGGTCTCTCGAGTCCGCCCCCCCCGGCTGCAACGCGCTTTGTTATCTTTTTTCAAACCTCTTCGTCCCCCCAGAAATCCCCGGGCTGCTGTCCACCATGTGGCAGACGTTGGGCCAGGCCAACGGCCACCAGTCCGTCCCGACCTCGGCGGGCAGGGGCGAGGGCTACGCCCCCTACCTGAGCCAGCAGCACTCGGCCAACCAGGACGCCGAGCTCCGCCCCCAGGTCAGCAGCCAGCAGCTCCAGGAGGACCTGAGCGGGGACATCTTCGAGTCCTGGGGCCCGCTGGGCTCCGAGGACGAGGAGATGCCGGGGGGCGCGGACCTCGGCCTGGGGAGCCACATGGGCGAGGAGGCGCCGCTCTGCAGTCAGACCAACATGGAGGAGCTGAGGCGGAGCTGCTCTGAGAGCCAGTGCACGGCGGGGAGCATCAACGGACACGTGAGTACGCCTCGCGCCATATCGGAGGCCTTGGGAGACGCTAAAGCCACGCCCCTGCCCCCCCCAGGTGAGCCAGGTGGAGGTGTACCCGGGTTCCGGCGTCCTCTGCGACATCCGCTCATGGCAGGCGGCGAACCAGACGCAGTCCCCCACGGCGATGGCGCGGACGCTGCTGATGGGCGTGTTCGACATGAACACGCTGATGAACAGCAACCTGCGGGGGGGGCGGAGCCGCCGGCCCGCCTTCCAGCCTCAACGCAGCGCGCTCGACCCGCACAAGATCAACGCCATTTTCAGTGAGTCCGTCGAGGTCGTCTTCTGGCGGGACGGCGGTCTAAACCCCCCCGGCCCCCCTCCCTGATTACCTCCCTCTCCCTGTTACCTAGATGCCATCCTGGCGCGGTTTCCTCTCGCGAAGAAAGGAGTCATCGGCTCTGGAATTAACTCCAAACTCTCAGAGATTCGATTTCGCTCTCGAAGAGCCAACAGGGACCCCCGGTTTCTCTGATGTGCGGCCAAGTCACCCCCCCCCCTCTCGGAAGGATCCAATGAGATGTAGCATCGTTGGGCCGGCGAGAGAAATTCACAAACTTCTGTTTCAGTTCAGACCTGGTTTTCATGGTGGGCGAGCCAGTTGCCATAGCAACCTGGTGGAGATCCCTAAGCCCAGTGTAACTGCCTCCAAAATGACCTCAAAGACGCTAACGACAGACCAAAAACGCACAGAGAGACTGGGAACGTCTGCGCGCAGGGCAGACCAGAGGGGCTTGTCAGCAACCTGACACTAAACCTGGCACCAAACCGAACCCGTCGCCGTCTGCGGTACAGCCTGCGAGACTGACAGCACAGGCAAACCCCAGGGGCCGTTTCATAACTACAACTGAAATCTCAGAGTCCCTCCTTAAATGAGGGGAAACTCGTAAAGAAAGTTAATGCGCACCTGAGAAAGCGGGGATAACCCAAGCCCATTTTGGGATAAACGGGGGAGTCGGTTACCACGGTTACCCGCCCTAGCAACATCAGGTGTCTAAATGTAAAGTTAAAGACTGCAAAACCTAAATATTATTGCTGTAAATAATAATGGAATAATTTAAATGTTTGTCCCCTTTAATAAGTTAACGGCGCAAACTTCGGTTATGAAATAACAAAGAAAACAGTTAAAAAAGCTGTTATATTAAAGTGATTATTAAATGTCTCACCGTTTTTAATAGCAAGTTTAACTTGGCTTCTGGCCGTAGTGTGGTGTTTGAACTGCATGAAGAGTCCTTTTCTAAGCCGCCGTTACCACGGAAACGGTCAAATCCAGTGTGGGAGTTTGGTTTAGAATTCTAGAATTTGTCGAGATTCATTTCTGAAACGGGCCCCTGACAACAGGAAGGTGACGACGACGAGGCCCGACGACGACGAGGGCCCGACGCCGACGACGTCTACCCCTCAAACCTTTGTGTCCTCGATGATTCTGTGTTTTCAGTTTACGGGTCTGTCGTGACATCTTGTCGTTGCACTTGTTATTTGTATTCATGTCGAGTCCATTTTTTTTAAAGAAAAGCCAATAAAAAGTGATTTAAATGTGACGGTAACCCCTCTACAGTGTCGGCGCTTCTTGACCCTGGTCCCCGGCTGCCCTTCTTTAGGGCAGACAGGGACTACACTCTTGTTGTTGTGTTGTCAATAAAGATAAAAAGCTAAGCTTTCCCCCCCCATAAGTGTGGAGTTGTTTACGTTTGACTTAAACGTTGTGTCAAATGAGAAACCTGCAAAGCCTCCCGCCAGGGGGCGCTGTCGGCCCAAGACCAGGTCATGAATTAATACCTGACATTTCGCATCATAGTGATTTAATTATAGATATTAAGAATTTCAGGAGATGGTGGTCTTCGGAGGGAGGGGACCTTAAATGATGAATGGGATGAAGAAGCAGGATGGGGTGTGATCCTGCAGCCCGCAGCCACAGTTTCATCTTCCTCAGGCGGGAGGAGGAGGAGGAGGAGTTTCATCCTCGGCTCTTCATCTTCAGATCTTCAGCAGAGAGGGGCTGAAGCAGAAGTTCACATGGATCCATGATGAAATCCGGTGAGTGTTCGTGCTTGTCTATTTAAATCGATATCAGCTGATTCCTGGAATGGGATGCAAAAAAAAAAAAAAAAAGAAGAAAGAATTTCATTTCTTTCCAGAAAGACGAGGCTGCTGAGAGACAAAAACTTTCATTTGAAGAAGAAGAAGTCTGGAAGCAGCCTCCAATCTTCAACGAGCGACGTTTTCCCATGAAGTTTGGAAGCAGCAGACACTTTGAAACTGCCCCGAACTTAAATTTTGGAGGATGAGCGGGCTCGTCTAACCCGGGGGGTTCAGTTCAGAGGCACTTTTGTGTGTGTGTTTTTTCGTTTTTTTTGCTCGTTTCAGGGGGGCCGCTGACATGAAGCCGGGGGCCCGCCTCTGCATCCTGAACGTCGGGGGCCGCCGGTTCTCCTTCTCGGCGGAGCTGATGAAGCGGCTGCCCCTCAGCAGGCTCAGCCGGCTGCACCGCTGCGGCTCCGAGAGCGAGCTGCTGGAGCTGTGCGACGACTACGACCTGGACAGGAACGAGTTCTTCTTCGACCGGCACTCGGAGGCCTTCAGCTTCATCATGCTGTACCTGCAGCACGGCAAGCTGCGCTTCGTGCCCCACATGTGCGAGCTGTCCTTCTACAACGAGATGCTCTACTGGGGCCTGGAGAGCGCCGACCTGCAGCCCTGCTGCCAGCGCCGCCTCGACGACCGCCTGTCGGACTGCTTCGTCCACTTCTTCCCGGAGGAGGAGCCGCGGAGCCCCGCGGAGCCGCGGAGCCGCTGGATGGAGAGGGTGAGGCGGACTTTCGAAGAGCCCGCCTCCTCGCTGGCGGCGCAGGTCCTGGCCTCGGTGTCCGTGCTGTTCGTGGTCGTTTCCATGGTGATGCTGTGCGCCAGCACCCTCCCGGACTGGAAGACCGCCGAGACCCTGGACCAGCACAGGTAGAGGTGGTGGGGGTGATGATGGGGCGGGGGGGGGGACGCACACCTCCGCTGACCTGACCTCTGCTGCCTCTCCTCCAGGATCATCGAGGCGGTGTGCATCAGCTGGTTCACGGCCGAGTGCGCGTTCAGGTTCCTGGTGTCGCGGGACAAGTGCGAGTTCGTCCGCCGGCCCCTGAACATCATCGACCTGCTGGCCATCACCCCCTACTACGTGTCCGTCACCGTGGCCACGCTGACGGGGGAGAACTCCCAGCTGCAGCGGGCCGGCGTGACCCTGCGCGTGCTGCGCATCATGCGCATCTTCTGGGTGATCAAGCTGGCGCGGCACTTCCTGGGGCTGCAGACCCTCGGCCTGACGCTGCGGCGCTGCTACCGCGAGATGATGATGCTGCTGGTCTTCATCTGCGTCGCCATGGCGATCTTCAGCGCCCTGGCTCAGCTGCTGGAGCACGGCCTCGACCTGGAGGCGGGGAACCAGGACTACGCCAGCATCCCCGCCGCCTGCTGGTGGGTCGTCATCTCCATGACGACCGTGGGATACGGGGACATGTACCCCGTGACGGTGGCGGGCCGCGTGCTCGGCGGGCTGTGCGTGGTGAGCGGGATCGTGCTGCTGGCGCTGCCCATCACCTTCATCTACCACAGCTTCGTCCAGTGTTACCACGAGCTCAAGGTGCGCTCGGCCCGCTGCACCCACAGCCTCTCCGCAGAGTTCATCCAGTGACCCCCCCATCAGCCATCCATCACCCCCCCATCACCCATCCATTACCCATCACCCCCCCATCACCCATCCATTACCCATCACCCATCCATCACCCATCCATCACCCCCCCATCACCCATCCATTACCCATCACCCATCCATCATCCCCCCATCACCCATCCATTACCCATCACCCCATCCATCATCCATCACCCCCCATCACCCATCCATCACCCATCACCCCATCCATCATCCATCACCCCCCCATCACCCATCCATCACCCATCACCCCATCCATCATCCATCACCCCCCCATCACCCATCCATCACCCATCACCCCATCCATCATCCATCACCCCCCCATCACCCATCCATCACCCATCACCCATCCATTACCCATCACCCATCCATTGCCCATCACCCCATCCATCACCCATCACCCATCCATTACCCATCACCCATCCATTGCCCATCACCCCATCCATCACCCATCACCCATCCATTGCCCATCACCCCATCCATCACCCATCACCCCATCCATCACCCATCACCCCATCCATCACCCATCACCCCCATCACCCATCCATCACCCATCACCCCATCCATCATCCATCACCCCCCATCACCCATCCATCACCCATCACCCATCCATTACCCATCACCCATCCATTACCCATCACCCATCCATCACCCATCCATCACCCCCCCATCACCCATCCATTACCCATCACCCATCCATCACCCCCCCATCACCCATCCATTACCCATCACCCCATCCATCATCCATCACCCCCCATCACCCATCCATCACCCATCACCCCATCCATCATCCATCACCCCCCACCACCCATCCATCACCCATCACCCCATCCATCATCCATCACCCCCCATCACCCATCCATCACCCATCACCCCATCCATCATCCATCACCCCCCCATCACCCATCCATCACCCATCACCCATCCATTACCCATCACCCATCCATTGCCCATCACCCCATCCATCACCCATCACCCATCCATTACCCATCACCCATCCATTGCCCATCACCCCATCCATCACCCATCACCCATCCATTGCCCATCACCCCATCCATTGCCCATCACCCCATCCATCACCCATCACCCCATCCATCACCCATCACCCATCCATTGCCCATCACCCATCCATCACCCATCACCCATCCATCACCCATCACCCATCCATCACCCATCACCCCATCCATCACCCATCGCCCCCCTGGACCAATGGTGTGACCTCTGTTGCCATGGCAGCGGCAGACTCAGACAGGAAGTGTCGGAAACATTTGGTTTGAATGTCAGGACAGAGTGTGAATTATTGCAGTTTCTTCTTCTGTGGTGCGAAAGACTACAGACTCCCTCCTTTCTCTCTCTCTCTCTCTTTTTATTATGTAATTTGAATTTGCTAATGAACCTTTGCATTTGTGCAAAAAAAAAAAGCAGTGGAAATTGTAAAATCATTAATATCAAAATAAAACGCGGTTCTGTTCGGCTGTGGGATGACAGGAGGTGAAACCTGCGGCAGGTAAATAAAAAGAAGGAAAAGACGGGGAAGAGAGAGAGAGAGAGAGAGAGAGAGAGAGAGAGAGAGAGAGAGAGAGAGAGAGAGAGAGAGAGAGAGAGAGAGAGAGAGAGAGAGAGAGAGAGAGAGAGAGAGAGAGAGAGAGAGAGAGAGAGAGAGAGAGAGAGAGAGAGCGAGCACCCAGGTGAATGAACAACTTCACCAGAACCGTATGGAGGGCGCTGATGAGGTTTAATCTGCGTTTTTCTGCTGTTGGCCCTTGAGATCACAAATGATCCCGTTTTTATGAGTTCCGAGTCTCATCGCCGGATTACCGGGGATTACCTGTTCCGACGACAGTTTCGCGTCCAGCCCGACGAGGAAACGAGGAGGACGCAACTCAAATGGGCCGTAACCATGGTTACAGATGCAGGCGCAGTGACTTCGTTTCACTTTCAGTTTATTGTGTAACGCTGAAAAAAACGAACATTTCTTCACTTATGAACTTTGTCTGTGTTGTAATTCCACCTTTTTTAAACATTTTTTTCTAGTTAGTGACAGATCAACCAGCGGGGTTAATCAATGTGCATGACGATGCTGAGTCATGTGAACACCATCTGGTGGCTAAATCACTGTCCTTTGACATGTGGGGTCCTCAATCTCTCACTCACACACACATACACACACACACACACACACAGACTCAAATATTGCGTAATATGTCATATTACTGGGTTTGTTGCTATGGAGACATTGACAGGAGGGTGGAAGTAAGGCGTCATTGTGAAGAACCCATCTTTCTCACTTTGTGTGTGTGCGTGTGTGTGCGTGTGTGTTTTGGGGGCTTAGTTTGTCTCTGCATAGTCACTGAGGAATGGAGGAGAACAGACCTGACACTCTCACAAGCAAATGTGTGCACGCAAACACACACTCACATACACACATCCTTGTGTCTCTGTGAGGACTTTCACAGACATAATGTGTGACCAGCTCCTCACCCTAACCTCCCCAACTAACCCCAGACCTTGACCCAAAACTTCATCCTAACCAGGTCTTGACCCTCAAACATTCCTATGAAGATGCGAGGACCAGACAATATGTCCTCACTTCCCAAAAATGTCCTGACGTTTCTGCTAGAATGTGGATTTTGCTACTCATTATGTAGCAAGTATACAAAAACACACACACACACACACACACACACACACACACAGTCTGATGATGGTAAATGCCTCACTATCCTCTGTAAGTATCATAGACCACCATAATCATTTAAATTCATGATCTTTTTGTTATTTTAGCTTTTCTAATAGCATTTGTGCCTTCTTCTGCCCCTCATTAGGGATAATGTGTGGTGTTATTGACTCATCTGCTCTTTTGGTGATAGATACATGTAATAAGTGCTGTTTATTTGATGTTTTAGAGGAAATGGAAGAATGGAAGTCGTTAGCTGATCTGATTAGTCTGCCTCCCATTAGCTGATGACCCAGTTGTCTGGAGAACTCTAAATAAATAAATAAATAAATAAATAAATAACCCTGATTCAGTGACTCACTTGCTCAGACACCAACATGACACCAAATTTAGGGAGGCTTTTTAAGAAACTGCAAGAAGCATTAATATTTAAATTTGCACTGAATGCTGGGGAAAGGAGTCGAAATGTCCAGAGAGACAAGGAAAGATAGGTCAGAGAAAACGAAACTAGCATAATATTTTAAACTGTAACACGAGGTTATCCCTTCATTGTCAGAAATATGCAACCACAATGAAACATTTAGAAACAGGAAAGGAAACATTTGGACTTTTGAACGTTAGATATAAACGGTTGAATGTATTTTGTGTTGGTTATAAAGTTTTATGATTTTAATTATGGATGTACAATGACACTGCATTATGGTATTATACAGATCAAATTCATAGTAGGAAAAAACAAACAAAAACAAAACAAAATCAACAACTAACCGAGCTCTTATGATAGCGGCCTGTGAGACGACTGCCACCTACTGGATAAAAACAAGTATTACACACTTTAAAAAAAAAAAACGATTTCAAAATAATTAACTTGTGACGCAATATCCAACTTCTTCAAAAACAACAACAACAACAACAACAAAACAAGTTTGGAACAGTCGTAATAGTAGTCGTTAGATGTGTTTAGGTAAAAACCCGAGTAGGGAGGACAGGGTGGATTCATAAAAACAAAGAAGTCGACGAAGAAGAAGAAGGAGGAGGAGGAGAAGAAGAAGAGGCAGTGGAGGTGGAGGAGGAAGAAGCAGAGGAGCTTATCTTTAGTAATAGTTATATTTAGGCAGAAGTGAGCAGGTTTTATTTAGTAGAAAGTGAAAGTCGTAATTATTCTAAGGTAGGTGTGAGCGTTTCTTCACGATCACTCGGCAGCTTTGAGGCCACGTAGCTCCGCTCGTAGCCGCTAGCTGCGTTCTGCGCCTTCAGAAGAACAACAAACCTGCTGCTGCTGTTTTAAACAGACACACACTCCACACGCGTGTTTAAAACACACGCGTGTGGAGTGTGTGAAGCCTGCGTCTGTACACGGTCTTCTCTGTTCTTCCAGATGTACTACTATCGATATGGAAATGCCGAAGTTAGCTGCTGCTACAAATACCTGATGTTCAGCTACAACATCATATTTTGGGTGAGATAAAACACAAACACACACACTTATGTCTATATGTTTTCTACATGTTTTCTTTACATGTCCAGGCGTTCACGCATGCGCATGCTTAAACCATAAATGTTGCGTGTTTGGGCGGAAATCCAAGACGACCGCTGCGTGTTGGAGGGTTGAAACCGACTTTAGTTTCTTCAATATCGAGACTGGAGATTCAAATGATCAGGAAGTGAAGTTGCCGCAAGAAAGTGCTGTTTTCGCCACAGGAAATGGAGAAACCTTTCTTGTGAAACACAAGTGATTCATATTCTGTGTCCTCATCATAAAAACACGTCGTTCCTGCAGGTTAAGATCCATGTCTTAGCGTCTTTATCTGCTGGCTTATCTGATTATTTGTCTGTATCTCACATTCTGCAGCTGGCTGGGGCAGCCTTCATTGCTATTGGGTTCTGGGCATGGAGTGAAAAGGTGGGTGAATGCCAGGCCACCATTGATATGCTGAGGATTGGATACTGATAGTGGCGCTCTACTGGTCTTTTCTGTTTTAAGGGCATCCTGATGGATTTGACTCAAGTGACTCGACTGCATGGTTTTGATCCAGTCTGGTTGGTGCTGGTGGTGGGCGGAGTCACGTTCACGCTGGGCTTTGCCGGCTGTGTGGGAGCTCTAAGGGAAAACATCTGCCTGCTGAAGTTTGTACGTTTAACTTGGGATGGCACACTGCCCCCTTAAAAGTGTTTGTTTCACATTTGGAACCAAAGAAACATCAATGTGGGAATTGGAATGGAATTCTCCACTAAGTTAAAAGATATGGTACATCTGACAGATTTGCTGGATTCAGGTTCTTTCTGTACTTTTAGAAAGTTGATCATAGTTTCAGACCATATTCATTTCATTCCAATCTGAAATGTTTGATCACGTGGTCTGTGGGCTTAGATCTGTCTCTTTTGATCAACAGTTTTCTGGTTTGATCGGACTCATCTTCATCCTGGAGCTGACCGTGGCAGTTCTGGCAGTGGTTTTCCAGAGTCAGGTCAGAGAGTGGATCAATGAGTTCTTCCTCGCCAACATTAGGGCCTACCGAGATGACATTGACCTGCAGAACCTCATCGACTCCCTGCAGAAGCTGGTAACCGTTTCATTCATCTTCTGTTGTGAACAAGTCCCTTTGGCTCCACCTCTTTCTCTTTGCTTAACTGCCTGGATGTTGATAAGATAGAAGAGTCGTACAATTTAAACCTGTGCCCTCCTTTTTGATTCAGAACATTTATGTCCTCTTACAGAACCACTGCTGTGGTGCTCAGGAACCGGACGACTGGAACCATAATGTCTACTTCAGGTGTAATGAAACTCATCAGAGCAGAGAAAAATGCGGAGTTCCCTTTTCCTGTTGCATCCCTGATCCAGCTGTGAGTCCAACAAGAATGAATATTAAACTAGAGAATAGTTTAGAACATTGATTAGAAGGTGATTTTGTCTGAATGTGTGTGTGCTTGTAGGACACTGTGGTGAACACTCAGTGTGGCTATGACATCAGAAAAGATAAGGTGAGTTCAAGTGTCTTTCGGAGTTTGTGATGATGAACTCGATGATGATGAAAATCAATTAATTGAACAAAATCAATTAATTATTCATAGACGATAAATTCTTGGTCTGGAATCTGGGTTCTGAAACCCTGTTATGACAACATATGGTTCACATTTCCTTGTTCTTGTCACCTTATGTCCTGTTCTGTTCAGTCGGGCTGGGCTGACCACATCTACACTAAAGGCTGCATCGCTGCACTGGAGGACTGGTTACCAGGAAACCTCTACACGCTCGCCATCGTCTTTGTCGTCATCTCAGTGCTGCAGGTACCCAACACACTCGGTCCGTTAAACTGTTGAACTCCAGAGCAGAAGCAAGAGCAGGAAAACTGTCACACATGAACAGTCAGACAGAGTTGGGTTGCAAAAGTAAGGATGGATGCATACTGAGTTTTTGAGACTGGAGGAGGAAGTATCTGTGGTTAAGTCATCTGTTCTGTGTCTTTTTATATTAATATCAGGGAATCTTAAAAAAAAAACCCAACAACCCACATTGTACCATCAATAACAGTGAGGGCTTAATGGTAACGGACAGCTGTGTTTTATTTAACCAGATGGTGGGAATTTACCTTGCGAGGACTCTGATCGCTGACATCGAAAAGGTCAAATTCAGTTACTAAGGAGATCGGACGGAGGTGGAGTCTAAGCCTGGTCTCTGCCCAGTGATCCTGGACCAAATGTCTTCAGAGTGCCTTCTATTCCTTCTTTTTAACGACTTCTCCCGTGACATTTCAGACATGCTATCGTTTCAGATTGATCTATTGATGTTGGCTGTTTGTTTTCTGCAGGTCCTGTGTTTATAGACTCAGTGTGATCTTTGACCTGATTGGCTGGTCACCATCAGTGCCTCCATTATTCAGTTCTTCTATGGTTCCTGTAGTGATGGACGATATATTCTAATAGCTTCACATCTGTGATTGGATGATAAATACCACAGGAAGTGAACAAAACAGAAGTTATTGATGACTTTTTTTTGCAGTTTCCTGTAAATATTCAACATCCACGAGCATGCTGATCAGTCACATATTTGAAAGCATTTGGACAGTAGCTACTGCTGCTTATTGGAAAATGTAAATGATCCATCACTCACTTTAAGGAACAAGAACACAGAATGTATCATACCGAATTACTACAGATGAATGCTCTGCTTCTCAGTTCAAGCCCCAGATCACATGATCACACGTTGAATATTGTATTGTATCGAATTGTATCGACACTGGATTGGTTTTGTGGGCCTTTATCGAAAAAAGGTTGTTGAACCGTTTGAGCCAATGGAGGAAAAAAAAACAACATGTTTGATTTCATTCCGATGCATTATTTTTTTATATAAATTTTTTATAGATTGTACTTGCATAATAAATAGTTTCAAACTTCTTTCCAGTGATTTTATTTTATTTTTTTAACCCCTCAAATTAACAGTGGCGGGTGCTGTGGCGGGTGTCGGCCGCCGGGCGGCGCCACAGCTCCGCGGTTGGAGCGGTGCAACCCGAGCCGGTCCTCCCCGAGGGGGCGGAGCCGGAAACGGGCAGCAGCGCCGCTCCGGAGCGTCTCGTCCGAACTCTCGGCTTTTCTCGCTCTGCCTCTCGGCTGTCGGATCTCCGGGGAGCGGCGTCCTCTTTAGGCGGCAGAAGACACCCGATCCTCGGTTCCTCGGACGGACGGACCCGGCGGGCAGACCCGCCCCAGTTCGCCTCGGCTCTCCCTCCCCTTTTTTTGCCGCGGTGCGTAAACCCAGACCGAGGCCCCCGCAGTTCGTGCACAGCCTCCCGCAGGCCTCCGGCCCGGACTCCCCGCGTTCCCCTGGAAAATGGACGGATTCGCCGGTAGTTTAGGTGAGTCCGGGGCGCCCTCTTACGCGCCCCAGATCGGCCGGTCGCGGCGACGCGCGGCGGCGAGGCGCAGAAAGACGCGCACGTCTGCGGCGGCTTTACACGTGTCACTGCTGTATTTATCAAAGACTCTGCACCGCCCCTCCGGCGGCTGCAGGGAAACGAATCCAACATCTCTTCCTGGAGACGCTCGATAGTTTTAACACCAAAAGAACCAAGACGGGAGCCCCGACGTCAGCAATGGGGTCAGACGCACCGGGCAGGGGCCAAGTTCGAGGATCAGGCAGGGGAGCCGCAGTCTGGAGCACCAAAGTGCAAGATCGGGATTAGACAGATCCCAGAGATAAAGATCAGGATCACTTAGAGGCTGCAGAGATCAAAGACCGGTGCCAGCTAGAGATGCCAAAGATCAGGACGGGGATCAGAGAGACCCCAGAGATACAGTTCAGGATCAGGACCAGGATAATAGAGGGAGCCCAGAGATAAAGATCAGGATCAGAGTAGGACCCCAGAGATACAGATCAGGATCATAGAGTGAGCCCAGAGATAGAAATCAGGATCATAGAGGGACTCCAGGATCAGGCAGGAACTCTGAAAATCAGGACCAGTGAGGGACCCCAAAGACCAGGCTCGTTTCAAATGTATTGGATGTTTATGTTTTGGAGCGTTTCAGGAAGTAGCCAGAGCCTGAAGTATCAGTTTTAATATGCATGCATGACCAGCAGAAGGGTTTCAGTAGATTTCTCTTCCCCTCTCCTCTGATCAACTTCCTTCTTTCTGTCGTTGAAATCTCAGTTCATCATTTCGCCATGATTGGCATTAATGGTGGCATTCGTGACTCTGTCTTGGGTTGGCTGCAGCGTAGGAGGCAGCTCAGTAACGGGTGTTCGACCAGACTTGGGGGGGGGGGGGGGCTCAGCAGCCACAGACCACCAGTGTGAGGTCAGAGGAGCTTTCTGAACCATCACAGCAGAATCGTTCTGGATGCACGGTGGTTCCAGGTCTAATGTTGAGGAATGCAGTCAGGTGTGTGTCTTGTCGGCCCGCCTGCACGCTGACATGCAACAACATGCAACACCTTCACGCTGCAACAGTACTTTTGATTGTGAAATGAACCCAGTGGGGAGTTATCGATCACCCGAGTTAGCTCCGTCTCTACGCGCCGACCCTCCTGTGAGGCCTCTTCAGGCAGTCCTGACGGGCGAAGCCGTTCCGCCTCAGAGGTGCGACGCTCACGCCCGTGTCCCGTCTCGCCACAGATGACAGCATGTCCGGCGCAAGTGTCTCGGACGTCAACGACCGCCTCGCAGCTCTGGAGCTCCGCGTTCAGCAGCAGGAGGACGAGCTGACGGTGATGAAAGCTGCTCTCGCCGATGTCCTTCGCCGCCTCGACGCCTCCGAAATTTCAGCCGCTTCTTCAGCCAAGAAACAACATGGAGGGAAAAGTAAGCAACGCTGAAATCGACGCGGCTGCATTCGTCTGTAATCTGGCTCTAACTGCACATTTAAATGCGATAAAAACCTGGTCGTTATCATTTTCCTGCGACAAATCCTGACCTATTTTGGGTCGCGGGCGGAAGGGGTGCGAGGAAGCGCACATCGTCTTTGGAAAGGTGCAAGCGTATGTAATTCCAGTAATGGGAATTCTCTTCCTTCTGTAGGTGGTGCCGCGCTGCGTGAAGCTCACTCCATGTCCTGCATCACTAATGGAGGAACATCTGCACGTAAGAGAGAATCCACATCCGTTACCAGGAAGGAAACTCTTTCATCTGCAGCAAAGAGGTAAAAAAAAAAAAAAAAGTTTGCTTACACACACAGACACACTCACACACACCAGTTCATTATCAAAAATACCGTAGTTTCAAATAGAAAATAACAGTATGTCATTAACTTCCTTTAGTCTAATCATAAATTTGCCTCTAGTCTTTGATATGGTGTTCTCACATGTGACAGATTAAAGTATCACCACAGATTCATACTTCACTGACCCCAGTAAATGTCAGATATTATGTGGGATTTCTTAGAAAATGGGATTAAACTGATCCACTATGATTTTGGCAGCACTGTATTAAAGCAGTTGTTATTTTTCCATTTGAGGAATCAGTGCGGTTTTATTACAAAGTCAATTTTTATATAAAAAGGAAATCTTTCAATATAAGTCAGGGACTGTGGTTTTATTGTCATTTGGAGTCATAAATGGTGACCTTTGTACTTGACTGTTAATAACGATGACAGAGCGCGTAGCACTGCTGCGTTGCTATGGTTTTAAAGAATGGGAACCTTGATTTGTGCAAGAGGGAAAAAAAATTAAATTAAAGTGCAGCTTCATCAAAAATGCAGCAAAAACTGAAATAAGAGAAGTAAAAGAAGCACAAACCAAAATCCAGAGGAATCGTGTGTATGGCGTGTGTACGGTGACTACACCTCCTCATCGCATCCTCAGAGTCTTCTTCACAGAAGTGTTCAGATTTACAGTCGGCGACTCAAAACAAGGGAAGCTGAAGTTATCACCAGCGTGTACACATAGACCGGAAACAAGTAGTAATGAGCTGATAATTAGGATTACACTTCCTGACCAGGTAAACTAAAATCAGTAGACACACCTAGACCCTGTAAGACCTTATATTGGAGTGGTGCCTGAATTCTTTTCCCCCCTCGGTGTTATTAGGACAGTCGGGCGCGCTGAGTGTTAGCATTTTTCTGCTCCTGGTCCTGATCACAGTGAAAGGTTTTCATTAACAGTAAAGTACGTCCGGCCCGGCCCGGTCTCTTACCGTCCCGGTTTCATCCACAGTGGAGCAGACAGGAAGGAGGAGGTCAGCGTCCAGCAGTCTCGAACGGACCGTTGTGGTTTGAAGTCCCGTAGTTAGAGTCAGTAGACCCGTGTAGAATCAGACGGTGTAGGATAGAACCATCAGAAGCACGTGTTTGTGGCCTCTCACCACCCAATTTCATCCACAGTGGAGCAGACAGGAAGAAGGAGACCAGCAGCGAGCGGTCTCAGATGGAGGAGATCAATGAGAAGGAAGACCTGCCCCCCCTCTTCTCCTCAGACCCCCCAAACCCCTCAGACCCCCCAGACCCCCCAGAGGCCAGCTCAGTCCGCTGACAGCAGTAAAGGCCACGCTCCTCCCAAAAGGTTCCACTTTGTTCCGTCAACTGCGCTGAAGTTCTTGCTCTGTGTGGTTACTAACCCCGCCCCTGAAGACCCAGAGTCCGCCCACACCTGAGTGTCCCCCCCCGGCTTAGGTAGAGTCTAGGCGGGCTGAACACGCCCGACCAGGTTTTGGTGAGGGAACAAAAACAAGACTGTGGGTCCTCAGGTGCAGGTCATCGTAGGTTCTCCTGGAGATCCGTTTAACACCCTGTTTTAGATCTGCGCTCCCAACTACTAATATTTGCCCCTCCCACTTTTCCCTTTGGACCTCCTCTTGCAGCAGTTCCTCTAACAGTACTTTAACTGGGTAACTTCTGTCTGGGTAACCTGCAGCCCCCAAGGCCTCCCTGCAGTAGTCCCAGAGATCTCCCACTACATCTAATCTCCTGCAGTCCTCTGTCTCTCAAGCTTCTCCAGATCTTCTCTGACTCCAGATCTTCTCTCTTGCCTGTTTGCTGCTTGAATTGGAATGCATTTTACTAAAGCTTACTTTGCGGTTTCCTCCTGGTCTCAGCTTGAGGACTTCCTGCTGCAGCTGGCTTTCAGTCTCTGATGGTTTCAAACTCGCTGATGCCACCCCAGGGCGTTGTTTCATTCCGAGTCACTGTAGCTTCCATCTGCAGTCACAAACTGGAGCACATCTGACCACCAAACAGACATAAAAAAAAGAAATATTTACCTGCTGATCTGATGGAGTTGCTCCAGCTTCACGATTGAATCCAGATGTTCAGGATTTCACCTGAACTCCACATGTTCTTCTATGTGGATGAAGCTCAGTGACTTGGAGAGTTCCTGCTCATGTTAGGGCACCACTCTCATACTCTGTGTGTGTGTGTGCGTGTGTCTGTCTGTGTCTGTGTGTGTGTGTCTAGGGGGCCCAGTGTGAAGCGGTCCTCGGGTATGGAACGTTCTCGCAGTAGCAACTGGGACACTTCAGATGAGAACAAGAATAAACTGGTGAAGGCTGCGTCCACCTCCAAACTGCTGGCCAAAGTGGTGAAGAACGCTGAGCGGTACGCACACAGGCCCACGCGCCACGCTCAATCAAAATTGTTCAAAGGGAGCTCTATCGTGACTCTTAACAATGAGCCACTTGAGCGGGCTCTTGATCCCAGCGTACCTTCACAGAGCGCCGCTTCTGTTAAAATACAACTGAAACGTACTGATTTCACAGGCAGATCACATGACTCAAACGGGCCAATGACGGACCTGACTGGCAGTCAGAGATTCTGGTCAACAATTTTTACTTAAAAATGTGTTTTTCCTGCCTGTTTTCAGACACAAAGACACAGTTGTGAGTCAAGGTAAATATGAGTTTGTGTTTAAGTTGTTGATTATTGGCAAGGTTATCGGTGTAATCATTGTCATGAACATTGTCGTGTTTTCAACAGCCAATAGGAATCCACTGGCACTAAGGCCCCATCATGTTGATTGTATTTTTTGTTAATTTTATTTAAGTTGCGGTTCCCCCCTCCCCCCGTCTGTTATTGAGGATGTACATTTGTGGTGTTTTAAATTGTTTTTTTTTTTTTTTTGCGTGTTTGGTGCATTGTACATTTGTCTTGGTTCATGTTTTTTTGTTTATGTTGAATGATGATGTCTTTGTCTTAAACCAGCCAAAATGTCAACACGAGAGAAAAACAGTCAAGCTGGTAAGTCCCAAGAGAGAGGCGTGGACAAGCTCGTGGGATAATAACACGCTTACGCCTTACGCCCTAACAGTCGCTGATGTGGAGTGTTTTGCTTCTGCTCTGGACCAATTGCATCTCTCTCTGCTTTATTGTCAGCCTTGCTTGTTCACCTGCTCTCTCTTCTTCAGCTGATCAGGTGATAGCACACCTGTCTGTCCCTTCCCCTTCTTTTTTTAACTACCTCCATAGAGCCATATAATTTTGTGCCAGCACGACCTGAAACTGTAATCTTCCAGAAACCAACATCTAAATGTGAAGCCTGTGATTGGACGCTGTGGTCAACCTCTCATTGATTGACAGGCCATTCAGCCAATCCTGGATGTACATGATTGTTTCCAGGTGTGAATCTGTGGAGGTAAACGCCGACAGCGGTGTTTCTGTCTGATCGTTCGCCTGCATGTTCGTCACAACTCCTCACCTGAGCCTGAAACCCGCCCTCTCCTTTAGCCTCTCCCCAACCTCAACGTTGTTTTCACCTCAGCCTCACTTATCTGTGCCATGCCTTCTGTTGTTTCTGAATGAAGTCGCAGATATTTCCGGGTTGCGTGTTACTTCGGTAATTTTTGATGACACCACCCCCTGTCAGCCACACCTCCCTGAGTATCAGCTTTGTTTCTGACCAATCAGCTGAGTCGAAACAAAACCGCCAGGGTGTGTTGTGTAATTATATATTTCAATTTATTTCTTAAATGTTTCCTGAGAAATTGAGTTGAGTCTTGTTTTTAACAAACACTATAAGATTTTCATGAGGATGTATTCTCATCAGGACTTTAGTTCACAATCAAGCCTCCCTAAGCAAAAAACAGAATGATTTATAATAATTCTAACTGATTCAGACCAAATCCCTTGGAAACATTACTTCTGCAATATATAGAGTGTGTTTTTATTTTCCCAACATGTGTGTGTCTCCGCAGAGGGAAACCACATTAAGATGTTCATGCGTGGCCGCCCAATCACCATGTTCATCCCGTCAGATGTAGAAAACTATGACGACGTCCGGACCGAACTTCCTTCAGAGAGGCTGAAGCTTGAGTGGGTGTATCCTTGAATTACGCGCCGACTTGAAATAACGGTCTTTCCCACACACGGGAACAGTGTACACTAACTACCAGTTACAAGAGGGAAACTGCAGACCAGTTTGCGGCTCTTAAAGTGACTGGAGATTCACAAGTGCTTCAGCAGAATTGTTGGTTGTTTACGTCTGTAAGCGAACGTACTGTAAACATGTCATTTTCTGCTCGTATTCCTCAGTTTTTCCTCTGGAATGAGGCTAAATGACCAGAGTGAGCTGTCTCGCTGGTGCCAGTGCTGTTTTAAAATGGCAGATAAAGTATTTCCAGGTGTTTCCAAGTTCCTCCTTGACTCTCCGTAGCTATGGCTACCGCGGAAGAGACTGCCGAGCCAATGTTTACCTCCTTCCAACCGGCGAGATTGTTTACTTCATTGCATCCGTCGTCATTTTGTTTAACTACGAAGAGCGGACTCAGAGACATTACCTCGGACACACCGACTGCGTCAAGTGGTGAGAAAACAGTGATGTGACTGCTGTGCTGCTCTGCCGTCGGCTGGTGTGTGTTGACGCTGTCTGTCTGCCAGCTTGGCTATCCATCCCGATAAGATCCGGATCGCCACGGGACAGATTGCAGGAGTGGACAAAGATGGACGGGTAAGGACAGAAAAATGATTTGCATCTGCGCTTTTGTGTTCTGCACAAGGCAAAAACAGGAAGCGCATACAAGACGTTAGAAATATCGGTGAAGGTTGCACCTGCAGGTTCCCACTTACCAATAATATCTCATCATCCGTTGATTTCAGCCGCTGCAGCCTCACGTTCGGATCTGGGACAGCGTCTCTCTGTCCACCCTGCAGGTTATCGGCACTGGCACGTTCGAGCGAGGTGTCGGCTCTCTGGCTTTCTCCAAAGCTGTGAGTATCCGGGTGCATCCTGGCAACTGCGGTGCATCGACGGTGTGTTTGTCGCTGAGGAAAATGGCAGAAATTTGAGCGAGCTCCTGTTTTTGACTGACCCTCTTCCAGGATTCCGGTCAGCACTTGAGTGTTATCGACGACTGCAACGATCACATGTTGACAGTGTGGGATTGGCAGAAGAAATCAAAGATTGCTGAGATCAAGGTGATCAAATTCTTCCCTTTGTTTCCTCCATATTTCCATATTTAATTGAGTGCAACTGTCAGCCTTTACAAGTAAATGACGCGAAAGGTCAAGATAAAAGAAGTTGCAAATAAAATAAAAGAGGGGTTTATGCTATGTTTTTACTGGTTCTGACTGGTGCTGTTTCAGACCACTAATGAGGTGGTCCTGTCTGTGGAGTTCCACCCCACTGACCCAAACACCATCGTGACCTGTGGGAAGTCACACATCTTCTTCTGGACCTGGACTGGGAATTCGCTGGCTCGTAAACAAGGAATATTTGGAGTGAGTTCACATTTTTAGTCTTTCTAAAACGGTCATTGCACGCGTGTTCCTGTATCACCGATTGGTGCAAAGGTCTTCCCTGCAGCTGTATAGAGCCCCCTGGTGGAGAGAAGACTGCATAACACCTAAAGATCACTTCTGACGTTTAAACTTCTCAGCACTTTTAATATATAAGAGCTGATTATAATCGGATGTGTGAACATGATGAATGAGAACTCTCACCTCAATACTGCTGATCACTGGTCCCGATGGTCCCGGTATCTTTCTGACCCTGTTTCTTGTGGCGTTGTAGAAATACGAGAAGCCAAAGTTTGTTCAGTGCCTGGTCTTCCTGAGCACTGGAGACATTCTGACTGGAGACTCTGGAGGAGTCCTGCTGGTATGGACCAGGAACACTGCCGAGGCCCCCACTGGGAAGGGGCCCCGAGGTGAGACCCTCCTGCTGCAGGAGTCACAAAATATGGAGACGGTTAACCAACACAATAAAGGTTTAGTTTAAGATAAATGAATACCTGTGTGACTCACCTGTGCGCTTGTGTGTTCAGCTTTTCAGATCAGTCGCCAGATCAAAGGTCACGAGGGCAGCGTCTTCTGCATGTGTGAGATGAGGAGCGGAAGTGTGCTAACAGGAGGAGGGAAAGACAGGAAGATCATCCTGTGGGACCACGAACTACGAGCTGACCGCGACATCGAGGTTGGTCGGTCGCTGCTGTTTGAGTCGTGATGTCGTTTAGAGCGTGTGTGAGGTCACGTCTCTGTGTGTGTGTCACCAGGTCCCAGATCAGTATGGCACCATCAGAGCGGTATCAGAGGGGAAAGGGGATGAATTCCTGGTTGGAACATTTCGGAATTTCATCCTGAGAGGAACCTTCAATGACGGCTTCCTGGTGGTGGTCCAGGTGAGAACGTGTGGCGCCGTGGTGACCTCGTCTCTGCGTGGTGATGCACTTGAACACGGATTGTTTTTGTGATGCGTTCAGGGTCACACGGACGAGCTGTGGGGTTTGGCCTCTCACCCGTTCAGAGACATGTTCCTGACGTGTGCTCAGGACCGACTGGTCTGTCTCTGGAACTCTGTGGATCACAGTCTGCAGTGGAGCCGCACGCTGGAGGTCAGCACGCAGCCGGCTGGCGGTTTATGAATTGGCGGGCGGTTGACAGCCTGGTTTCTCCCTCAGGAACACGGACACTGTGCAGACTTCCATCCCAGTGGAGCTGTGGTCGCCATAGGAACACATTCAGGGAAGTAAGTGGGGCTTTTTAGGTCAGCTTGCGCTGCGGCAACTTTTATGGTTTGAGATGCAACAAGTGCGCAGAGGGGAGAGTCACTTCCTGTTAGATGGCGAGGATCTCATCCTCATGCTCGTAGCGCAACTCCTGAACCTGAAACTGCTCGAGTGGTCTGAACTGGTACGTCTGTCTGTCAGGTGGTACGTTCTGGACGCCGAGACCACCGACCTGGTGGCGATCCACACCGATGGGAACGAGCAGCTCTCTGTGATGCGCTTCTCTGTAGGTGGGTGGAGTCACATCAAAGCAGTCTGTGCGTCAGTAGTCTCAGTTAGACTGCATGTCCCACAATCCTCCTGTGTTTGTGCAGACGGCAGCCTGCTGGCCATTGGCTCTCACGACAACTTTATTTACCTGTACACCGTCTCGGAGCGAGGGCGCAAGTACAGCAGATACGGGAAGTGCTCGGTGAGTCTGCCCTTCCTCTCTTCATTTGTACCCGATCCGCGACATCGGGGGACGCGTCTGTCTGAAGAGCGAGGATGAAATCCGCCATTCGGTCAGCGCTGCGCCTGTCGCTAGCAGACACCTAAGCTGATGAAAACGTTGTGACGGCTTTCACAGGGACATTCCAGCTACATCACACACCTGGACTGGTCACCTGACAACAACTTCATCATGTCCAACTCTGGAGACTATGAGATCCTGTACTGTGAGTACTTGCCTGACTGCGGTACCTCAGGTACTTTATACCTCAGGCGCTGTGTGATAACAGTTGTGTGTTTTCAGGGGACATACCGAACGGATGCAACTTGATCAGGAATCGATCAGAGTGTAAAGACATCGACTGGGCAACATACACCTGCGTGCTGGGTTACCACGTGTTTGGTTAGTAAACCTTTTCACCACCACTTGACTCCGTGTCCCAGAACATGTGGACGGTTAATATACTGTTTTTTTTGTACTGACACGAATGTGTGTGTGTGTGTGTGTGTCTGTTTCAGGTGTGTGGCCAGAGGGTTCGGATGGCACCGACATCAACGCTCTGATCAGATCTCACAACAGGAAGGTGATCGCTCTTGCTGACGATTTCTGTAAAGTCCATCTGTTTGCGTACCCGTGCTCCAGGGCCAAGGTGAGGCACACACACACATACACACACAAACACACACTTCAAAGGTCTTCAGAGATCAGCATGCATCTGTGTGTGCTTACAGGCTCCCAGTCACAAGTACAGCGCCCACAGCAGTCATGTGACCAACGTCAGCTTCCTGTACAGAGACAGCCACCTGATCTCGACAGGGGGGAAGGACATGAGCATCATGCAGTGGCGTTTAGTCGAGAAAACCTCGCTGTCTCTTCCCGATGGCCTCCTCTCTAACCCCGCCCCACCACAGGCTGAGCCTCTCTTAACTCCTCCCACTCGTGCTGCTGCCACGCCTGCACAGGAGCCTGCTCCACCCGCAACAACCAACGGGACCCAGGACGGACCCTCCCCAGACACTCCACCTCCGACAGAGTTAACTCCACCTTGCTCCGAGGCGACCCCGCCTCCCTCAGACAGCACAGTGAGTCTGAAAGACAGCCTTGAGCCAAGCGATGATACAGCCACGCCTAGCGATGAGGGGCTGCCCCCCCTGACCCCCCCATCATAGACGGTGCATGCGTTTGTGAGAGTGAGTGTATGTGTGCACGCATGTGTCTGCAGAATTTTGTTGTTTTTTTTCATCATCAGTCTAAACAAAATGAGGTCACAGTGTGAAACATCTGGAGAGTCTGATTTACCTGAGCAGGTATTTGGGGGGGGGGTTCATCTGGAATATTCTGTTGCAGTAGAACAGAAAGAGTTAGAAAGAGATTACAGCAAAAACAAGCATAAAGTGGGTTTTAAGAATGTTTTTAAATTGCGCTCAAAGAGATTAATAATGATATTTGGTTTTATCACGTTTCTTCTTTACGGTCTCATGATGCTGCTTTATTGTTAACGTTGTATATTTAAAAGTTTACTCTCAACAAAAGCCCTACAGGGAAGGGACTTCTGTATGAAACACTTTTAATGTGAAACGCGCAGGAAACGGGAAGTGTGTGAGGAAGTCAGTCGAGAATTTGAGTGTGGTCAATGAGCCAAAAAAACGTGGGATAGTTGTGTTGTTGTTGTTGTTGTGAAATTCGCACAGTTAAATTCGAGACTGATGACTTGTGGACTTAAGAGTAAATAAATGTTGGCGTGAGCAGGAAGTCGGCCTCCAGAGTAACTACTGTGACCAGGCAGTGGGTTGGTGCGAGATGTCCTCTTCACAGAGGATCTGTGTTTGTGTATACTGCAGACGTCTGTGTGTGTATATTTTGTTCACCACCAGGGGGCAGCAACTCTTAGCTACACTGTAAAGAATTTACACATCTCTCAACCAATCAGATCACAGGAAAACCGAGCTATCCTTCTGATTGGCTGGTTTCAGTGACTCTAACTGCTGATAATTTTGTCTGTTCCGGACCATTTCTCTTCAAAATGTATGAATGTGATTGTCGTTTCAGGGGGCGGGGCCTTGTCAATGAGGGGGCGGGACATTTTAAAAATACTTCTAATGAATATCTTCATTTTTTTGTATGCTCATCTCTGAAGGGCTTTTTTCACAGTTCAGGGAGTTCTGGGTGGGGGTGGTCGGGGCAACGCGTAAGGTTGAGGACGGGGTATTTTCCTTTTTTTAGATGAGTCAAGACATCGATACCTACGTTGACGATATTCATGTGACTGTTTTGAGCCAATCCTGTTTTCTCATGCATTCCTGTCCGATGACAGACTGTACTGAAGATTTCAACTGAAATAAAAATGTTTTAAAACGTTCCTGTGGTCGTGAAAACGGCCCTTTTTGTTTGTTGTTTTTTCCTGAGCATGACCACCAGGGATTTGGATGCTAAGATGTGAAAAGCAAAGAATGTGTGAAAAATGCATTGTCCGAGAAACCCAAAGAGGACGTGTACGTTTTGAGGGCATCTCATACCAGTTATGAGAGAGGATTTTTTTTAAGTCAAACTTTTATTTTGAATTGACGTTGAATTCTGGGAAATCCCCCTCGTGTCAGTTTTAAGGGCTGTGATTGGATCATGCATTGCAGAAGTCCGTGTGGCAGCAGTTCCAGTCGACTCTAGCGCAGTTATTGAGCGTTGTGCAGCCTTTCTCTCCACTTCCTGTGGAAGAAAAGAAAAAGAATCACATACAAGTGAAGCGGAACACAATTCTGGCAGCAAAAGATGCAAAACAGGTCTGAGCTATCTGAGGATGATGCCTGCTGTTACAGCTCAGCTGCTCCCACAGGCAGGAAAAAACACAAGGATAGTGATTTATTTGGTTTTCGTTGATCTGCAGATGTCTCACTTCTGACGTAGCAGGCCTGTTTGACGTCACCACTGCAGTCCAACCGCATGTCTCTGACCAACAGGTGGTCCTCGCCGTAACACCTGATGTTAAACTTGGCAGCTGCAACACAAACACACCCGAGATCATGTGAGCATACCTGATCTGGCTTTAAAGCTTTTTTTATCATTTATGTCCAAGCAGACTGAAAAATGCCTTCGATCAATCACTACGGGTAAAAACCAGCTAAGCAGAGAGAGAAGTCCGCTGTTCAATGTTCCTGACATTGATAACCTGTAAACACATGATGTCTGGCCTCTGTTTACCCTGAGGTCACTGTCCAACAGGGGGGTAAAGGTGAGCAACATGAAAGGTGCAAAGGGATTTGTGAAAATGAGACAGAGGAGGTGATGATGATAAGGCTGCGGCACAGCCATGAATTTACTTTCCAAAATAAATTCAGCTGCTGTAGCCTCCTCTTTATTTCTGTCATAGGTTTAAACAGGTGTAACATTCCTGGTTAGGCACAAACTTCAGATTTACTCACAAGCAGGCGACACTTTTAGAGGCTTCTTCGTATTTTTAGTCCTCACCTGAGCACAGAGGCAGCAGCACCAACAACAGCATCAAGTAGACCTTCATCGTTCTTCTGTTGACTTGGCAGAAACACTGAGGCCAAGAAGATGGAGCTGGACTTTTATCCTGTCCTCGCACACAAGCGCGCGTGCGCACAAGCACAGCAGAAATGCGAATAAATAAGTAATCCAAGACAAACTGAACTTGTGTCAACTGAAAATATTCGGTTGTGTTTGTCTGAAATTTAGCAAAGTCATGAAAGAACCGAAGCCTCTTCTGATTGGTCAGTGTGTGTGAGTGTGTGTGAGCGTGTGTGTGTGTGAGAGAGATAAGAGTTCTGCCGAAAGAGCACCTCCTACCTGCTGACTCATGTTTGAAAGAAGACTGTTTGTGCGGCGTGGCGACATGCTGGTCACTGACTGGCTCGCCCTCGATGACATCAACATTTTTCTTCTACTTTGATCGCGAACAATCGATTTCTAACAAGTCCTGTAAGAACAAATCTGATTTTTGTCCCACTTAGGAAGCCCGCTTCTGACATCTGGTCACACTTTCAGTAATTTGACGTGGAGCAGACCAAATGTGCGACGTCACCTTGAGGTCAAATGTTGTACATCGTCTCAATGAAGACTGGACCGGGAACTTGAGGGGACGAAAAAGTAACTTTTTATTTGAAACTTGATTCAATGACACGATGAAACTAAATTGCTGATTTAAAAAGAATATCTGTTCATTTTTCGGAACAGAAGACAACATTTACGGCAGATGTGTGATAGTTCAGCTTTCAGCTCACTAACAGCAGCAAACAGCGACCATCTTTCTTTTGGTTAAGTTATTCCAAGAACCGAAAGCTAAAAATGGTGAAATTCTTGAACGTTTCAAAGCAGTTTAGATCTTACGTTGCGATGTTTCGAGGGAAGTGATGAGCAACGATGGCACCATGCCCGAGGCAACGAGAAACGACAGGAAAGCTGAGTGAACAAACACCAATTAAATATGGAACCCCTCAAAAACAAACATGCTGAATATTTTAAATAATAACACGTTAACATGAATACATTTACACATAACCAGAAGAACCTGTGTGCAGAATATCAGCAACATTAAGTATAGATTTGGTTTAAATAAATATTTGATCACATTCCAGCAGGTGAATGAAAGTTAAAGCTAATTATAGAAACAAACATTCAAATAACGAGATCGAAGACGAGATCGTCGAGCGACACATGACCAGAAAACTTCACGTTAGCATGTAAGTTATTGATGTATCATCATGTGGTGCCGTGGAGCATTTCCTAAAAGCGCACCAGACTGAGGCCTTGGCGAGAAGCTGGCATAACAAGAGCGTCAATTCAGCACAGAGGTCAATCGCTGTCACTACAACCAGCCAGGATGTTTGTTTTCCCCAGAAATCAAAGCTGCTGCAAAACAGAGGACGCTTAACTTCCAAACTCTGATAATAACTCAGCAAACAGGCTGCAGTAATAGGTTATAAAGCAACTAGATTTTGTAGTCCAATGTGGAAATTTAATCTGAGCTCAGCCTGCCTGATTCATCAAATCGGATTATTTGTTCATTATTTATTGTGAAACAGAAGGGAACGAGGACAAAGGGAGCCCAAAGGGAGTTTCAGCCAGAACGGGGAACCTCTGCCTCTCGTGGCAGTGTAAACTTGTGTAAACGTGCATCATTGTCACGGGAAAGATCCATTTACACGATTATGTTTTTTCCGAATGCAACGACATAAATCCGAAAAAATTAATTTAAAATGGATGGGCAGGGATTCCTTATGCGAGTGCAGAAACGACCAAGGAAATTCTTTTGGCATCATGCCACCATTGAACCAGCTGAACTCAAATGTTCAGTTCCTCCGTTGGCAGACTGGTGGTGCTCCTTGTTTATTGTTCCCGACCAGATTGTCAGAGGATGATGTCATAGAGTCTGCCAATGCGGCCCAGCCACTCGCACAGCGCCTGACGGACGCGGACATCGGTCACATGGCAGGAAAGCTGGCTGAGGCACGGGTAGAGCGCTGGCTGGAGGGCCAAGAAGGCGGAGTCTGACAGGAGGAGGACCTGATTGAGGACGGTCAGGACCATGTTGGTCCATGCCTGCAGGGGGGGAAAAAAACCACACTTGGTGTCATTTTAATGTGTCTGAGGGATCACGTGGAGTCCTCAAGATGATCAGTGTCAGCAGTAAAGATAACTACCTTTCTAATTATGAGAGTGTGTCACAGTAAAATGTGTCCCCTGTGCTTCTGTACCTGAATCTGAGCCTCAGAGTCCTTCAGAGAGATGTTGTGGGAGCTGATAGTAGACCCTGATCGAGGTCTCTTTTCCTGCCTCAGAACTTCCGGCCCCGCGCTGACCGAGTGCCTCATCAGGGGACCCTGCTGGTCCACCAGGTGCTGGGGTCTCTGCGGGGGTCTCTGCGGCTCCACGGGAGCCCTCTGCTCCCCGCCGGTGGCCACCTCCACCACGACCCGACCCTGCTCCTTCATAAAGAGGTTGATGTGACTCTGCGGCGTCTGCTGCTGCTGCTTCCTGCGTTTGTACTCCATCATCAGCTTGCTGATGGTTTTGTCCGTGGTGATTGTGTACAGCTTGTTGCTGGCGTTTTCCCACCATTCCTTCCTCCTTCCGGGTGTAGCACTCTCAGACGCCGGCCTCACCGCGCTTTCCAAAATGCCCGAGTCCCTCCTCTCGCCGCCGGTCCCAAAGTGATGAGGCAGACTGCTGGTGCAGCTGAGCAGACAGATTTGAACATTTTCAGATTGTTTCACAGACTCTGAAACAAATGTGGAGACGTTATGAACGACTCGACGGACCTGAACCCTGGACTCGGCGTGGGTGGCGACAGCGACCCTGTCTGACACCTGTACCCACTGTCCTCCAGTGGCGTCCCCCTGACAGAGAGCCCGCCCACTGATGTTGGGGTGGACGTCTCTGACTGGAAGAGAGGGAGAAAGAAGACGTGATCTCCTCCGCCGGCCCCTCCTGAAAGCGGAGCCGCCTCTTCCAGCGAGCTCTTCAGGTCGCGGTGCATCTGGATGTAGCTGTTGCACAGGTCCATGCACAGCTTGTAGAGCCGCTTGACCAGCCACGCCCAGTCCACGCCTCCCAGCGGCTGCACGCTCAGGGAGGGGGCCGATGCTCGCCACTGGTTCCTTTTGTCTCGGCCCCGTGGAGGGCTTACCTGAGGGGAAACAAGCGTCGTAAGCGCAAATGTCAAACGAGATCAAAAAAGCAGCCGAGCATCACCTGCGCCGTTTCCTCAAAGATGTCTTCATCCTCCGAGGACGCTGAGCCCGGATGAGACGAGTCAGAGCTGCCTTCCTCTTCCTCATACAGGATCTTCTTCACCTGAAAACAACAGGTTGTTCAACACGTGAGACTGTGCTCCAACATCAGCGTGGTGCTTCCTACGTGCAGCTGGGTCAATGTGTCATCTCTAACATGTTACTTGGACTGCCTTAGTTGATGGATGCTGCTAAAATAGGGAGGACATTAGATTATTAGTTCATGTTTAAGGATTATTGACAGGCACAGATGAAAATACCTGGTCTGAGCGTCTTCCATTACACCTTTCCAAACAAAAAATAGATTTTAAATGTTAAAATCTGGAACATTCAGTTAAAAACTCACCTAAAAGAAGCTTATGAACAAACAAATGTTGAAATGACATAAGATGTGGCCCACAATGACACACCTACACACGTTCACGCGTGTTTGGAGCTTTGTGTTGACGTACATTTGTGATCGGCTCTGATGTATACATGTTTAGGCGACGCTGTTAAAAGAGGGCGTGGCTTCTACCTGCTGTGCAGTCATGGTGTCGGCCTGGCTCAGCGTGGCACACAGCAGCGTCTGGAAGTAGAGGTTGAAGCTCATGGCCGACTGGCGGTACAGATTAGCTGCCCCACAGACACCTGACACCTTCATCAGAAGGTACTTCAGACCAGGACGTGTGTCAAAGTCCCGCGCTGTCCTGTGGAGGAGCGAGTCACCTGATCAGTCCGCACTTCCTGAAACACGGAGCTTTCCCTGAGCAACGCAAACCTGTAAGAGTCCAGCAGCAGATCCAGGATGATGGCTAAATTGGTCATGGATATGTAGCGCAGAAAGCCCGCTGTGGTTCTGCTGGGGTCAGAGGTCACTGGCGTGATCCTCTCATGACCTTCCGGCTGCTTGACAAATTCTTCGAGAAGGATGTCATACAGGTTCTGGAGCAGGACCTGGTGGGATAGCAGACTCACCACGATGGTCCTGAAGGGGATCCTGTAGAAAAACACCACCAAGCTGTGTTCAGGACCGAATCTGACCCCAAATCTGTGTTTTTTTTAATTTAAGTCCAGACTGAAGAGTGGGACAGTAGCTGCTATTGTCTAAACCAGATAAATGTGCCGTGATGCCTTACCCAATTTTCCTGTAACCATGGCAGCAAAAAGACAGAGAGTGACAGATTTAGACAGACTAGCTTCTGGCTGAAAGGAGTCGTGTTTTCCGTCTCTGAGGGTGCTGTACCGTTTCTGAGCGTGCCCATTGGCTGCCTGGCTGGACGGTAACTCGATGATGAGAACGCAGGACTGAGCATGCTCGAACCCATCCTTGTTGTTCGGCGTCTTTGGTGAACACTGCGTGTCCAACATGAAGACCTGCCAGAGAGGACAAGGACAATTCTCCAAGACAGCAATGCTGATATTTGTGCATATCAACTCAAGTTGATATTTGCAACCTTTCCGAGCTGCTTTTTTAGATTTGCAGCTCAGGTGTGACACGGTATTCACGGGTGGTTCTGACCTGCTGCGCCATGGCTTTGATCCGCCAGTACTCGGCCTCGGCTGCGGGGGAATGGGACGGAGCCGCCACCTTAACCTCGCAGGCATCTCCAGCAAAACTGTCAGAGCCACTGTGAAAGCACGCCAACAGGTTCTGCAGAAGGAGAAATGTCATAAGCAGTCCTCTTAAGGGTTAAGACGGGTCACCAAGCCAGATGTGTCCATACACCCATTGTATATCTGTACATTCATAGGGTATTTTGCACATTTATTTTTATACCTTCACTGGCTCCAGTGTGGCTGAAAAAGCATCCTGTAGAGCGCAGCAAGCTAACCGCCACATTTCCTCTGTGAACACCGGACCCACTGTGACCAAAACGTATCTGAGAGGAAACAGCCAGCAAAACATGTAAATTCAGTCATGGCGATTGTAGTTATCAGCCTCTACCTCCTTCCATGAAATTCAAAACGCCTGCAGTTATGAACATTTTTGTCCCAGTTCAGGGTCAGTAATAGTTCACCGACTGTCTGTTTCTGACCTGATGCAGGAACAGCCGACCCTGGAGATGGTCTCTGCTGGCTCAGACACACAGGAAACCAGCAGCTTGAACAGATCCTTCAACATGAGGTTGATCAGAGACTCATAACCAATATCTGGAAAAAAAACAACAAAGACTGTAATTTTACATATACCAAATAAGTCATAACCAGTCCATTTATCCCCTCTATCCCAGTACAACCAGTCCACTTCCTCCTCACACCTGAGTGTATGAAGCTGTTGACGTGCTCCACCACCAGCTCGCAGCACAGGCCGATGGCGTGCTTAAAGTTCGCGGCGGCCATGTCCCAGTAGGAGTGGTCGCCTTGGCTACGCTGCAGCCACAGTGACATCACAGGAAGCAGCAGCTGGATGACAGAGTAGATACCGAAACCGGGACCTGGAGGGAGTCGGAAAGCTGCTGCTAATTACAACGGTGAGGTGAATGGTCTTGAAACAAGCCTGAAAAGAAGAGTATGCTCGACATATTGAGAAATTGAATTAGAACAATAAATTAGATTTATCTAAAAAGAGTAACTTCTTATAAATTGTGACTCCTCTAGGGGGCGCTGTGTTTTGTTTATGCCAGACACGGCGGCCTCCAGGGGTACTCGTTTATTTTTGCTATAGTCACGATGGCCGCTAGAGGGCGCGGTGGGTTATTTAAGCGGGAGTCAATGTTCTGCTTGGCTGTTTCATTTGTGACATTCCGCCTTGCGGCACGTCTGACCTGGTACCGCTGCGACCTCCCGGAGCAGCGTGAAGAGGAGCTCCAGCGTCGGAGGCTGATGCTGACGTGGACAGTTTGAAACCGCGGCCGTGAGCTGCTCCAGCAGCAAGATCCAGACCTGGATCAGACCTGCAGGACGGGAAATAGTGTCAAACGCGCCAGGGGCGGCGGCAAAAACCACCCAAGCAGAAACTCACCTGTTCCGTCATCAAACTCCTGCAGGACACAGTCCATGCCGTCCTCGGTGCTCATGGAGCGTTCCTGCGTTCCCACCGGCAGGCTGGTGGGCCGCACCCCCAGGAACACCGGTTTGGACGGCATCTTGTAGATCTTTGCGAGCAGCTGTGGTCGAAACGCAGCTTCATTACAACAGAGTTCTATGATTTTGGGTGTTTTTTGGAGAGCAAAAATCCATGCTTGTTGGGGATTATAATTCTAACGAATAATATATCTGCAGGTGTTTAATCCCCCGACACAGATGTTCAATTCATTCATGCTGCTTCCCGTTATTCCAGCCTACCTGCGAACATCTGCGGAGGTAATCGAGGGCGGGTAGGCAGAGGTCGGTGGAGCTGTAACCTGACACGTGGACGCAGTCGCCGATCTCCTTACAGTCGACCTCTCCTGGAAATTCATCATACAGTGAAAATGCAGACAGATAATCTTCGGGATTAATGTCGCACTGAGACCAACCTAAACCCTTGACGAACTTCATCAGGCACATGATGTAGTCGGTGGCGGCGTTGGCGAAAACCTGGATGTTGTCGGTGGTGATGAACGCCTCGAACACGTCGAAGACGGGGGCCTGAGACTTCCCTGCGGGAGAGGAGGCAGAGGGAAGGAGACTCTTCAGATTAATGCAGATTAAATATGGATTGTGGGTGTGCCCTTTGTACCCATGGAGTATTCTCCCAGCAGGTAGTCTTTGGTGTCGCTCTTGCTGCTGTGAACGGTCCTCAGAGCGCTGAACAGCGGCCGCCACCCCGACAGGATCTGAGGAGAACACATCTCCACCAGCTCGCCGATCGACGTCACCACCTGCAGACGGAGGAAGGCGGAATAAACGGGGGGGCCCCGTGACGGGGGGGGCGTTACCCTGGGAGGTCACCTGGTCCTGCACGTCCTCGTCGCAGAGCTCCAGCTGCATGATGTGTTCAAAGGGCCTGAAGAGCGCCTCGTTGAAGCGGAAGTGTGGGAGCTCCGCCCAGCTGGTCAGCACCTCCGTCAGGACGTCGTGGATGAAGGAGACGGCCTTCTGGGAAACATGGCGCTCTTTGTGACACGCTGCCTGGAGGAAAACAACACAAAAAAACGATAAAAAAGACCGTCACGTGACCACCGACCCTGCCGGTGAAGCTCTGTTGCACGAGGGTGTACCTCCACCAGATGGGGGGCTGCGACGCTCCAGGCCCGCATCACGTGCAGCAGGGGGCGGTTCTTATTCCGTATGACCCGCAGCATGGCCTCGCCTAGGCGGAAGAGGTGGAGCGAGCCGCGGCGGTCCAGCGTCGACTTCGCCTCGCCTATGGGAGCAGAGAGGGCGCGAACATCCGGGGGTCAGACTTCAGGTCTCAGCGAATCCCAGAGAGAAGCCGTGAGCACTGACCCGGCATCACCAGGGGATATTCTCCGCTCTCGGTGACGGAGTCAAACAGCTGGGACCGGGAAACTTTTCTGAGCTGCTGCAGGAAACCGATCAGACCGACCAAATTCAGTTTGGTGGCGGCTTCCTCAAACAGCCTGGAACACGAACAACACACACACACACACACACACACACACACACAAAAAATGTGAAAATGTAAAACAAAGGTTTTGTCTGTGATTCATTTCCAAATGTTTTGTTTCTAACAAACTGGTCATGTGACCTGAACCTGAACTATAACTATGACACAAAGGCAGCATTGAGCTCACAGACCTGTCGACCTGCGTGGACAGCATGCACACGGCCTTGGCGGCGCTGGTCCCGCTCATCAGACTCCCGCTCCTCAGGTCCATCGGGCCGCGGCCCCCCCGGCCCCCCTCCCTCAGCAGCTCCTGAATGGACAGGGGCTGGACAACGGGCTGAATGGGGCCCGGCTCGGGGGTCTCTAAGGGGTACTCGCCGCTCAGCTCCAGGCCCAGGTCCACGGTGCTCCCCTGTTGGGTGATGGCGGCGAGCGAGGGCGGCTGCAAGGAGCCGTCGCTGAAGTGGGTGTGTTCCAGAGAGCTGATGTACTCTGTCACCCTGCACGGAGGAGTGGGGGGGGCACAGAAACCAAAGTGAAGCTAAAGTGGTGTGGGCCTGGAACAGAACCATGAGGAACACCCCAGCTGGGGGGGGGGGGGTCACCTGAACACATGTGGCCAGCATTCATGGTTGTGGCTGCCCATCTCCAGACCCACGTTCAAGATGGCGTCCATACACAAGACGTGAGCCGTGTGAAGCCGCGGCCCCTGAGGACGGCTCATCTGCTCTAGACGGTGCTCCACGCGCTGCTTGACTGCAGGGACACCCCCCCCCCCCCCCACAGGTAAAATCCCCGTTAACTGCGAATGCTCAAAACCCATCTTGTTACCGTGCCTGACTAACTGGCGCATGGCGCCCGGTACCTTGGGAGATGGCGTCCCCGGTTTCCCCAACGTCCTTGTCCTCCTGGATGCAGGAGGCTGCTGCCATCTGTGCCAGGGCTGAGGCGCAATTAGCGGCTACACCTGAACAGATTTGGTTTGTTTTTTTCCTTTCACGTTCATCAAAAAAAAAAAAAAAAAGTTAATTGCACCATCCCCCATCACGCGCCTTCACCCACCCAAGGTGCAGCTCAGGGCGGCGGCCTTCCGGAGGCCGTCCAGGCTCAAGCAGATGGCGTCCCTCTCCCGCTGGCTCTGCTCTTTGGAGCCCTCGGCCCCCAGGATGAACGCCAGGCCCTTGGAGCTGCCCACCATGCGGCCCGTCAGCGGCGTGGACAGCACGTCGATCAGGTTCTTCCACACGCCCATGAGGATGAAGCGCGAGAACACGGCCCCTGGCGTTACCCACAGAACCGCCACCGAAACAGCAGAAGTACGTTCAAGAGTCTCATCAGGTGATCCATCAAAACGTGACTTGTGTCATGTGACTGACCTGCCATCGCGATGTCACTGTTGCCCCTGTCACAGGAGGGAGGCGATTGGCTGGGCCCCCTATTGATCAGCTGACCTCCAATCCCGCTGCTGCCCAGACCGTCGATGTCTGACAGGAGAGAGCAGAGCCGTCCTAACTGGACCGACCTGGTGCCCGCCCGGGGCTACTGATAACCCGGGCTTTTGCTGCGACTCGCCCGTTACCTGTCAACGTGGCGATAAGCGGCATGGCCTGGTCCTCTGGCGAGCCCCAGTAGCCGGCCTCACCCAGCAGGTTGCGCTCCAGCACCTGGTAGTAGAGTTCTTCGATCCAGGCCGGAGACAGAACCACGAGGATGCCGCTGCCTTGGATGAGGCGCACAAACTCCTTCTGAAAGAGCAGGCGCAATCAAGTCAGCACCCATTAAATAGATTACATAAATCTGCGTTAACAATGAAATTTCTACAGTTTTATTTGCCTTAATTTGGCAAATGTATTAAATTTATAAAAAAGTAATGACAGGGTGTGCCCCCTGGTGAGGACCAGCACCTCCCATTTCATGAGAGCAAAGTAAAAACGACAGGTACGGTTACCTGATCATCAACGTTTATATCTAAAGCCATGTATTTATTTATGTGAAACAAATGTTTCTGTCGTGCGTTCACAAACGTCTCACCAGGCTGACCACAGGGGTGAGGGTTCGCCGCCTGTAGAAGTCCGAGCAGCAGAGCTTGAGGTTAAGAAGCAGAGCGTAGTACGACACCAGGTAGAGGCCGTCGGCGTTCGTCAGTGACTGGCAGCTCAGAGAGTCACACGACTCGAACCCCGGAGAGTGGATCCCCCCTGGGGGGGGGGGGGGGTGGATGGGACAGAACCAGAGAAAATGAAGAGGGACAGAGAGAGAGAGAGGAGAGAATGAATCTGTCTGTATTAACACAGTGAACAGAGAGCCTCTGGGGGGTGGATATCACTGGATGGTCATACCCGTCTGCAGTCCGGAGCAGAAGGTGGAGGAGAAGCTCTGCAGCGAGGCGTCCACCTCCGTGGCGCTGCCCAGCCTCAGCAGGCGGGGCAGCAGCGCCGACAGCGCTTGTATGAACAGCTTGGAGCTCTGCTGGTCGGCCTTCTGGTTGTGGAGCAGTTTGAGCGACAGGGCGGCGCCGCGCAGCGAGCGGTGGCCCGGGCAGTCGCGTGGCGTCTGCTGCTCCTCGTCCACCAGCGATACGTTGTCGGAGCCGATGTCTGACACGTCGGAGCGGCCCGAGTCCTTCTCGGCTGCCATGGAATACTGGTCGCAGGAGTCGAACTCGGTCCGGGACATGTCCTGCTCCTCCATGCTGATGCACGGACAGGGAGGGGAAACCATTTTTGAACATTAAAGATGGTGAAATCTATCTGCTCTATTGGTTAGCGGTCTGTATTTTGTAATGTTTTAATTACGCAGGGCACCAAACTCCCACCTGAAGTTGCTCTCGCTGTATCGGGAGCCTCCTCCATGATGGGTTCTGGTCCGAGACTCCACTGACAGGAAGTTGGTGATGTCAGGATAGACGAGGGCGTGGCTTCTCTGCACCACGTCAGGAGGAACCACGATTCCTCTGTCTACCCCTCCTCCACATTCTCCACCCCCTCCTGATGCTCTCCGTTTCTCCCTCTCCTGCTCACCGTGCCCGGCCTTCCCTGCCTCCTCCCGATGTCCTGACTCCGGGCCCGTCGCTGCGCATTTCGCCCCCTGCTGGTTTCTGCAGAAGGCCGGGGAGGGGAGCCGCGACTCCCCGCTGCAGTCTTCGGGGCTGGTGTGACCCGGAGCGTGCTCCCCCACCTCCACGCCTGTGGTGGTCTGTCCCGTTTCCGTGGTGATGCTGATGCTGATGTCAGGGCTGCGCTCGCTGGAGGCCACGTTGGCGGAGGAGGAGTCGGGGTCGCATGGAGCGTGCTCGGAGGAGAGAACCTGTCGCTGCCACCTGAAGTCGGCCTCGTTGATCTCCATGGACTCGCGCGTGGACTCGGACCCGTCTTTCAGGTCGTCCCGTCGTCTGAGTAGAAGCTGAGCCTTTGGACAGCACGTTCAAAAGGAGACACAAATTTAACTTCCCGCTGAATCAAAGCCGATCCACAGAGGACAGAAACCCACCAAAGCCGCGCCGTACCTGCTCAGGCTGGATGCCGCGGCCGTGCAGCAGCTCGTCCAGCGCGCCGAGGAGGGCGCAGGCGCAGGACACCGACGTGTAGCACGCTTCGATCCCGCCCTTCACGCAAGCCTCTGTCATCCCGTCCATCACGCTACAGAGGGACACAAAAGCCTCAGATCGGCGCGCCTCGAACAACAGCCCCGACCAACGCTGCGCTCACAGCTTCAGCAGGTCCAGGTGGGACTTCCTCTTCGAGAACGAGCGCTTCCTGGTTTCCGGCTCAGCCAGACACGGACCGGCCAGGTCGTACAGGCGCTGAGGGCTGCCCAGGATCTGAAAAAGACGCAGGCATCGTTATAACACACAAATATCATTTGACCCCCCCCCCCAAAATCCTCCTCCCACCTCCTTCATGATGCGGATGGCCTCCGTGCGGTGCTGAGGGGGCGGGTACAGCAGGATGCGGTGGTACAGCGACTGCAGCACCGGCTTCATGGACTCCACGCAGCTCACCAGCCTCACCAGCTCTGCAGCGATGTAGCACACGGTGCGCACCACGGGCACGATCCTGGCCGGGGCGCTGGAGGAGCAGCCGGAGCCCCGCCCCTGATCGGACACCCCACCTCCAAGGGAGTCGACGTCCTGGCTGACACCTGGAAGCAGAAAGGAATCACTGAGAGGCTGAACGTCGGGAGCAGAGATGGGAGACCCGTGAACACTCCGACGGTGGATGGATGGAAAACCCTCAACTCCCAACAGCGGGTACCTAGACTGAGTCTTTCCATGAGGCGGTCCCTTTCCTGCGCCCCCGTTTGGCTGTGATGGGAGGTGATGGTCTTATCGTTAACGGGATTCCCCATGATGGCGACGAGGGAAGGACACAGCTGCTTCCTGATGAGGAGAGACGCAACATCACAAACGTAGTTGTGAAAAGTACTGCGACGCCTGCTGTCCGATCACAATGTCAGTGCCCTACCACACGAGGTCGGTGAAACCCCTGGACAGATGCATGGTGGGGGGACAGCTGCTCAACATGGACAGGATGCACTCGAGGTAGAGGAGCTGCAGGAGCTGATGCCCGCTGGAGGAACACAAGTTTGAGTACGGACACGTTTATTGGTAGGGCTCGACACTGACGGAAGTTCAGATTCTGTAACAGTATTTTTTGTTATCGTGGCAGCCAGGAGATAAAACAAACACATCTATAAAGAACTAGTTCATTTTAGTCTAATAAATGGGACGGTGTCTGCTGGGTACCTGTCCACAGACTCCAGTCTTTCACAGAAGACAGTCAGAACTGTAACCACTTCTTCGCACAGGGCCTGGCTGGTGGGAGAAACGTCTGCAAACACACAGAAATCTGCACTCAGAACCGGATTCACTTGATTCTTAACTGGACGACAGACCCTTGGGGTGAATATTCACGAGGTGCGCAACTGCAAAGCTGTATTAAGAACTGGCTTAACGCCCATGGCAACAACGGCACCCCAGAGTTAGCGGATAGGTCACATCAAAGAACGTGCAAGAGATAGATCAAAGAGGAAAACCTCCCGCCAGCTTCAATCTCGGGCTGCATGTGTGCATGAGGACCTGTGAGCAGGCACAACTGAGATTTCTGATACGGTTTGACCCGACTTACCTCTTCTGTTCAGAGGAGCAACGGTCACCTCCTCGCCCTCCGTGCCCTGTGGACGAGAGCACAGCAGCAGGTGAGGTGAGGGGTGTGTGTGTGTGTGCGTGTGCGTGTGTGAGTGTGAGCAAGACCTCTTGTCTGTGTCGCAGCTGCAGAGTCAGGTCTCCCAGTATTTGGCTCAAAGTAGCTCTGACGGCCGTGTTGATGCTGCGCTGGTGACAGCTAGACATGTATGTTTCGATACACATCTACACACACACACACACACACACACACACACACACACACACACACACACACACACACACATTAATTACATCTGTTATCTGATCAAGTCTGAGTCACAACAACAGAGGTGATGAGGGAGATATATGTCACAGGTTTCCATGGCATCAAAGGTTACTGTGGCAACCCTCAAACGGGAAGAGCATGTGTTTGAGAAGAGATTAAGGCCAGACCACAAAATCAACTCTGCTAATCAGTGGAGAGTAAAATAGCATTCCACGGAGCATGCAGCATGAAGATGATGTCATCGTCTTCATTAACTTCCTTCCTTCATTTTCTTGATGATTCTGATGAATATCTTCTTGGTTCATACATTAAAACTGTGATTCCTGCATATTCAGGAGTTGCTGTTTTGCAACTGCTGTCGTACCTCAGCAATCTGCAGGATGGAATCTCCGTTGATGTCAAAGTTCGGCGAGTAGGTGATGCAGAGCAGCACCTACAGACAAAAAACAGCCTCGCTATGATCTCCTCTAATCACTTGATTTCAGTGGCCACTTCTGTTACTGCAGTTTATCTCCATGATATTTTATTTTCGAGTGAAACATCTGTCTGAACCTCTCACCTTCATGACTTCGACCTGCAGGTCTTCATGGAGCGACGGCGTCACTCTGATGGCCTCCAACATCTGGCTGAGCAGCTGTTTGTCTAGCAGCTCTGCCTCCTCACCCATGAACCTGTCCTCACACAGCAGCTTCTGTTTGGAGAAAGGGCAGAGGGAGGAGGCGGAAGTCAAAAATAAGGAGGCTAAAACATTAAATAATCAACAAATCCACTTTTTTTAAATGAAAAACGGACAAAATGATTTAACACCCACAACAAGAGAATGATGATGATTTACCTGCATGCCAGTGAGCGCCATCTGTCCCAGTTTGGTGCTTTTGGACTCCAGAGCCATCTGCAGGGGCAGCAGACAGCGCTCCCTGCAGGACAACAGACACATAAATGACTGCAGCCAGAGCATCAGTGCCTGGTCCAACACGGGTCCAACCCTCAGGCCCTCCTGCAGGACTCTGCAACCTGACCTACAGCCGGCAGCAGCAGCATCGTCTCCATAGTTTACCTGAATCTCTGGTGGGTGGAGTCAGACTTTAAATCAGAAGGTAATTGCAGATATTCACATCATCAGCACTGACCTCTGTTCAAAAACATTTATTTATGGACTCCCAGATTTAAAAATAGCGCCCTTCAGTTACGTAACCCAGAACTTTTCCTCGGTCTGCAGACTTGTTCGCTTGAGTCTCTCCATTACAAGGTGAAACCTGTCACACGCTGGTTCAGCAGCGTCAGGCTGCAGCTTGAACCCCCCCCCCTCCCAAAGGACAAGAACACACAATTTCCAAACACACAGGCAAGAAGTAACCATGTCATTGAATATTTTACGTACCGGAGCTGGGATGCAGACATTTTTGCAGCTCCATTCTGGGACTGGAGAGTTTCTGTGGTTTAAAGGAAATGTGAGAAAAGAGAATGAAAACATTCACAAAAATGTAAAGTTGATAAAAAAGCAAAGGTCAACAGTGACATGACAACTTTAACTTGTTGGTTAGCACACACACAATCTGCAATGGGTTTTTACACATTAACAGCTTCATTACAGTCACTTTAAACTTTTTTTCTGAAAAAATGTGGGATTCTGTAAATTATTACACTACAAAATCAAAGCATAATTAATACAGTTGAATGATACTGACGGGTTATCATCATTCATCAACCTATTTTTCCTGTAGGTAGGTAAATACATAAAAAAACAGCAAATATTACATTAGAAAATTGCGTGTGTGGTGTAGAGAAATGCTACTCTGAATTTAATTCCGGATGAATTAAACCATCAGATGATGGAGCATCAGGTGACTCCATGGACGGATGCAACTTCCACCTAATCTCAGATTAATTCTCAGCGTGCGGGGTTGGGTTCTGGTCTGTGGCAACAAATCCCTGCAACAGCTCAAAAAGCGCAAACATCCCTCTGGATGCTGCTGGAGGAGCCGGGGGGGGGGCAGCTCACCGCAGGCGTAGACGCAGGCGTCGCGGATCGCTTTGTGTTTGTGGCCGGACGCGTCTTTCTGCAGCTTGCGCAGGATCTCCTCCATGGCCGCCTCCCGACGTCGGTGCGGGTCTGGGTGTGTCCCGGCCGGGCTCGTGCGCGCTGGTTATTCTAAGGGCGCAGAGACGGCCACAACATCCCCGAACGCCCCGCGATGAGGGCGATGATTCATTCCCACAGACCGGCCAACGACGTCAGGCCCCGTCCGTCAACCCTCCGGTGCAAACAGGAAGCTGGTGCGTCTGGTTAGATTTCTTTTAAAAAAAAATCCGACAACCCGGGGAAAAAGAGCTAAAACCGGCATACGATCAGAAGTAGTCGCTCCCACTGCGAAGGATAAATCGGATCAATAACCGTCCTGCTGTCACATCCGTCATTTATTCCCCAGAGCCTGATCCGTTCCGGTGGATACTCCCGACCCTGCGGGGCTCCAGGTTGTGGCTCTGGGATCCGCGTCTCAATAAGCACAAGGCGCAGCGGGCAGAAGGGGGTTCCTCTCCAAACGGGCAACCCGGAATTTCCACTGATTTCCTGAGGATGGGCTGGAAATTGTGGAGCAGACTGTTGGAAACGCTGGATTTGGACTTGCTGCGTCATCACAGCGACAGGTGCAGGAAGCTGGAATTCAGCCTTCACAATAAAAAAAAAAAACCTTCCATAACACGATTAAAGATTAAAAAGCAAACTAAAACAGCCTCGTGTTTAACAAAATGGGCCAACGGGTAAGAATGTCCTTCAGGGGTTGTTTCTGACTTTCACTTAAAGTCAAATATTACATGCTCTAAAACCCAAGATGCAAATGATGACAATTAGCACGTGATGTAATGCAAAATATAATCAATCTACTCAGAGTGATTATTTGGTACGTTTAAAACAACAGTAGTACCCTTTTTCAGCAGCTGGCACCACTCCACTTAACTACCATTAAACCTCAGTAAAGGTAGAAAAACAGACAAAAGGTTATTTATCAATTCTGACCTGCCATCAGGACTTCGGGGCATACTGATACGTTACTGTGGATGGATGCGTTAATTGGCTGTATTGTCGGTCGCGTTCGCTCACTTCACCTAAATATTTGTCTCCATTTAATACTTTAATTCAGTAACATTTAGATGCAGTAGTATGACGTTACCGACCACCGAAATAAAGAAGCTTTTATTATTTTATTGGATTAAAAAGTTCTTAAAATGAATTCACACCCTCTTAGACTCCTACTATTTTGAAATGAATACTTAAAGCTTATCACTTTTTCTGACCTCTGCTCCTACTTGGTGCAGTGCGTCTGTTTGGCCGACTGGGGGAGCTGCTGCTGCAGGTAAATGGCAGCGGGAGTCGGTCGTGGGTTCAGGTGAGCAAGGAGCCGCCTCGGTGTGAGGGAACTCAGCATGTGAAGAGTGAAGGAGCTCCATCGTCCTTGACATAAGAACCGACCATTAAAATATAACACGTGTGAAACATCACGTGAACAAAGCTAGTGTCCACGACGCACATCCATTGGGTGTTACGCACAAATACAGCAATTTTGAAAACTCACGTTCTCTCTCTCTCTTTACCTGTGTGTGTGTGTGTGTGTGTGTGTGTGTGTGTGTGTGTGTGTGTGTGTGTGTGTGTCTGTCTGTCTATCTGTCTGTGCGCGCGCAATAATACAGACTGACCCAAAATGGACCTGGAATATTTCGTGCGTAATTACGCTTGAAGTCCTGCGGGACGACACCGTCTGCGTTGGTTTAGGGCCAAAGTGTCGTTTTTGCGCCAAAGCTTAAATCCACCTCAAGTACTATTTGGCGAGAAGAAAACGTGGGTGAACTCAACGTCTCACATGAACTCCGTGTCTGCGCTCGGGACGGGGAGCGCAGGACCGACGCCAGGGTAGAGACGCGCCACAGGGATTAATACTTTATAGGTCAGGTATTTTGGGAATACGCAGCACGTGCGCAACAGCGGGAGCGCGCCCAAACAGAAGAAGTTAGGCGTTTCTGGAGGCGAGGAGGGATGTCAGTGTAACTGAAGCCATGGTGGGCTCTGGAGAGGGGATTACTCATTCCTCTCACCAAGAGCGGCACACCTGTGCGCGTGTACGTCACCATCGGGCGGGTTTCCATGTCCATGGATAAAAAGGAACCAAATGAGGCAGAATGGTTGCTGTTGGGGATAGTAACGGAAGCTTCACCGGTGGCAACATGAGGTCACCGTTCATGATAGAGGACAGAGTCGGTGGCGAGGACCCCGGGGGGTCCACCAACATGATGGTCTCGGAGGCGATCGCGCCACGGCTGCTGATGATCGCGCAGGGCGCCGCGGAGGCTGCAGCAGCTGCCGCGGCGGCGACGACGTCTCCGTCCACCGGCAGTCAGCATCAGGTCATGGAGCCGAACGGGACGCGGTGTGGCGAGGAGATCCTCGGCTACGGCCGCGTGGAGAAGGTGCTGATCGGTGGCGTTCTCACCATGCTCACGCTGTCCACCATCTGTGGGAACCTTCTCGTGGTCATCTCGGTGTGCTTCGTCAAGAAGCTTCGTCAGCCGTCCAACTACCTGATCGTGTCGCTGGCCATGGCTGACCTGTCCGTAGCTCTCGCCGTGATGCCATTCGTCAGTATCACGGACCTGATCGGCGGTCAGTGGATTTTCGGACAGTTCTTCTGTAACGTTTTCATCGCCATGGATGTGATGTGCTGCACCGCGTCCATCATGACTCTGTGCGTAATCAGCATCGACAGGTGAGTGGAACACTTCCCCTTTAGGTGTCCTGCATCCAGAATATTCAGCCAACAATCATAAAATGATAATTTTTTAAATTGATTGACACTAACCAAAACTAAGCCAAATTAAATATTGCATTTTTGTCCGTATTTTTATCGAGTCGTTAAACTTTACGCACCGCAGCTGGAACGCACGCATCCGCGCGTGCGCGCGCACACACTCATACACATACACACACACACACACACACACACACACACACACACACACACACACACACACACACACACACACACACACACACACACACACACACACACCGTCTCTGCCTCTCAAACCCCCTCTGATTCGGTGTTTTGTCGCTCATCCTCCGCACCGCTGGAGCCGGATTGGTGCGAACGGACGCGCAGCGAAGACGCGCGGAGCTCTCAAGGGCAGATAAATCTGTGACCTTCCAGCTTTTCTCGGACAGCGATTCTTTCTTCTTCTAATCAAGCACTTCATTCTCACAAACTTGAAAGCACCCAGAAGAAATATAAGAATCGACAAAATATTTGATTTCCATTTCCCCCCTTTGGATTAATCTGTTAGAGGTTATTTATATAATAGATACTGTTAGTAGAAATCCAAGATATAAATGTTATCTGAAAGATCCTTTTTTTCTAATTTAGATGTGAATATTTGTACTTTCCAACGACAGTCACTTTGGTCAAGGGCACCTTGCTGGTGGATCAAACTAGAAAAATATTTAGAATTCAAAAATGATATTATATTTTGGAGATCCTGGTGTATGACCTTGTCATGTGTGTTCTTTACGTCAAACAGCTCCCCTATCATTCCTCCCCAACTCTCCACAGCAGCCTGAGCCGCACCGCCCCAGCGGCAGCCGAGATGACTTGGCTCCGCCGCACATGGACCAACCACAAGGGTGGTTTTAAAAGTCACATCCGCCCACGTGTCCGACTGTTGCCACCGTCAGCGCCGCACAGGGCCCATCGGCCACTTTGCTCTGCTGCAATGATGCCGGCTAGTTAGAGCTTCGGTCCTCTTATTGATGTGTTGCCGCTAACACCTTTTAACGTGTTTCCTGCCACAGGTACTTGGGTATCACAAACCCACTGACATATCCTGTCCGACAAAACGGCTGCTGCATGGCCAAGATGATCCTGTCGGTGTGGCTGCTGTCCGCCTCCATCACGCTCCCCCCGCTCTTCGGTTGGGCCCAGAACGTCAACGATGGCAGAGTCTGCCTCATCAGTCAGGACTTTGGCTACACCGTCTACTCCACGGCGGTGGCCTTCTACATCCCCATGTCGGTGATGCTCATCATGTACTACCGGATCTACCGGGCGGCAAAACTCAGCGCCGCCAAGCACACCATCACCGGCTTCCCCCGCCAGGGAGAGCCCGGACCCCCGGGGGCTCCTCGTGGCGGGGACGGGGCGCGCATGGCCCCGCAGTCCACCGTGTCAGAAGAGACCAGGAGCCGTGGGGGTACGGAGGGGGGTCAGGGAGAGGAGGAAGAGATGGAGGAAGAGGACGAGAGCCTGGACTGCGTGGCGGCCGCTCTGAAGCTGCAGCGCGAGGTGGAGGAGGAGTGCAGCACCCGGGTGTCCCGCCTCCTCAAGACGGGCGAGTACCACCAGAGGCGCAAGAGGAAAAACCAGTCCATCTTTAAACGGGAGCAGAAGGCAGCAGCCACGCTGGGCATCGTGGTGGGGGCCTTCACCTTCTGCTGGCTGCCGTTCTTCCTGGTGTCCACCGCCAGGCCCTTCGTCTGTGGCGTGGAGTGCAGCTGCGTTCCGCTGTGGCTGGAGAGAACGTTGCTGTGGCTCGGTTACGCCAACTCCCTCATCAATCCCTTCATCTATGCCTTTTTTAACCGGGACCTGAGGACCACCTACAGCAACCTGCTGCGCTGCCGCTACAGGAACATCAACAGGAAACTGTCGGCAGCTGGAATGCACGAGGCGCTGAAGCTGGTGGAGAAGCCCGATGCTGATGTGTGACGACACCCGGGGGGGGGGGGTGCGATGGAGCAGCCAACCGGGTCATAGAGAGCGAGGCTCAGCCAAGTTTAAACATTCCAAGATGTTTGACTGCCAGGTGAAACGGTGGAGTTCCACTCTGGCTTTGTGCTCATCACACAGACGTTTCCTATTTTTAAGGAACAACAAGAGAAACTGGAAATCCAGATGAGTTCTTGGAGCTCAGTAAGTCTGTTCGCACCCTTGTTTTTGAATTCACACCTGAAACTTTTAATAACCCCATAAAGATCAATTATATGAGAAAGGCATTATTGGTAAACCAGCCAATGTAGAAAATTTGGAGAAACAATGCACCTACTCCTGAAGGCAAGATCTGTGGACTCTAAGCACTAAGCAGTATGAAAACTGGAACTGTTGGCGATCTTAACAGTGAAGTGTGTATGCTCCAAGAAACCCTCAAAGTATGCTTTCAAAGGACACACATTGGGGTACAATCACTTTCAGCGCATAACAGGATAGCGAATTTGACCACGTGATCTGCTGAATTTTGGGACTTGTGCTAAAGCGGGCAGGATGTAGAAGTGAAACAGTGTGACAATGCAACTCATGGTGCGGCTGGACGGGCGCACGTTGTCCCACGCTGTTCACAGGAGTTGCATTTTGTGCCATGTTTAAAACCTAAAATAAATTTCAAACACAAAAGTTTCACAGCGTGAGTGTGTGTTTCTCTAAAAACAGCTTAGAACATATCACTGTCAATCACTAAAAGGCTGGAAATAGATCAGATTGTGACAAGTGCACCAACAGTCACTTCATTTCAGCACCCAAAACAAAGAAAGTGTTTTTCATGTTGGAAAATTTCCATTGACTGGAAGTTGTGAACCAGTTGTTTCTGGGATGCAGAATAAAACTTTCACCAGCGCTTTAGTGAAGTTTAACAACTAGAACCCCACTGTTGGTTCAAATGACCGTGAACTGTCTCCCTCTTCTGGTCACACGAGTAATTACACCAATTAATTCGCGTCTTTTTCTTGCTCTTTCGAATAATTTAATGCGTAAAGAACACACAAACACATCGCACCTAAAAGGGAAGCAGATGTTGTAGAGTCGCTTCATGTTTGATGCTGACTCCACAGTGGCGTCTGATCTGGATGCATTCATGGGTGGCAGGTGATTGTTTCATTGTTTTTCGGCAGAAACTCATTTTAGGAGGCACGGGTTCAAACTGTGAATGTGCATTGAAAGTGCTTCATTCAATGTTTTCAGTTCTGACAGCTTGTCCTATTTCTGTGCTTTTGTCCTCTGGCTGTTCTCGTCAGATCTGTAGCAAGGCTTATTCTCATGACTGCGGTCTTTGGTTTTGTGTCTTTCAAATGAAAGAGAATCTTTAGAGTCAGTGCTGAAATTGTCAAATGTGAACTTTTGCTGTGGTAAGAGGTCAGTAAATTAATCAATTCACTTTATGTGCGCTGTAGTCACCACCGCCGCCTGTATTATTAATTAAAACTGCTAAAACACATCAAGCATCTGGTCCTCAATCATATTCGGGTTCTTATTATTTATTCAAACTAAATATAACAACATCTGCGCATCTTCACACACTTGCTGGGCCAATCTGCAAAGCTTGGCACAACTCGGTCGAGGTAAACAGGAGTAAACTTGAGAAAAAAAATTGTGCTGCAGTTCAGCTTTTGGGTACCTCTTAAACAATGCAAAGTGGATTATAATCTTTTTTTTTAAGTTCTGGTCTTTTAGAGTTCACCTTGTGAATTTGCCTGAAGTAATTTATTCTGAAGTCAAAATAAAGTAAATCTGTCACACTTCATGGTCCTGCAGGTGCTTCCCGTTTCCACTTTGTAGCTAAAGGAATTAATTTTGGGAGCTGTCGGGAGGAAAACCGTCAAAACCAGTGGAGTGTGACGGGCCTGAGCCCGGTGCAGTTGTGTCAGAACTTCAGCCCCTGTCGGGGAGTCAGGAAGGAATTGGACCAGAAGTTTCTCATGGAGGTTTCAAATTCCCCAAGTCCCTGGGAGTAGGCAGACGAAAGCACACCTGAGGTGGGACGAGCAGCACGCCCGCCTGCCCCAGAAAAAATGATTTTCACCTCAACGTCACAGAACAACCCAAAATTTCCAGAAGAGAAAAACAAAGTCAGATGATGTTTGGTGGACTCCCCCTTTAAAACAGGATCAGTAAAGAAAAGTTTGGACTTTATCCAGAGGTGAAACCAGAGCCCGCCCACCAGGATCATGTGACTGAGGAGAAAGACAGTGGGCAGAAGAAGAGGAGAAGAGAGGAGGATGGAAAGAAACTTTTTTATCTGAAAGAAGAATGCTGGCTCTGATGACTGGACACAAAGAGCTAAAGCTCAGAGGAGCGTTTACTTCAGTGGCACTGAGTCGGCGGGAGCAGGTGAAGACGGGAGGAGGAAGGTGATGCCGGTAGACGAATGCTGCGACGTCAGACCCGCTCCGCTCTGGATAATCGACTTATGGCGTCCTCACAATGACGTGAGCCATATTAACATGATGGGTCGAAGACGTGGAGACGATGGCGGGTCATTAAGTCTGAGGAGGCCGCAGAAAAAATGGCAGTGACATCACATGAGGGGTGTCGATGCTGTTCGAGGTCGCCGGCGTATGAGGGAGGCCTCATAAATTGTCCCCTTATCAAAGGCAGAGGAGATCCGATAGCTCTGACGGAAGATCTCATTAAGGCTCGCTGATGTTGTCAACACATCCGTTGAGCAACGCAGCCAACGCAAATCATCTGATGGCGGTGGGTATTCCTCATAATCCCCTCCCCCTCCGTGCTGGCGACTAACACAGGGCGCTACACGTTAAAGCAATGGACTATTTTCTCAGATGCATTTGGAAACTAAATCTCAAGAAAAAAAAAAAACACTAAAGTGCACACCTCCCATGTACACAATGACCTTCTGCAGGCGCCCTGATGGAGCCTCGCTTTTACTGAATGTTGTCAAAAGCCCATTTGGAGACGCAGCAGACGCTCGTGAAGCCATTTTCTAATGTTTAATCTCGCCTCTCACCTCCTCAATGCTGCCGTCCCGATGAAACATTTGACACAGGGCCATTACAAAGGTCTTCGCCTGAGAGCTTTAATGACGTGTGTATGGCTGTACATCTCAAGAGCTACGCACACTGCCAATGCACACAGCCACAGCCACAGCCACACAGCCACACACACACACAGAAAACATGGTTTGATAGATTGTGATAATGAATGATTGTATACTCTCAAGGATTCGTGATCCCATTCTCACCCTCCAGCAGGTTTCTCCTCCAGCAAAGCAACTCAAACCTCACTCTGATGGATCAAATCTTCGCTTATTAATCTCCCAGATGATGAATGCATCCTCGAAAATGGGCAGGTTATATTGGTCCCGTCACCGCAACAAACATCGTGCTGTGCTTTTTTAATTTCCATTTGTCTCCTGTGAAAATATGACCTGCAAAATTTGCCTCAAGCACAGAAAAAAAATGTATTTATCGGTTAATAATGTTTGCTGATTCAAACTTGGGTACCAACTTGACTACCCTAACCATGGTGAACCAGGAACTCCAAGAAATCACTAGATTTCACAACCCCCCCCCCCCGGGGTTGTGCTGTTGGATCGTTGGTGTTTCTTCTACTCATCCAAACATGCATCTTAATTAATATATTGTTCTCTGTCCCATCCTCTAACCCGCACTTCTCTCTCCCAGTTCTATTCCTGCATCCGCCCTCCTCCGTCTCTCTCTGCTGCTGTCGTTGTTGACCTGTTTTTTTTTCCCCCCGCCTGGTTTTCTTCCAGTTACGCAACCAGAGCCGCTCGTTTTCTATATTTGACATTTCTCCATTCCTATTGGTTGCTCCTGGTTTCTTTCATTCATTTCCTTCTTTCTTTCAGTGGTTCACATTGCTCTGGAATGACCTTCGCTCAGCTGTAATAACCACTGGTTTATCTCTGTGTGCTTGAACACGTTCCCGCGTCTTTCCCCCTCGTTCTCCATGCCTTCCTACACACATGCCCCCTCCTCATCACTGCCAGGCGTTGTCAGAAGTGTTGGTGTGGCGGTTTCAGTCCTAATCCCATCAGCTGCTGTAATAAAAAATAAAATAACACAGCGCCCTGAGACAGAAATTACACAGAGCCAAAAATGCAGGAGGGCTTAGGAACCTGAACGCTGCCGTCAGTCACAGGACGCTTTAAAAGAAGACTCAGGGGTTTGCTTGACATCCCGAAATTAATAAGACTTTGACAGGTGTCAGGTTGAACAATGGCTCCCCAAAAACTGCTTAGGATGCTGCAGCAGCGGCTTCAAAGCACATTGTAACTGCCACACTTGCAATTAAGGAGCCAGGAATCCTTTCATTAAATATTCACTCATCTGAAAGTTGCAGAATTAAAGAGCTTTTATAAGCTGATCACGAATGACTCAACCACGAGATTAACGGATGTTCCTCAGTCAAAACTTCATAGACACTTTTTATATGAAATGAAATAAAAAAATCCTTTTCAAAGTTATTCCAACAATGATTCTGGACTTCATGTTTAATTAAAAAAATCTAATGAAATCAGCACCCCCTAGCGGCCGAGTATGGTATAGCTAAACCCGTAAGGTTTGAGAGAAGAAAACACAAGGTTCATGTTGGAGATGAAGAAGGAGAGCAACACTGACTGACAAATAGACCATAAACAACCTCATTTACACATGAAAAGGCTCCAAACAAATGAGGTACTTACTTAATGGTTGAAAGCCTCTGCAAGGAGACTCCAGAGCAGGAGTGTTTAATGACTTGTGTTTTCCTGTCCGCTGCTCATTAGTGGCCATTTTCAAATAAGAAGTCGACCCAGAGTTAATTTCACCGACATGTAAACGTGTGAAGAGATGGACGAATCCTCCAAATTTATATTCACAATATAAAATAAATAAATATCACCATTATTGCATCTGAACCCTCTCATCACTGATTCAAACCAGAACGGGACCGTATGGTGGAGAACCATCACAGCACGATCTTCGTGCCATGCCCACTTCCAATTCAGACGCCACACAAGGAAAAGAGTTGTGCAGGTCGATGTGTCGGGAATAAGCTGCAAGAAGTCCCAAAGCAGAGCTGCCAGACCAGGATTCCACTGTTTGACCTGACCGAGAACTTCGAGCTTCACACAATTCTGCTGGAGGAAGAGTCGGATCCGTGCCCGTCCATCTAGGACGCCGCCTTTTGCTCCAACAGGGCCTCTCAAAGAGGTCGTCATCCGTCCACCTTAGAGGAGAACGGTTTGTTTAGGGGGGGTTTGAGAACGCCAGTCTGGTCTTATCAGTGTCGCCTTGTGTCTCCATCATTTGCTCGTCCTGAAACGCTACAACTCCGACATTTACATCGGCCTTGAAGATGAGATTTCAGACATGAAAGCAGAAGCAAGGAAGTCTCTTTTCTGCAGCTCTGCCTTTGAGCGGCCCGCCTTGCTCCGTTTGTCTGAGGGAAAAAAATCTCCTTTCTCAATAAACGTTCCTGAAATCACTCCGACAGCATCTCTCGCAGCCCGCAAATCATGAAAAACGACCTTCAGAGAGAAGGCTGTTCCGGAGATGCCCGAGCTCGTCATGCGCCTGTCAAACTGGTGAAACACAATTTACACAATGTTAAATTCACCAACAGAGCCGAGAGTCTTCACAGGCTGACGCCAGATCAGTTTAGCAGACGATTTCACAGATTTCTTTTCTGGCTTCGTCGCATTTCTTTTCCCTGGAAGTCTTCGCATCAACTTGTGTAATTACTGCGAGGTCGTCTGTGTAAAACTCCAGAGTGGAAAACACTTAAAGGGCCTTGCTTCCTTAAATTAGATTTTCCTGCAGACTCTCCCTTCATCTTCATCCCTCTGTCTCTATGTTTCCATAATTAAGTGAGATCCTGTTGTTTATCTCACACTTTCAAAGACACACACACACACATACACGCACGTAAATGTGCAGCACACAGACATACGAACACATGCAGCCACATGGAAATGCCCACAAAGCTGTGTCCACACACACACACGCACACGCACACACACACACGCCTGCAGAGTGACCAGCTGTCCGGCGGCTTCAGCCCCCAACATTTCCCTCCTGTGCTGTCAGGTCACATGACCAGTAGCCACAGAGACACGAGACACATTGTCCATCATGAATTAATGATGGGCAAAAATAGAAAAATGTGGCGTGCGTGTGTGTGTGTGCTTATGAGCCACAGATTTGGCTCATTGATGTAACGCTGAAGATTTGACTTTAGGGTTTGCCAGAAAAAAATTAGTCTGCTGTGTCTGAATACCCTCATGACTAATTCACAGAGAAGAGTGTGTGTGTGTGTGTGTGTGTGTGTGTGTGCGTTTTTCTACTTCCTATTTATTGAGAAAATCAACCAAAACGTTCTGACTGCAAAGTGAGGGAATATTTGGGAAGTGAGGACATTTTGGCTGGTCCTCACTACTTCTAAGGACTGTTGGGTCAAGACCTGTTTTTAAAGTGGGGTTAGGATTAAGTTTGAGTCAGGGTTAGGCTTGAGTTAGGACTAGGTTTGGGTTAGGATTAGGTTTGAGTTAGGATTAGGTTTGGGTTAGGGTCAGGGTTTGGGGGTTAGTCGGGATGGTTAGGGTCAGGAGCTGGTTAATACATGATGTCTATGGAAGTTGTCATAAAGACAGAAGTGTGTGTGTGTGTGTGTGCCAGAGACAGACAAGGGCAGAGATACCTCAATCTAATGGAGAACAAGCTGTGACTGCTGAACTGAGTCACATCTCAGCGTTTGTTCCTGTCACTGCCACGCTCGAGGGTTGAGGTGCTACGGTGCTCCGGCAGACGGGTTCACCGCGTCCGCGTTATTACGTGTTTTCTGAACTTTTACTGACACGCATGGGATCATCACGGGGCCACATTTGCAACGTTACTCTGGAGATCAGAGGAATCCAGCAGAGGAACAACAATCAACAATGTTCTCTCTTTTGAACAAAACCTTTTATTTTTCAAACTGAATTAAAATGATGATTGACTTTACCGTTTTGTTTTAACCCTCCCACTGGGCATTCACGAGTGCCATCAATGACCTGACCACGCTGTTGTGTTTAACCAAATTCAACCCTGGATTGATTTAGTCACATTTGGAGCATAATCCATCATATAATCTGGCCACATCTCAAATTTGCTGACAGAGAAAACCTCCAAACGGGATCATTTGGTATTTATGGTGACAGGACACTAATGAGCTCCGCTTTGTCCTTTTATCTCTTTAGATTTTCCCTTTGATGTCCACTGCGAGGACTCTTACGCCACAACTAAATGTGGTGTGTGGCGCGCCGCAAAAGCCACCAAAATGATGTCGATTCATTCCGAGCCGCCGCTGAATTTACAACAACATGCAAATTCAATTTGAAAGCCATTACTTAAAGCTCTCCTGTCTGGATCAAAGAATTAATGAGCCCCGCATTTTCAGCTTGGGTGGCGCCCGAGTGGAGGTCGGGTGACAGCTGAAGTGTGCGGTGTGCCTCAGCTAATTAAGATCCCCGCAGCTCTCGTGTTTGACCCCCTCGTCTCTCTATTTGCAACTGTGATTGGCAGCTGGGGAGGGGTCAGGGCTTTACTACAGAGGTTAATGGAGGATACACGAGGGGTGTTGATGGGTTTGCGGCCAGGGGTCGGGTAGCACGGCGCCCCCTACCTGCTGCTCTGCCGGCAAGAAAAGAAAGGACCGGGGCCTTTAGTCATCGCTCAGTCTTTGTGTCAGCTGTGTCAGTGAAGTGAAACTGGTGGAAACCCCCCCGTCTGGGGTGAAACGCTTCAATCATTTTTATAAACAGAAACATGTCATCATTGGCTGAAGATTGATTAGCTACTGTTTTTTTTAATGCCCAGTCTACAAACATAATCATTTCCACACAGTAAATTTGTCCTCTAAATATGACTAATCTATCTATCGACATGGTGTTTGCTCTTAACTGCATTTATCAAGGGGGGGGGGGGGTTCTTCATGTTTGCTCTCTCTGTCACTGGTGTGAAAATGCTTCCAATACTTGAGAGTATCGAGGGCCAATCCTCTTATCTCACCACCTGAGATGGTTTAAAGATGTTTGATAAGATGGAGCCCTGAAGGTTCGGGTGCATTAGAGGCAAACTTGGGAAGTATCTGAATGTCCACGGGAGGACGTCCCACGGTGGATGTGTTCGTCCCCAAACACAGAGAAATACTCTGAGTCACACGGAGTGTTGGTGTTTTCATTCTTGCTTAGATCAGAACTATTTGTTTATTCATTTTTGCGCTGGTTCACAATAGATGGGTCTCAGGGGTCGTCTGGCCAACGTGAAGGCTGTGGGTGGAGTTAGATGACGGGATCCCCAGGTACAAAAACAAAGACATGATGCATGGAAATTAGTAACCATGGTTACCTGCTCTTCCTCTGTGCTGCCCCCTCCGAGTCTTATGGGGTTCGAGCGGCAGGGCATCTACGGGGGTAATTTGCTCTGGTCTCCCAGCGAACTGGAAGGAGAGGAAAAGATCAATGACAAAAAATGAAAGGAGGACTAAAGAAAACAGCCAAATCAGGACAGGTGGAAGCAGCAGCGGCAGCAGATTTGTGTGGAGCCTGTTTCAGGCAGAATTCAGTCCAGCATCTGGCAGTCCTCCAGGCCGTAGATCTGATGAATCTGGCCCGTTCAGACTTGCAAAAGGGGAGAATTTTTCATTTGAGCAAGAACTTGGAGCGGCTTGTGTGTCCACTCACGCACACCTTCAAATTTCCATGTGCACGCTGGTAAATGGGCCACATTTGCATTTTTATAATATTCCCTTTTAGCCGCTTCAGCGCTGCGGCGGTGTGGCTGCTCAGGGTGCATTTTTGCTTTTTTACGGCTCATTGTTGAATTAATACTTTAAAAGCCTCTGGAATTATCCTGATTCTTTCCCATCGGCTATTCTTTCATATCTCCTTTGACCCCCCCCTTTGCTCTGTCTCTTTCCTCTTGTCTTTTTTTTTGCACCTTTTTGCTTTTTTGACTTCCTCCTACTGACTCGTTACATTCATTCTAATCAGTTGAGTCCACAAAAATACAATCTGGCTCATTTTCTGTCATTTAAATCAAAGCAAAAGGCTAACGTGATGTAAATTTGGATTCACACAAAAGCTATTATTTGTGCTCATGCTTATTTATCACTGTTTGTATGAAGTCATTTGAAAAGGGAAAAGGGGGGAGGCTAAAGTATAAAAATCATATTGAGTTCATGAAATGTAGGAAATTCATTGGTAACTTTTCACACATTGATTTTTTTTCTCCCTTCCATGCTTCCTGTTTTTGCAGCCACTCCCAGGGGAGGTGATTCAGGTGAAGGTACAGTACTTTCCCCAGGAAATTGCAGCATGCGTGCAATTCATCGATGAGGTTGCATTCATGCGTGAAGCTACAAAAGAACTTAACCTCCATCCCGGGAAAAAATCAGAGGACCAGGATGGTCGAACTGTGAACAACAGAACAACCATTCTGTTCAAAATACCTATTAATTAAGTATAATGCACACAACAATTGGAAAAATGAAAGGATGAAATGATAATTAAAGGTATTCAGTTTTATTTATATGGCATCAGTTTATTTGATAATACTTAATATATTAAGAAAAGGCAGAAACCTGAGCAAGAACCTGTGTGACAGTGGGCAGAGCCATGAAACATTTAAAACAGGCTTTATCGTCTGTTGTAACAGTTATGAATGAGGTCAGACTCACTCAGCTTGTTCAGGTGTACTAATATGAAAGTGAAAGAAACTGGTTTTAATTTGGAAAATGGAGGGCATCCTGAGTAAAAACAGAGCAAAGTAAATTTGGCTTCAGCAGACAGGGACAAAGTTTGCACTCGCAAACTTTAGCAGAGTTAAATGCTTCAAATAACTCAATAAACCACTTTTCCAATGAGCCTCTTTGATAAGATCCAACTTTACAAAGATCATATAAGATCTTAAGAGAATATCATTGCATGATTTCCTCTTTCCGCACGATTAGTTCTTTATTCATTTTAAAATTCCTTTTCAGTTGTTTTTCTTCGTATTTGGTCCCTTTGATATATTTAATCCAGACCCGCACATGCAGGATTAACGCTGCTCTCACTGTTTAAACCTTGAAGGCACCATCATTAAAACTGAGAGCAGCACATGGGAAAACCTCCCAGCCAGAGCACGTCCGCAGGATGATGTGTAGGAAAATTAAAAGATCAACAATTCTGAATTAGAGGAGTGAGTGGGCCCTTCCTGGGAGTCTGTTCCAAGGAAGAGTAATTGAATAATCTCACTGTTCTGGTGGGTAAAACCGGTGAGCTCTAAACTGAGTGCAGCTCTGATTCTCACTGTGAACTCGTTTTAGCTTCCAAACGTGAGAATTAAACCTAAGAACCTAAGATGCATCTGTCAGCCGCTGAGCTAAGGTGGATATTTAGCAGCTTTTCCATGGCTGCTTCAATCCTCTGCATTTTTGCTTTTTTTTTCATATATCATCCACCCATAAACTTCAGAGCAGGTTATTATTCTGCCCGACTTGTGTTTTTAGACTTGTGTATTAATTTTAGAAGTGATTTCCTGATGACTCATGCTGTTGCTTGGAAACGCCTTTAAATACGACTCCAATTTAACAGAGATTTAAAAAAAAAAAATCTAAACACCTTGAGGAATTCACATTATTTTTGCTCAGTATTTGAGCTTCAGCGTGGGGGTCCAGTCCTGGGAGAATAAACAGGAATTCCAACTGAGATGGGGGTGAAAGAGTGACCCACCTCAGCACCATTCGTGGCTCTGGTGGGGTGTTGCTGATCAGAACGATCCTGAAGACCTTTCAAAAAGATCAGAAACACTATTGGGGAACCAGCATGACCGGTGTGTGGTTGTGTGTGTGTGTGGGAGGTGCAGATCAGGCCAAGGGTTCGATGGAGGAACACTGATTGTCGAACCAGTTGGAGCTGGAGCGCAGCAGCAACGCGCAGGGGGAGCTGGACCTGCTGCTGAAGCCGCTTCCTCCTTTATCTGATCTCCTCCAGCAGCTCTAAAAAACCTTGAATGACTCATCTAATGATGGGAGGAAGCGACGACTCACATCTGAGTCACTCGCTGGCTGCTTCTCCACCGAGCAGTTCCAGTTCACCATCAATTTATCTGCGCGCTTTTAAAATAAATTTGGGAGGCTACCAAAAGGAGATGCCATGAAATAACAAATAGAGCTTCTGAAGTGGCGAATGCTGCTGTTGCCCTTTCAGGTATAGGGAAAGATCTGTCACCTAAATGCCAGTTTCGCTTAGATACATCAGCTCATCCAATCTGGGGCACCTGGAACCAAAATTACAGATTAAATCTGGAAAACTGACTTTGGTAAATTGGTTTCAGCAGATATTTAGTAAAGTTTACACGTATTAGCTCGATTTTTTAAATTTATTTATTGATGCAACCATGAAATGGATACTTTCATTTATATTTTCCCGCTGCTGGACCTCCAGGACCTCAGTGGTTGGGGGGGGGTCGGTCAGTCGCTGATAATTAGAGCTGAGGTCAGCTGACGCCCAGAGCCGGTGCCAGTGAGGCCCGCTGATCTGAAAACAGACGGACAGACATTTCAGACACACACGAGTGTGGAGTCCAGATTTGTCCTGAACCCATCAGCCCATCAAAATTCTACAAGGCCCAATTAAATTAGCTCTCGTTAGGCCAACTTTGCTGAAGCAAGTCCAACTTGGACACAAACCTGACAGGAGACGACCTGAGGTCGGAGCAACAGCAGGCGGATCCTTCTGCATCTGCTCGCTTTTAATAAAAATGGGTTTCTGATGCCTTCTTTAGAATCCTTTGTGCTTTTTCTGGAACCTTTTTAGACCATAAATAGATTTTTGTCTCAACTTTTCCAAAGATAGATGTCATTGAAATTAAAGTAATTTACTCGATCAACATCGCCCCCTGTTGGTGAGCCACCGAAAAAAAATAACACCTCCCAACATATTATTGCCATAATCAAAATGTTCTTACAAATCTGCCTTTTGTGACTTTGTGACTCAGTCCTTTCACTATACAATGAATAGATGATTCTAGCAGCAGACACATCCGCATGTTTCATCTCAGTTTGAACTTCTTGAAAGGAACATTCATTTCTCCCTTTGGCCTTTGACAGCAAAGGGTTAAAAGCAGCTAGGCAAGGTTAGTGGTCTTTTATTTCAGTTCTTGTCTGCCATCGGTGAACCTGAAGAAACCTTCTGTTGTCCTCGCACGTGTCTTTGTCCTTGCTCTGAAATTGTCCTCTGTCTCCTGTTTTCACCTCCCAGACTGCTGGGATTAGCCACGCCTCAGCAGATGCCCGACTCCCACCCGGAGCTCGCGCCGTTATCGTTAACGTCGCGAGCTCATCCAAATCCTGTTTGCACATGTTACACTTGGCTTAATCCTCCCAAAGGTGTGAAAGTCAGAGGAAGCGAGTGGGCTGAAAACAACTCGCAAATTAGCTGCAGATTTCTATCGGAAGCAGCCCACCTCAACAGGAAGTCTGGATGCATCCGTGAAGAATCTTCAGGAACGATTTACATTTTCCGGTTAATCGGAAAAATAAGAAAACAGAAATATTTCTCACACAGCTGAAACCGGTTCCCTTATGCAGCATTTAAGGAGATAAACTGCTTTCATGGGGACAAAGTTTGGTGCTTCCGCTTGCTTGGATTGGAAAAAATAAAAGATGATTGTGAGATAAAGACGGGAAAGTCCACGAGCGCGGGCGTCTTTTCGTCTACTCCTCTTTCATCCCTGCTGAATTAACAGTGTCTCTCATCATTAGCTTGTCGTGTTTTTCCTCCTCACTCACCCCCATCCACGGCTCTTCATCTCAAATAGACTCCGACGGGCTTCCTTCCAAAATAATCCAGGAAAAAAAAAACAACCTGAAACTGATTCACAATCAACGCCACTTTTCCGGCAGCTGGGCTTTAGACGGATCTGCTCCTTGGGGGATGCGACCTTTCTGTGGAGCGTGAAGGCCGGGGTCATGGTACCGCTGCATCCCCCGACACAGGATAACCTGACTACTTATGAAAGGAGGGAGACTTTCCCAGCATTCCCTGCTGCTTCTGTAGGTGGGACCGTTCCTGCGCCTCCGGGTTTCCTGTTGAGCCCAACGCTTCCTGTGTGACACCCGTGGAGTGAATTCTGCATTCAAAATCCACATTTGATGATGCAAAATGTAGGAAATACAGAGTATTCGTGCTCGGGTCACTGGCCTGTCATCATGGCTGCGTTAAAAACTCATTTAATCGAAGACAGAAGAAACGACGTCAGCGACGTCAGCGATGATAACTGACTGAAACGTCTCTGTTTCTGATGATGATGCCAAGGTGGCGGCGGCGGTTAATGAGCCTGGGCCAGGCCGTAAAAGCCAAACCGGCCGGGTTCACTGGGTAAATGTAGTGCCGAGAAAGTGGATTTAATCAAATTTAAGTGTGCAGCCTCCCAAAGGTCTGGGCTCCATGGAGGGGCCGACGGCGCCACACAAAAGTGGCGTTAATTAACAATCTGCTGCTGCCCATCGTTTCTATTGTTTCTTTACAGGAAATCTGACAGTCGAGTTCTTGTGTGATAAAGATCTTTAAGGCTTGTTTACCACAATTACCGCTCCTTCCGATTGTTTTGTGTCCAGGTAAGTGAAGCTGACCAGAGGGTGGGTGGGTTTTAAATCTCCGTCTAGTGGCTGACTGTGGTAAAGCACGCTAAGCCCCTCCTCATTTAAGTAAAATATTAGTGATGGTCACAGATACTTGACTTAAGAACTGCAGGTTCTGTGATTGTGTCTTTTATTTCGTTATGAGATTTGACACATCAATTCTGCCAAATGTTCCCTTTTCCATCAGTGCCATGTTCCCGCCCTCTGGTGTCAATCAAACCCGTTCTAAGGTAACGAGGGGAGGCGTAATCGGGGCGTTCAGGAGGCTCGGGGAGAGATTAAAATCCCTGTGAGCAGCTGCTGGGAGCCGATTGAAATCTGGATAATAAGACGTGTTTCCTCGTAGTTTTTTTTTCCATTGTGAATGGAGGCTGCATGTTTGAAGTACACTCTGATGGGCCATGACGCCACACAGCAGCCCAACAAATTGTTGCTCTGGAGCCGAAATTTCTGTTTGTTTGTGCGTTTGAGTCTGTAATGAAGATAAATCGCTTCGTTTCCCCTCCAGTTTCATCAACGGTTTTCTCCAAGCCTGAAGTTTCTCTCGAGAAGTTGAATGATCGAAGTAAAACCAGTCAGAGGGAACATTTACGGCACCCAATTAGGAGGAGATGCCGGAGCAGCTGCTGAGGAATGAGCTCTGATGAAGCTGTTGTCTCAGTTCTGTTTATTATGACACTGACAGCTCCGATTACGTGATGATCACTAAGTGTTGAATGATTCATGAGCCGGTTGAGACACACCAAGTCCTTGCCAACAATTATTATCGGTGCGAATCCTTTACTTATTTACTTTTGTACATTTATTTATTGCTTAGGCTGGATATTCAGAGCAGGCTTCTCCATCCTGCAGTAAAAAAGGTAGCTCTTTACTCTACAGAAGTAGAAAGAGTTTGTCCGTCTGTCCCCTCCGCTGACCACTCACCGACCCTCAGGTGTGACCAGAGTGAGCTTTCTGAGAGGCTGGAGGACATCGGCGGGCCCAAACACGTCAGGGGGAGGGACGGCGTCTGAATACTGAAGCAGATTTTAATCACGTTACATTTCAAACTGCCAAGACTCTGACAGGAAGTGACAGCGGGAAGAGTTTGACAAAGTTACCGGAGGTGCTTTGAGGTTGATGGGAAGTGTCTGTCCTCGGCGCGCAGGGACACGCCGAGTCCTCGGGCACACCTTCATCCCAGCAGGAACCCGGGCGTGAACGCTCTTCAGGTTGACCTCCGACTGCAAGGAAAGGCACTGAGGTACACTCGGGCGGCAGCCTGGAGCTCGTTGGTGGGTTTGATTATCTGAATGATTAACCCTCCTAAACCTCAGCGGAGTCATCGGTGTGGCCCGTCTCTCAGACGGACCCCCGCCGGCCGACTGTAATCTGGGTGTTGTTTTTCCACAGGTTAAATCTAGATTAATTACAATCAACCACAGATGACTGACAGCCTCAGCAGGGTGTGTGTGTGTATGTGTGTGTGTGTATCCTCATCCTGATCCCCTCTCAGGTGTATAGTTTATACGTGTTTGTGTTCTGAACTTATCTGACGACTGAAGATGAGTTCTGCTCTCTCTTAACCTTTTTGTTAACCTGAACTTGAAGGTGCACAGGTAGCGAACGTATCTGTCATTGTAAATATTTGAAGCCGATTTATCTTCTGAGCTTTTAACATCTCTTAGTTCTGAAGCTAGAATACCCCCCCCCGCATGAACACGCCAGGGTTTACTCCACAGATAAGCTGCTTTTTGATGGGACGTGTGAGGAGAAGCTGACGTAAACCTAAACGAATTCCCACTTTAACCGAAGCACGACGCGTTCTGACAGAGACGTGCCGCATTTGTGACGCATCGGCGGGCAGGAGCGCCCCGCGCAGCTGAGCTCCTGGAGAACAAAAACACGACAAACTCAGCTGGGTGAAACGCTGTAGCAGCTGGGGCCTCCGGGGGGGCCCCGAGCCAGGGCTCCCCCACAGCTCGGCCTGAGTCCCGGGTCACGGCCCCGAAAACACAAAACAACCAAGGTAATCAATCAATCAATCAATCTTTATTTCTATAGCGTCTTATACAATCAAAATTGTTTCAAGGCGCTTTACAGAATCCCAGGGCCTAACCCCAGACAAGCAACAGTGGCAAGGAAAAACTCCCCTTTAACAGGAAGAAACCTTGAGCAGGACCAGGCTCATGTAGGGGGACCTTCCTGCTGATGGCCGGCTGGGTAGAGAGAGAGGAGAGGAAGAAGAGGGAGATGAGAGGAGAGGAGAGGCACAGAACACAGAAACACACACAAAGATAAGTTAAGGTAAGAGCTGAGAGGGCCGATGGTCACCTGTGCTCCAGGCATTACCCTGCACCCAAACCAGCACATCTGACTGCACAGTTGAGGCTTTAGCTGCAACAAAAGGTTTATTTGAGCTGCACTCAAACCTTTCAGGAGCTGCCTGATAAACAAAGAGCTGCAAAACACACACACACACGCACACTCTCCCTGAATGAGACATCTCCAGTAAATTATCGTTGCTGATTAATAAATGGTGACGTACCTACATTTTTAAATTGTGCGGGCCCCGAGGCTGAGACCCTGCTCAGAATTCCTCTCCAATTCTTTCTGCCTCTCTGCGTAAAACACTTTTATCATCGCGGCACGTTTGTGTCCCGAGGCCGGAATTTAAAAGGAAGTTTCCCCGTTTCTTTTTTTTTTTTATTCTTTTAAATCCATTTCCTTTCAGAATACGTTTGTTTTTCTAAGTTTGGGGGGCGGGCTCGCCCACTCGCTCCTCAGGCGCGTGGAGACAGAAAGCATGATGAGGTGTTCTGCTCTTAAAAATGAGTCACAGTGGATGAAGATGGCTGGATGTGAGCGCCTTTATAATCTGCACTCAGATAGCCTCGCTCAGGGAATAAGACGTTTTAAAGTGATATTGAATAACCAGCTGGAAGCTCTGCAGCGTGAAAGGACACAAAAGGTGACATACTAATTAGAGCTGTCCAAATTATCGCTTCAATTAATTGTTTAATCTTTTTTTTTTTTAATTAATCCATTACAGAGGTTAACAGAATTAACAAAGCAGTAACCAATTGTGGCTGCTGAACCATGGAAACCAACAAGAACCTCCTGACCCACACAGGTGTTACCTGGTTGAAGTACCATGTCAACGCTGGTATGTTACTATGACAATGGCGTGGTCTTCCAGGGTGTGTGTCCATTCCAGGAACATCAAACAGCTGGAATCCGCCGTTTTAAACTTGATCAGCTTTGTGTTGTTCCATGTCAACATGGGTGGGGGGCTCCAAGAAACCTCAGATGACTCGTACAGAAGATTCCTCCGGTTATCTGCATCCACTATTCCAGCCATTATCTGATGTCAGACCTGGGAAAGCTCCAGACTCCGGGGTTTACGCGGATGCCAGAACCATAATCTCGGCGCTGAGCCCCAGAGGGACGGGATCAGCCCTGAACCAAAATCATCCCGACGTGTTCGTCCCACATCTCTCCTCCATCCCGAAGCTCCCAAGTCGCACACCAGCCAGCTCCAAGTCCGTGTGATGAGAGGGACCCATGTCGCAGATGTTTGGAGAGGAGACGGTCGATTTGATCCAGGCTCGGCGGTCGAAGGACGGAGCTGACGTCCGACCTTAAAGAGTTTTTGAGCCGGGAGGGCCGAGTTCCCAGTGGGAGGACGACACTTTGATGGGACATAAAAGCGAGTGCGAGTTTCAACTGTGACAGCCGGAATAAACGTTTAAATGAAGGAGCGCTGCCATAAACGCCGCCGGTTGTTACTCAGGTTATTTCTTCATCAGAGTGATTAACATCCCGGAGGCTAACACAGCGGCTCTGTTTACGAGCTAATAAAACAAATCCATTCCCCCCCACTTCATCCTCTCCACAGAACAACAGACTCTTTTGTGGGACTCATAATGAACAATGGTAGAAAAATCAAACGCACAGACATTTGTAATGACCTCCATCAACCTGTCTCTCTTCATTTAGTCAGCAATGTCGACCTTTTCAGCGACTAAATATTTAATCTTAACGCTGAATTCTAAAAGCACGGATGCTCGTGGACACGGGACTGACTGAGTCAGGACATCTTGAGCGCTCACATTAGTGACAAAGACACCGACAGCTTCGAACATCCACACGTTTATCCTCACCTGGGACGTCGAAACTGGGCGGGTTTGTGCGCAGGTGAGCCGAGATCTGACAGATCTCAGCTGTTTGCGTCCACGGTTAGGGGTCGGTCCCGTCTCTAACACTCACCAGCACCAGTTAATTAGCTGTTGTTGGGAGTCCAGAGACTCCAATTAGAGGTGGAGAAGCACCTCTCGGCTGACGCTCTCTTTCATTTCTAACGTCAGACTGTCAGGGCCTGTGCTGCATCAACAACGCCCTTCGCTAATGACCCCTTCTGTCGGAGTTGAGGAGGTTTTGGGTCTTTAAAAGGTCTAAATTTGGGCTGAATGTCAATCAGAGCAGAAACAGCTGGGGAGTTCGACTGATCTGGAGTCAAGCCTCCGTCTGAGGCTTGGAACACGGCCAGGATCACACCAGGTCATTTACCCCCCCGATAGAGAGGTGAAGCAGAGGTCGTCACGGAGAGCCATGGTCTTCGGGGTCACTGATGACCCTATCCCATATCATGACATGACAAAAGCAGCGTCACTGCCTGAAGATCAAACGTCACGGCTCCTAAACCGTCAGAGCAGCCAGTTACTCCGTGGGACTGTCAGAGTGAATTCTGGGAAGCTGTTGCCCGCACGACTGGGAGATTTGGCGGCTGCTGCGAATGCGATCCGCCCGAGCTGACGAGCAAGTTCTGATGTTACGTCTGCAGCAGCTTAAACGCGTATCTGCCCGTTTTATTTACCCAGGCAAAAACTTATTTCACCCCGAATTAAGCACGCGCTGCACAATCCCTCAGCGGAGCGTGAGCGCTCTCAGTGGCCGCCACGCCAGAGCTTTTGTTCATTTGTTGATCGGATGGAGGACGGAGCCCGGCGCGTTCCTGGTATCAGCCGGGGATCTGCTCAGATGGTTCCAGTCAACTGGGTGTGGCAGAGGAAGAGCACCTTCCTGCACCACATCTGGATGCTGCCGCTTGTCCTCAGAAAACGTTTGCAGGTGATTAAACAGCTTCGGGACTGAAATGTTTTCTGTCTTAAAGGAAAGACGCCGTCGTCTCTCCTTGACACACACCATTCCGCTTCATTTAAGGTGACAAGAGCCTCGGACCAGCGAGGAATCCAGAAGCAGGATCACCCAATCCGAGCATCACACTTGCAAAGCATCGAGCTCCTCTCCATTATTGACAGCACCCGGGTGCCCCCGAAGTCACCCGCGGCAGGAAACACCAACGCTGCTGCTTCTTCGTTTCAACATGGTGAGCGGGGATGGGGGGGCGCCACTGGGGGCCTGAGTTTCACTGAGTTTCTTCAGCGACCCAACACAGACTTGAGGAGAGATGTTAAAAAGAAGGAGACAAAGAGGGAAGTGCGCTGTGATGTAAAACCCAAGAGATCCTGACCTCCACCTGTGGGGCCTTCACCCTCCTCGTGCTGCAGTCCAAACCCCGACGCGGGCGACCTCGAGGTGGGCGGATGTCTCCGGGCTCAGGAGATTTGACCGAGGCTCGCTGGACCCGAGGGCGCTCCTCCCTCCGTCTGCGTGAGGTGCGGAGCGCCTTCTTTATCGTGAACCCTCCTCCACGCGTCGCCAAACTCGACATGGCGGCGAAACGAGCCGATGGGAACGCTCCTCCCTGCAGTCGCATGCGACTCTACGCCCCCCAAAGTCCTTCCAAGGTGAGCTGCATTCTCCCAAGAATGCAAATTAACAGAAAATCAGCAGTTTGCGGGCCAAGGTCCCCCCTCAAGCGGCAACAAAAGCCTTTCCGGCCACCGGGGGACGACCACAATGCGATCCCCTAATTTCAAAACACCTGCCCTGAAATAAATTTGTCCAGCTTGGGGACGTGGGGAGGAAACTAAATGATGCAACAGGTTTTGAGCCATCTGTGTGACCTCATAAGACTCGATGAAAGTTTCCGGAGTGACACTGAAGGTTCGCCGTCTCCCGTGTGACGGAAGCCTGCTTCGTATCCCCGAGCGGGTTTAAATCCTGGCGGCCCCCTCTTCCGCTGCCACCGGTTGCGTTTCCAACCGAACAGCTGTCACCTTCACGTCTCACATCCGTCAGGAGGGTCCTGCGGCTCGCCGAAGGACACCGGGAATCCTGCTGCCTCCACACACGGACACACACACACACACAGTCATAATCCTCACTGTCCCGATGATGAGACGTCGGCGTGAAAATGATAAAGCTTCTTGGAGGATTTGAGGGAGAACACAACTAAAGTCCCCCTGTGGCGTCAAACAGTCTCTTCAAACCCAAAATTCCATTTTTTATTTTTTTTGGGGGGGGCGGGGCCTCCCCCCACCACCACTTCGCTGAAATGACTGATGAATTGTTCCGTCATCTCTGCAAAGCATCTCTATCGCCCCTCTTCAAGGGCAACGACGTTGAGCAGAAACGGCGAGAGCCAGATAAGGACGCCGCCACGAAGGCCATAAATCCCGGAGCCTCGGGGAGCGGGCTGAGTGTTTGGATTATACGGGATGAAGCTGGCGGAAAATATCAATAGGCTGTAATAAGTGTTGTCACCACGTGCTGATACCAGCCTGTGACGCAACAATGCGAAGAGACGGAGGTCACGCGAGGACATCGAACTGCTCCCGGTCACGCGCCAGAGATCAACGGGACGGTTTTAAATCCCCCGTTTCATGAGAATGTCTTAGAAGTCCAGCCCAGGAAACCATGTCCACGCCTGCAGCTCCATAAAAACCACAGAGCTTCATATTTGGGGAGTTTTACCTTGCAAGAGATGAACGCCATGTTCATCGTAGGAGGACTGAAAAGGTCACACAAGGTCAAGAGGTCGCTCATCTCCTGTGCGGTCACGCCCATCGTTAATTGTTGCAACAACGGACACTGTAGCAACAATTAAACATCACACATCTCCAACATGTCCCTAGGAAAAAGGAAAAGGCGACAGCATTTACGACGATGCTGCAGATACAGCCGAGCATCCATTATTCATTCCACCGGAGCGTTGTTAATCTGGGTCAGCCCCACCGAGATGGGATAAATTCTTTTCCGATGGAGGAGATGGACCACAAACTGCATCTGCAGCGAAAACCAGAGGCAGAGAAACAAACATTTTAATTAAAAAGTCAGACATCAGCAAATAACCAGGAATTTACGCTCCCATGTTCGAGGATCAGAACTTCTCTGCCATGATGACACACAAACGCCGGATGATGAAATGTGAAAGATGAATACTTTCATTAGCTACGGTAGCACTGAGCCCCCCGCTCCATTTCAGCACTTCAAATGTGGGACAGCTTGTAGGCTGTGAAGGATTACGTTTCTGCTCTTCGTCCAACGTCCGTGTTGGTCAGGTGATCCTCAGATCCATCATTCTGATCCAAGTTCATCTCGTCTAATCTGATTCCACAAAGAAACTCCAATCTGAACATCTCCTCTGCTTTGGCCTTCATGAATGCACCTCCTGATTGGACACTCCTCCCCGGGTCCTTCGTCGTGCGCCTCGGTTGTCTTCTGGTGATGATTGATTTGATCTGTCCCGACACTTTGACCTCCCTTCACTGGTTCCAGTAGTTCCACTGGTTTATGCGCTGGAATAAAAATCTGTAATTGCTGAATGGTCAATGCTTTTTTCTACACATGGGCCCTTCGCTCGCGTTTAGAACTGAAATAATTAGAGCAGCATCTCCCTCCGCTTTGTTTGGGCCCGTGAAGGCATCGCGAGGGTGAAGCCTCACCTGTCAAACATGTTGCATCACTGAGCAGATGGTTGCGTGTTGCTTTAGGCAGAAAATAATGCAGATTAGCTCCATGCCGGTGTGACGCATACGCTGCATGAAACACTCCTGGAAGGCTTCCCGCCAGGCCGACATCATCTGAGGTCAGAGACAGGGACAAAACGGAGCCGTCGTGAAGACGGTGCTGGTGTGTAAAACCCCCCTGAAAAACCAGCGCGGACAAAGTAACGGGCGAGAGCTTCAGCCAGTGGACGCGGGAAGCGGAGATCACGCCTCATTAGATCCAGTGGGAAACGGGGAAAAATGGTGACAGTGAGTCACGAATCCTGACATGAGATGAATCCTGACAGGACACGTGAGCTTCGACTGGCTCGCCACCAGGAGCAGACTCCTCAGTCCGGTCCTCAATAAACGACTCATGGTCCCATGTAGAAGAGCCAGAGCATCGGGGGCCCTCCCTGATGGCTCCACCCCGTTTCACACCCAACTATCGTGTTCCAGTCACATGACCAGCGATGGCCGATGTGCCAGAGGTCAGAGGGTGGAACCCTGATCCGTTCCCATCAGGGGTGCTCAGCATCAGGTCTCTATTCTAGAACGCTCACGATAATCGAGATAACCACACCAGCCTCATCAGTCTGGTTCGATCCCCGAAGTTTCACCAGCAACCTGCTGCCCGTCAGAGAAGCAGCTGCGGGTTCCTGCCGATGCCGCAGCACTCCTGGTGAATATTGGACGGCGAGGTGGCGACCTTTCCTGTGGAAGATCTGGGCGAGAAAGAGGAGTGAAGCCAGGGGAAAAATGGAAAGCGATGGGCGCTTGCCACTCGTCTTCCCCATCAGCCGGCGCTGAAGTCAATCCGGTTCAGGCCGGTGGTTCAGACAGGCCACTGTTGGGATTCCAGCCTTGAACCTGTGAGCTCTTATGGGCTGTACCTCAGGAAACTGATGCTCCGAGCACTTTAGGTTAAATAAATGAATCAAAATGAACTGAATCTTAACGAGCCTCCAGCAGTGTTTACTTTTTTGCCAGACTTCATGTTTATTCTAGCTTTACCTCGGAGACCAGATTTAACGCAAATGCACAGGTTTTGCTTGAACTGACATGTTTTTAGATTTCCAGAGCACACAGCTCCAGCTCCGTATCTACCTGCGTGGAAAACAGACAGTTGCTTGTTAGTGAAGCGTAGCTCTGATAATTCCACTTAAATGTTCGGAACATTGTGTGGAACAGCTGGAGGTCAAACTTCAGTTAAAACCAGACTTTTGAGAGCATGTATCAACTGGGCTTTGTAGACATGTTTGCGGAATCACAGCAGCTACAAATGCTTCATTTTAACCTCTACGGTTGGTCGGTTCCACGGTTTTATGCTTATGAAAAAACATTTTGTTATACTGCAGTTGTTCACCTGGGGGCGATCTGAGTTCCTTTGGTACACAAGAAGCATATTTTGTAATCAGTTAATGAAATGGAACAACAAAGTGCTTGAAAAGTGTGTAATATGAAAACAGAAAAGTGTACAGATTTCTATAGTGAGACTTAACTTCAGGCAGCTTCATCAGCAATAAGAAAACAGCACTTACTACTGTCGGTAACCAGTGACAAACCTCCGACAGACCCTTCAGTCATAATTTGGTCCTTGTAAAGTGAGACAGGATCGTAAGACTATTTCCACATCAGCAGCTTTCATGTGGACGTGCACAAAAATATGTAGTGATTAATTTACTGTAGAAGAAAAACAAATATCTTTCCTCAAATTAAAATTGCACATGAAAAAAAGTACATTTGTTCATAAAAGTGTAGAAATGTGCTTCGAATTACGTTCACTCAGGCAGAACATTAAATACAGTTAGCTTATTTGTTCACTTTAGCTCATTTAACAAAAATGCAAATTAGTGACTTTATTCTAAAAACTATCCAGGTTAAATATCCAGGAGTTGAACATAAATATGATCAGGAGTGCTCCTTCATCTGATGTAGCTCCTTGCTGGTTATTTCTCCAGCCTGGAGCGAAGACGCCTCCTGATGGACAGATGGTCGTCTTTTTCCTCAGGTTCTCTGGAGATGATCTGAAAGAGAGCAAACTAATTATCAAAGAATGTCGTTGGAACAAGTCCTTTCACTTTTCTCAAAGTTACCCCTTTTGATTAAAATATAAATAAAAAATAATAGTAATAAGTAAAAATGATGACGGTGACAGTCAGACAGGAGTGTGGACTGAAGTCTTCTGATTCTCTGAAACTCTCCTTTTAAATCAAAGACTGACCGGGTGTGGAGGCACCTCCATCGGAGAGGAGATCTCAGGCCGGTGCAGTCTCCGTTTGCTCTTCCGTGGTGTCAGACCCAGTGATGAGGAGGAGGCTGCATGGCCGCCAACCAGACTCATCATCTTCTTGGCTGTGGACGAGATGAAGAGAAAGACACTGAGAACAAACCTACTGAAAGATTAATGCACACGACCGGCTCAAATCCCCTTATATTTTGAGCTGAAACAACACTTTTGTTTTTTATTTTTGACACCTGCTTAAAATTCAAGACTTGGGGAGCGGACAAAGCAATGAACACGAAACAAACAAAAAAACCCCCCCAAAAACCCCCCAAAACCCTCACGGTGAAAAAGTGAAGGTGAGACGGATGGACAGCACGACTTCTCCTGAGGCGATGACTAATTGACAGGAAAATGGCAGCAAATACAGCTGTTCAATCTTTACAGGAAGACATCATTAGTGTCGCTGCCCCCGGTTACGACCAAACTGACTTTATCCCATCAGGTTTGTCCTTCATTATAAAGTTTTTCCTGTTGATTTCTACAAAATGTGGATGGTTCCCAAGTGAAGAGCAGGAGGTGTTTAGCCCAAACAGGCAGCGCCTGATTTGTGACATACTGGTAATTCTCTAAAGGAACATTGGCGAACTCTTCTCTCCGTCATGCTCTGATGACTTTGAGTTCAGGAACCACTGCGCAGCACACCGACCTTTTGTGCCGAGCAGCGTGGGGGAGCTCTGCAGGAATTCGCCGATCTTCTGCAGCGTTCCCTCTTTCCTGCTTCGGATGCTGCTCTTGGAATCCTGGCGGCGAGTCAGGGTGGAGATCTGACAGCGGACGACAGTCAACGGCGGTTAGTCTATTGACATGGACGTGGTGGGGAAGAAAACCTGGGCACGCTGTAGCTTAACAGCCTGCTGTCCACATCCCCAGTGCCCGGACTTTGAGTTATCGCTGCAGCAACGAGCGCTGGCAACAGGCCGAAGTTTGATCTTTGGACAACTTTTCTGGTGACAGAACATGTGTCCTGTGTTCTGCTGCATCTTCTCTGATTAATTGCTGATGGGAAAACTGCACACACTACCCAGCTTTCCTTCACATCACGGTTCAAACTCAACAAATAAGAAAATGGAACATTTTTTTTTAGCTTACACTTGTGAACTACCTGAAAACTAAATTAAAAGCCTTTAAATTTCAGACCAAAACTGTGTCTGGTGTGCAGAATAGATGTTTTTGTGCATTAAAAGCGTAAAAGAACTCAATTTATCGCCACAAAAAGACAACATCAATGAAGAAGTATTTGGCCCTCACTAATCAGAACCTTCATTCAGAAGGATTGTAAAACAACCCTGAGGTGTGACTGATGTGTCAGCTGGTCTGGTTCCCCACCTCCTCTTTGTGTGGGGTCAGCTTTGGCGTCAGCTTGCTCCTCGTGTTCCTTCTGTTCTGCACCTCCACCTCGTCCTGCAAAACAAACAAGCGTTTCCACAATTACGGGCCAAGAGCGGAAGAAACAAGCGCATGGTGACTCATCTGCAGAGCAGGCACAGAGTGGTTCATGATGAAGGGATGGCTTGGACAGGAATACATCAGAGGAAAAACATTCAGACACCTCTCGCAGTCGGCAGACAATTCCACACTGACCACTCATCAGCTGGAATAATTGCCACTGAGGGACAACAAGCTCCAATTTAGTGTTATTTACCTGTCAGATGGATTGGAAGAGTTGACATGTGCAATAGTTAGCAGTAAAAATATAACGCCTGAGTGACTGAAAAAAAAAAACGACACCCAGTAAATCAGCTTCAGCTGCTCATGTGGATGACAAACGGCTGTCGAACATGTTCAGAAGGCTTTTCATTAAAGCCAAAGATAGAAAACAAACAGTACGCCTGATTTTCTTTGTCAATACAATACTTGAACCGGAAGATGAATATCTTTCTTAGTTTCAATAAATCCTCTGGGTTTTTTTTCTCCTAAAACCATCGACAAATCAAGGGTCTGAAGTTTTCTCCCTGGTGTGTTCACTGAAGGGTGATGATGAACAACCACATCCTCACAAGTAGCTACATTTAAACGCGTATGTAACCCCATAACTAGGATTATAACATGGTTCAAAACATGAAGCCTTTCTGACTCAACACATGGGAGAAGAGGATGCGTGATGGATGGCCCCTGGCTGGGCCGATGGGTGGGTGTGGCAGATGCTGTCAACATGCTCCCCTCACAAAAGTAGCAACAATCATGCACAATCGATGATGATTCTTAAATTATAATCTGGAAATATGTGATGGAAACAGGACAATCTGCACATGTGAAGAGTGTGTTTGGGTGGACGAATGTGTCATTAAGGAACAAAAGTGCATGTGGATGAGTCTGTGTGAAAAAGCAAAGAGAAAACAGACAGGTAGAGATAAGTTGGTGATAAACTGAAAGAAGTATGGAGACCGTAAACAAGGCGAGCGCGCGTGTGTGTTAGTTGATAGTGGGAGTGTGAGGAGAAAGTAAACAAGGTAATGTGAATTCAGACCGGGAGGAGTACGATTAGATAGAACGAGTAGACCTGTGGCTGGGATTGTTTTAAGAACCGGGATTTGAAAAAACAGTGTTGTCAAAACCTGACAGTATAAAAAATGGTTGGGGCACCAGCTGCATGAGGGGCGTAACACAGGCAGCAACCAGAACAACGCCCTCCATCCATTCCAGGAAGAGGGCACTGTTCAGAAGCTCCATCAGGGCTAAAGTTTAACTGCATGGAGGGAATATTTATCTTAAATCTGTACCCATCTGTTTGTGTGTCTGTATGTTAGATGTCCGGAGCCTAGTTTGAATTACTAGTTGTAGAAATTAGATTAGAGTTTTAATATAAATTAAACCACTCATGAAAATGAAACATTCATTCCACAGTTTCACAGAACTCATGTTGAGAGTGAGAATTGCAAATAAATAAGTAAATAAATTCCACCTTTCTGTGGGGAAGGCAACATTTTCTCAATCATCAGAAGAGTGGATCAGTAGACTGGAGGACAGAAGATTTGAGATAATAGATGACAAAACATGTCCCGCTGCTGTGAGCAGACATAAATGCTCTAGCCGCCCAACACTTGAATATCTGAGAAAAACTGATCTTTATCACATTCAGTTAATTTAATAGATACAACAGCAGAAGGGAAAAAAATGCCATTATGTTTGTATGTAGAAAGAATCTGTAGGTTTCATGACTGGGAGCTGCAAATAATTATTTACTCGTAAACAGTGTGGGCTAAAGTGATGGAGGTGGACTAGTTCATTTATAATGAAACAGCAGCTACACTGCAGTAAAGTGTTGTGATCTGTACACATCACTGACATCAAATCATTTTCTTTTATATCAGAGTGAGTGGAGACGACGCTGTTTTGGTAAACATCTCTGAACACAGACAGAACCTGCTCACCTCGTTACACTGTCTGAACCACTAATGTTTTGTTGAGCTCATGAAACACGTGCTCTGTTACTACACCTCGCATTATTACTAGAAGGAACTCTGATGGTGGTCTCCTGTAGGAGGAGCAAGTCAAACCTGCAGCTACTGTAGACTGTGTCAAACATCCTCAACCAGAGGCAGAAAACAAAAGAGTCACCCCAAAGCTCAAGAACAAGAGAGAGCAAAAAGACAATGAAACGCTTTGAACAGCACGACAGGAACACAAACCAGGAATCATCAAGGTAATGATGAGGAATCTGGATTTTCAAATCAAAGTCAACTTCAGAGTAAGAAAAAAGATACATTTAAATAATGAAAATAATCCCTGAAGAAAACTGCTGAAAATGAACAGACAGTGGAACAATCTGAGACAACAAGTTGTACAACAAGAAATGCTCACGAGCATCGCTGGTTAAAAGTCTACAGTTAGTCTAAAAAGAAGTCCCTCATTCACACACCGGTCATAGTTGCCAGTTTATTTGGTGGATATGCTTAAACTCATTAAACAAAAGAGTTTATTGTGTACCTGTTTAAAACCTGAATATCTGAATGAGACCCTGAAATGAATGCTGCAGAGGAATATCCAGTGCAGCTGTAGAACAGCTGTATAATGCTCATTATTCACACTTCCTGCTGGAAGCAGCTGAAAGGAATGGAGACAAAAATCAAACCATGTAACCCCCCTCAAGTGATTCATTCTGATTATTGTGTAGATTCAGATATATGCAGGCTAACATAGTGCTGCTCTCGCCTCAGCTAAACTGCAGAAACACAGAGTGGTGTATTTATGCAGGGATGCTGAATACATGCAAGCTGCTCGTTTCAGTGCTACACCTGCTGCTGGCTCAGTCAGTAAAGAAGGTCGAGTCAGCAAACACATGCACCTGTGTGCTTCCTTGGAAGATTTGTGTGGAGGAATCAGGCCAACAACTCTCAACTGTACGTCTTGTCTGTCAGCACTATAACAGATGTTTCACAAGTACCCGACGACCTGTGTGGTACGATGCACTTACAAAAAAAAAAAGTTAGCCGTCAGTGCGGCCATTATTTTCGGCAAAATTTGACAAAATTATGTTCACATGGAAGCGGAATGGTGGGCAGACAAAACTGCATGTTAGCTCCAAATATCAGGACGAATCACGAGGTTCAGAGGAGATTCTTGGGAAAATGTGATATGAAGAGCAATGAGAAATGGATGTCTACTTTTAGAATGATGAATCAAGGTTAAGAAAAAAGTGTACCTCTTTTGTTCTTCGCTTACTCCTCCTGAAAATACGAGACTTGAGAAGAGAAAGAGGTTGGTTAAAAAAAACAAAACATTTACAGGAAAAAACATATGATTTTCCTACAGGAGAAAAAGACACCAAACTGGAGGTGCGTGTGTATATGTGTGCACGTTGGGCGACTTGCTGGCAGACACAGGTCTGTTAGAGCTGCTCGAACGCTTTAGGATTGTTAATTAGACTAATTTATCTTCACAATTACTCTGCCTGCCCGCTGAAACCAGAGCAATGAACTTTTAAGAGACCGCCAGTGTCACACAAACACTGAAGGGTGATTTAGTTTCCACAGTCAAGCTGATAAACATGTGGCAGGAACCAGACGGGAACATACACATTTGCAACCAAAACCACTACCTTCTTGGTTTAATGTGACTGGGACTTGGTTTAATGTGTAATATAAAAACGTGTTGCAATTTGAATTCTGAGGATATTCAGGACATACTCTGAGTCAGTTAAATGATTTAGCAATCTAGAAGGCCACATTAAAAGTTTATGAAGTTTGGGCTCCATTATAGCCATCACAAGTCATGAGTGTTCAGACACTTGGTGCTGCACTCAACATTAAAAAATCAATCCCATCAACCAGCACCTTTTACAACTGGGGACACTGTTTAGACCATCGACGAGACCATAATTATTACGTGTGTGATAAGAAAGCATCAGAATTCACTGTTGTTCTGAACAAAAAGCAGTGCAGCCAAAGACTTTAATTTACATGCTGTTGCAACACTTAAACCTCTTACTTACTAAGCAAAACAACCTGGACAACGTCAAGTGAAAAGACAGCAAGTGTTAAATGGTGTGAAATAATGTATGGCTCATATTTGCTTTATGCCATTTCTTGAAGATGGTGATGGTGTTATTGGACATTCATTACATTCAATATAATGTACAACTGCCCAGTTCATCCCGTTGTCAGAGATTATCATGGTACAGTAAACTTGTACTAAGGAAACATGAAGACACTCTTCTCCACTTATTTTCCTTCTCATTGCTCCGTTTCTAATCCTCTCCTCTTTCACATTGCCATCTCTCTCCTGCTCCCCTTTTATCTTTTTCACCTCCTCTCCACTGCACCACTGTCCATTTCTTCTTCCTGTCTTTTCTAATTTGGCTGTGTTGTTCCCCTCTAACCCTCAACGAATCTCAATCCATTAATTCTTTCTGCTGCTGACACTTCAATTTTCTTCTGCCCATTTTCCTCTTGCTGTAAACTCACCTTCCCGTTTTATTATCCAACATTTTTTTTCTCCCCTGTTCTTTGAAACAAAGGCCCATTTAACTAATATCCCCACTGGAGCTCTTAGTTCCATTTACTTTTCCCCTCATATGCTCAAATAGAGGTAGAAATCGTGCTTTGGAAGTGGAAACTGGGTCATTGTAGCATCATGAACAGTGATGAAAAGAAGGAAGTGCACAAAAATTGGGGGGGATAAAAGATGTACACTGATGTCAATTCAGATTTGGAGTTTCCTTTAACTGAGTATTCTTGAAACATTGAGTTTAATATTCATAGATTCATGTCTACACAGAAATGTTTGGGTCTTGCGTCTTTGTATCTGTCTCAGTACCAGCTGGAAACAGGCTGAACCACTCAATGAGCCTGCTTAACAACAAGTCGACACACAAATATGGTGCAATAATTACAGCTAATAAACTTTTGATTCAAATATGCAGCTGCCGGGTGGCGTCACTGCTCAGCTTTAAATATTAAAGAAAGGAAGATTCTGGAGCTTCCTGCTGATCTTAAGTTTGGTACTAAATATACTACCGAACAAAATAACTTTAGATTGAATAACATCCCCACTATAAATAAGGGGTATTGAGGGATTCTGATCTATGTAATTAAATTAATTAGTATTTAATATACTGATAATTTTGGTCATGTCCCAAACTCCTCCACAGCTCAGTTAATCTCTTAAACCTATCCTTTAAGATTTCAACATTTCTATTCATGAAAAAAGTAAAATAAATACTCTACTTAAATAAAGCATATTGTGAAGTTCTGCAGCCAGGACTTGTCTTATTTCACTGAAGATCCGCCATGGTGAATGAGCCACAGCGGTGTTGTCGGGACAGAAGACAGAGGATGAGTTCCATCAACCGACATTAAAACTGATAAAACCAGAACAATCAGTACCGTATGAGCACAAAACACCATTTTGTTTTTCTGCGTTCTGAAAGCAACTGGGTCAAATTCATTTTGCCATAAAACAAATATGCAAGTTATACTTCACATAAAACTCATAAGGTTCAGCCTGTTATTTTATCACTGTCTCTGGATTCAACCAAAAGAAATAAAAGACAAAAATAAATAAAAGATCAAAGCAAAGAAATGTCTGGTTCTTAAGTGCTTCAATACACAGACAGAGCCTTCCAGCTAAGAGGTGAAATGTCTTCTAACAAGAGAGAAGAAGTCCAGGGTCCCTGGATTCAAGCACTTAGCACATATGAGCTAGATAATTGGACCTTTACTAAGAGCTGGTTCTTCTTTAATTGTCCCAGTGCCATCTCTGCATTCATTCTTGCTCTGCAAGAGCAATTCAAACCTCACCTGCAAGTATCAGTTCAAGCCTGAGCTTATTTCTATGCATGAGCACTCCAACAATATCAGTATCCCTGGTCATGCAGCCACAAGGGATTTTAAAGGAAAAGAAGGGAAATTTGGTGTTGACAAGCAGAACAGTCAAATCTCAAAACTTGAGGAATGATTAATTATCCTACTGTGCAAGAGAGAAAGCTTCAATTCAGTCATTCACTCAGGAGATATATCAACATCGTGGAGGATATTGAAGAAGCAGGGAGACCATTTCATCTGTGGGGCAGAGACTGCAGATGTCTGCTGAAATGTAAGGGTGTAGTAATTAAGATCATATCAATCGTCTTGCTTGAATGCAAGCTTTGCCAGTTTTGTACTTTCATGGAAACTAATAAAACTAAATGTCTTATTTGGTTCCAAAGACAGAACCATGTGTATTTGGTCACAGTTTCATGTAACGGTGGTGGCTCACCGACATGCCTGACTATGATCGTTTTTTGGGTTTTTTTTGTAAAATAGCTTCTCTATTTTATAAAAAATAGAGAAGCTATTTTCTCTGCTATATCTCTGTTGAATTGGATTGTATAATAGTGTCCTGAAAACAACCTTTACCCTGCAGCATATTCCGAGCCTGGGCTCATTGCTGCGAAGCCCCTTTTGTGTTTTCTGCGACAACTTGCTAATGCAGTGTGTGATTTGCATTTGCTTTCAAAGAACAGCTTTGGTTCACAGAATGAAAAGGTTCAAAATGGCTTATCTGGGATTGGTTCTGTGACTTTGTTACTTGTTCTAGTCACAAGTTGCCCACACAGGATTGCTGCAGGAAAGCTGCAATCAATGGGCTTTTGGTAATTACAGAAAGCTTGGTTCGTTTCACTTTCTTGCTGTGAGCAACTTAAAACTGGTCCTTTTTGCTCTTTTACACAACTTTGAGGGTTGACAGTAAATTTTGTGAGAAAACCAAACGATGAATACTGATATTGCTCAGTACACAGATATGAGCACACAGAGGCATATTATGTTTGTTTCCTCCGCAGGAGTTTGCAATGATGCTGTATAATATTTCATCTTCAAGTATGTTTTTAAAATGAGCTCAATATATGTATGGGTGTTGAAATTGTTCAGGGATATAAAACAGTGAAGTTCTCAAGGTGGCCACTATTTTTTAAATCTGATCACCATACTCCAACATCAACCACAATGAGTTTAGAATGGAATCATGACAGATAATGTACCATGGAACTCATAACAGTACATTGATTACATACACATTCTGCTTATTCTGTTAAATAATCAAAAAAATAAATAATAATCACTGCTGTTGCCAAGCTGAGCAGCAGCTTCCAGCTGGTGGTGCAAGATAGCAGCTCAATCAGAAGTCCATTTTTAGTAAACAACACTTAACTACAGTTCACTATGGCATTTTTCATTAACATTCAGACATGACCTGAGTGGAGTCGTGACCAGACATTCAAACCAAAAAGTGCATTTGATGCTGCAGAATTACACAAAACAAAACGCAGCCACACACCACTGCAGTGTTTCCATTGCAGCTAGAGTAAACATGATATTGAAACATTAATCTGACTTCAAGGAATTGATTATTTCTTATAAAGTCTTATCAAGAGTGAAAACTTTAAGAGTGTCCGTATTTTACTCTAAGACATGATTTGTTGTGACAAAGATGAAGATCTAAAAATGAGACCTTTTTAAGAGCTGCAGATTTATATTTAACATGTAAAAGCCTGAAACCTCCCTTGAAATATCTCATATTCTTTTCCACTTTCCACATACCACCTACTTGCCTTGCCTCGATTCCCTTTGATGCTTTCCGACTGTGAAATTGTTGTATCTGCTACCAGGTACTATTTCGGTAGCACCAGGCTTGAGTTTCCATTCATTCACACTGACTTTTTGGCACCAAGTTACATCAACAGTAACAGTAAAACCAACGGGCAATTGTAAACTGGCAAAAATTGCAATTGCCCAAAAAGTGTGATGAACATACAAGTGTGGGTCCAAAAAGAAATTGTCATCAGATTAAACCCTTCAGGTTTTCTAATCAATCCAGATTTGACAGGGTTTCTGTGTGATCTAAAAATCCCTGATTTTGTGGCAACTTTATCAAGAAAGTTGAATTGTCTGACATGATTAGGGTTAGAAAAGCATCAGTGTAGAGAGGACATTTGTTAAGTTCAGGCTTTTGTCAAGTGGCAGGCAGTGCTAACCAGTTTACATGATTTTGTGCAACCATCAGGAAACACATGCAATCTTTAACCAAGGTAGTATTTACTGTTGATTGCCATTCATGCGTGAGGCTGAAGATGTACCTTTTGCAGTTAACATGTTAACGAGCCGGCTCACTCACTTGCTCACTTCTTACCTTATCCATCTCCTCACTTTTCCTTTTGCGTGCCGAGTGTGTGATTTTGACTGTGACAGCACTATCCTGCCCCTGTCTCCGTAGGGCCATTCGATTGGGCTGTAGAGGGCTGAAGGAGATCTCCAGCTCTGGCCTCGGGAACCGACTGGTCCTGCCGTTCTCCAGGGATATCTCGAAGGAGTCCAGCACTGATGGCCCACCAGATGAGCTCTGCTGGAGTTACAATTTACATTTTTAATTCTTGAAAATCAAAAACATGGTTTTTTTATTGAAAAGGGGCTCACCTGACTGCTGACTGAAGCTCTTGTTTCTCCCTTGTTTCCTGACTTTCCCTCTGCGGTTTCACTTTGAGTTTTACTGTCCGATGACATTGAACTCTTGCCATTTTCATCCTGTAAAGCAGATTTTTTTTCCTTTACATTTTTTGAAGATAAATAGTAAGTTTAATATCAGATAATGATTGGCTCCTGCCCTTCTGAGTCCAACAGGATATTCTTCAGGATGGGTCAGAAGTTCTATTTGGATTGTGTCAGTGTGTACCAAAACAGACCTGATTGGTGGTTGTAAGATTAGGGTCTTCCTCTGACTGCAGGATCTCTGCCTCTGTCTTGTCCTGAGTATCAAGGACCTCTGGCTTATTAGTACCATCACTGCTCTGTAAGAGAAAGTTTGTGGAAAATCAGGAAGATTTGTGACACCATATTTATATTTTTTGACTCCCAAAAAAAGAACATAATTTATACTTATGTTTATCATCAACATCATCAATTTTAATTATAAAGCAGTTTAGAAACAGCGTCAGCTGAAACAAAGTCCTGTACATAATTCAAAATAAAGCATAAGACAACAAAACACAAAAACTATGACAATGCTACAATACAAACTATACAACACTAAAAAAAGACCAGAGTCTCATACTGTACTGAATGCCAAAAAATAAAAGCAAAAGTTTCTAAGATGAGTTTAAAAAGTGAAAGTGAAGGGCCAGGTGTGATGTGTAGTGCAATTTCAAAAAACAGAAACACATGGCAGTCAATTCTATACTTCATGCTGAAAATGGAAAAACATAGAAAAACACGAAAACATAGAAAAAAGAGCAGCAGTAGCCACAGGAAGTATGTCTGCAGTCTCCCTGGCAAAACTTTGAATCAGTCAGAGAATGGGACAAGAATTATTCAAAAGATGGCCACATTAAAAGGGATGCTTAGAAAACAAATGGGGGAGAGTTAAAATAAAATCACTGAAATCTATCTTAAAGATTCTGTTGATGTAAAGTGATTACACTAAAGATGTGAACACAAGTCATTGAAAAAACAGTAATTCTGTGTTAACCCTGAATTACAGCTGCATGAAAGAAAACAAAGGAACTCTGCAGGGAAAGAGAGATAACAGACTTTAAACAGATTTCATTTTAAAAAGTTTTGATGTTAACAAAATGTGTGATTTTATCATTTTAATTGTCAATTTCAGTACTCTTCAGTACTATCAGATTAAACAGTCAGTATTACCTTCAAATAAAGTAAGAAAGAAAAAAAAAAACCCACGTCTTTACCTAATCTTGATACATGTTATCAGTAGCCAACATTCAACACAATTTAACAGCTCAGACCAGAAGATGAATATTCAGTGTGAAATTATGATGCAGTGTGATCTAATCTGAAGCCGCATGACTCATGCTGAACACACTTGAATTCACCATTGATGGCCACAACAGAGCGGCACTGCAAACCGTACTGATCTCAATTATCTTTATCAATAGACACTTGTTGGACACAAAGCACAGAGTAAATGACAACAGCACTGATGATGATACTGTCTTGAGCAGAAAGACATTCTTCTCTTTTATTCAGCAACAAAAACTCCATCTTTCTGTCTTTTTGTCCATCCATGTTTGTCAGCATCCACCGTCTCTCTGGCTGTCTCTCTTCTTGTGTCTATCCGTCTCTTTTGTTCCGCCTGGCTCCCTCTTACGGTCTACCCAACCTTTTTTCTGTGTGTGTCCCTACATCTATCTGTCCCTCTGTTCACCTGTCTGTTTACTTTTCTATCTGTCTGTCTCTCTCTCGCACTCGCTGTCCTTCTCTTCTGTTCCAGTGAATCTGATCTAAAGTTGAATTAATGCCTGTGAAATCAGTTGGAAAACTGCTGTTGTGGTCAATTCTACAAACTTTCCCCCCCAAGTTTCACCTCTAGGTAAAACAGCGATCAATACTGTCTCAGAGAGTGTTCTGCTCTGACAAATGATGGGAGGAAATTCCTCTCACATCACTGATTGGACTGTGTGCAGAGCTTAGAGGTAGGACATTTAAGAAAAAGGAAGTAGAAAGCTTTTTTCCCTTCTTCCTCTTCCATTGATTTCCAAACATTGTGCCTAAATCTCCCTTCTTGAAACCACTTTAGATCAGAGATCTTCAACTGTTCCACAAAGGCCATGTGGCTGCTGATTGTTGTTCCAACCGAGCAGCAGCACACCAGACATTTAATCAACTCATATGAGTCTTCAGATAGCTGATTGGTCAAACTGTGTGTGCTTGACTGGTTGGAACAAAAACCTGCAGCCATGCGGCCCTTTGTGGATTAGTTTGGAGATCCCTGCTTTAGATATTTAGTGAGTTTTTGTGACCCCATTCCATTAATGTATTAACATCATACTGACCCCTAGTGGCTGCTGCAGCTGTTGGATGAGCTTATCCTTTTCTGCTTGGCTAGAGAGAAGCTTCTGTAGCTGCACCTCCAGAGCTGCTACCAGAGTGTCCCTCTCCTTCCTCCATTTGTCCATCATCTGCTCCTTCTCCACCAGCTGGGCAGATAATGAATCCTAGCAGCAATGATGGGCAATGCAGAAAAAATAGAAATTTAGATTTAGTAAGTGAATTGGATACATGTGATCCTGATTCCAAGAACTGTCCATAAATGAAATACTAGCTTTTCATCTCTAGTGATACAAAAGCTACTGCAGTATGTAACTCAAACAACAATAGATCGGTATACATTTTGGTTAGTCAACACTCAGGAATTACTGACATACTTCCATATTCAAGCTAGTTTGGCTTCATACCAACTGTCTTTGCTGCTGGTTGAAGCGTTCTCTGTCCTCAATGAACTTCCTCATTTCCTGGTTCCTTTTGTTCTCTGCCTCTTTGGCCTGGCCAATCAGCAACAGCTTCTCTTCCTGCCACTTTTTTCGTTCGGCTTGGTGTTTTTCTGTGCACAGCTGTGGAGACACAATACTTTCTAACAGTTGACCCAAATTTTGAAAATTAAAAAGAACAAACAGATTTAAACAAGCTACCTTCAAGTTTTCCTGAAACTGAGCAGCTTCCTTTATGGCTTTTTTAAGGTCAAGACTCTCAGCTTGACAGACGGTGTTGTTTACCCCGTTCTTCTCTGACAACATTCCCTTTAATTTCTCCACTTCTGAGAAGGTTAAAAGAACATCATTAATACAACTGTGATAAATCAACAATGCATTCTATCAGCAATGTGTGTGTGAAATCACTTTAGTCAGTTTTATATTCATTGGAAAGCAGTCAATGAGACAATATGACCTTCATGGTTGTTCAGTTCATTAGAACAGTGCTGAGGACATGTTTAATCTTTAGTTGCAAAATTATTATGATTAATATCACTCAAAATTAAAATTATTTTGTGTTCAATGAAAAAAACAAGGGAGAGAAGTCCATGAAAAGAAATTGGAAAAATGAACTATGCAATCACTTGCACCACACTGGGCTAATCACAACCTCCCTCTGCGTCAGGTGGCCGTCTGTCAACAAGATAAACGGTGACAAAAAACAATAAAGTGTCTCCAAAGAACCTGATCACTGAAAACAACTGAAAAGTTTTGGCAAACATCTAAATGTAACGACAGCTTAAACAGTTTACTAGAAAGCTATTGGTTCGGAATTGCACTACATTAGTGAAGAAGCCCACACCAGCTACCTCATTCAGCTCCTCTGGGAAAATGCCCAGGTATTCAAGGAGACATGGGAAATATAGTCCCTCCAGTGTACTCAAGGTGTGTGTCTATCCTGATATGATGGAGCACCGGCTCAGATTGCTTCATTTGACTGAGCTCCTCAGCCAGAGACCTCATCCCGTGCTTTAGTGTTTAATCTATGAAACACTGTTTACATCAACTAGTTTCCCCCCCACTCAAAGTCACCAGGATTCTGCTACTGTTGTCAATTCAGTGAGCTTCAACTGGACAATAGTCTACTGTGCACCAGGGGATACTCAGCCATTCTAGCTATTTAACAGAAGTACTTTCTCGAACCAACCAATGTGGCTCCTATTTCAGTGTGGACTCCAGAATGCCCTTACCAGATCTACTGGTGATGTGAGTGATCAGGGTATTTACAAATGACAAGAGGATCAGATGTCTTGACTTTTTGAGGACAAATCAAAACCATTAAACTAAACCTCAATTAAATTCATGCTGTATTCAGTTATTTCTAGTAAAATTTGTTATTTTTAGTGCTGGAAAGACATTTAAAATAAATTATTTTCAGGACCAGTTTAAATTCAGAGCTCTGTCCTGAGGTTTCTTCTGTGTTTATATGCTAAGAGTACCGTGAAAATTATCGAAAGACTAAAAAATACTAAACCCTATGAAAGACTAAACCCTGTTTTACTGACTGACCTCAAGTTGCTCCCCATTAAAATTAGGACCATGAGAGAATCAGGTTTTATTTGAGTATTTCCTCCGTTTTTAGCACTAGGTGCTCTGGATTTGCTTTGGTAAATATGAGAGAAAGTAATTTACAATTTCAACAGCAATCTGTCCATGAATTTGTCCTACCATCTACAATCTGTCCATGAGTTTGCCATACCATTAGAGAGCTCCTGGATTAGGTGGAGCTTTTCGTCCAGCATCTCCTCCATCTGGCTCTGTGTCTCCTCCTGCTCTGTCAGGGCTAAACGCATGTCTTCCATCACACGCTCTTTTGCCTCCAGATCTATGAATCAACAGACATGTAGATTAGGAAACTGCCCTGACCTCAGAGTATAATAAATGCCATCCTATAACCTGATTTAGGTCATATTGCCTATTAAATTCAAAAAAAAAAAATAAAGGTCAAGTGAAGAAAACTGCAGAATATAAATTTTAGGATCTGGATAGAAAGGTAAGTTTTAACCTCACCCCAAAGGTTAAAGAAGAAAGTTTTACAGAAAGTTTGATGTTAGAAACAAGTAAATATTTTGTGTTAGACATCCTCCTGCTGACTAGCTAACAAAGCAGGAGTAGTTTAATCTGCAGGTCGGGAGCAGGAGGGATACAAGGACATTTCCAGAGCACTACCAATGTGACCATGAGACATGCTGAACAGCAAAGTGCTCATCTCTCCCTCAATGATTGCATGTGTTCTTTATGTGCTCAGATATGAAGGTTTGTGCTATATACAGGGAATATAAACAGCAATTCCTTCTTTCTAGGAATTAATAAAGGATTGTTCCCATATGCAGCTAAATTCCAATGCTATGGGCCTTAAAACAGCAGAATAAGAACATATGAAATAAATACAGCTGAAATATAATTTAATAACAAACCCAACTGTGCTACATATACTGACATGTGTACGTGATATGTCTCAAGTGCTACCTTTGTGCATTTTGTACCGTATTTTGAGTACAATGACTCAATAAATGAAATGTTTAATTATCTATTTAACATTCCATTTAATCAGAGAAAACCTGACTCCAACATAGATAACATACCTTTACAAGCGTTCTGGTAGAGCTGGAGTGTCTGCTCAGATTTCGTGGTAGATGGTTGTTCCTGAGGGAGGTGATGTAAAAGAGATAGTAAGTTAGAGAGCTGAAGACCAGGAACAGCCATTTAGGCATCCTGATCTTCCAGAACTCACCACTTTAAGCTGCTGGATGGTTCTGTCTCTGCTGGTGAGCTCACATTGTAGCTGCTTCTTCACCTTCTCCATCTCACACAACTTATACCTCAAAGTTTTCTCCTCCTCCCGCATGGTCGAGATCTTTAAGTGAGAAAGGAAAAGAGTTAAATTGTTTTGCTGTGGATATTAAAATGATTTGTCATTATATTAGTAGTTATTGCATGGTGTGTACCTCCTTCTGGACCTGCTGGACCTGTTTCTTATAGTCAGCCAGTTTCTCTCGGAGGTCTGATGCCCCTTCCTCTCTCCTCTGAAGGTCAAGGATGAGACTCTTGGCTTTCTCCGATTCCTTCTCAGCAGTTTCCTTTAGTCTGCAAGTGTGAAATTATACAAGTGAAATGTTAGTCCTTTTCCTTTGATTTTCAGTGAAGATTCAGGTCAAATTCTCTCCAGATCATCACCAAAACTGAATCATTTTTTACTTGGCCTATTATTTGGTCCAAAATAAGATCTTGCGTTTTTATGTTTTTTTTTTCCTTCCAAAAATCTTACTTGTTTATTTCCTCTGCTTTCTTCTGCAAGTCTTCATCTTTCTGAGCAATGGCTTCATGTGCAACTGCCAGAAGCTCCCTCCTCCTCTCTACCTCTCTACGTCGGGCCTCCTGGACAGCCTGGCTCTCCTCCTCCTCTTGCCGCTCCTGTGCCTTCTGAAGGCTCTTCTGCAAGGATATGACCAGAACCTCTTTCTCTTGCAGCTTTTTTTGCAGCTCTGCAATCTTCAACTCCTCCTCCATCTTTTCTCGTTGTGTGATCTGCGCTGAGGAGGCTTTCATGTCAGAAATCTTTGTCTGCAGCATTTTGACTTCTGATTGGAAATCCAAGTTTTTCTTCTTCAGATCACCAAATGCCTCTTTAGTCAACTCCTCCTCAGAGGGCTGAACTTGGTGGATCGGGTGTGTTTTCTCCTTGCTTTCCAAGAAATGCTGAGTCAGCTGTGCCTGACTAATTTTGAGCTGGGATAACAATTCCTCGGCTCTTTTCATCTCGCTGGCAGCCTGTAATTAATTAAAAACATCTCACTATAATCAGTCTTAGTGACACAGAAACATTTTTTATTGTTTCACCAACAATTTTGGGACCTACCTGATGCTCCGAGGCCTTTAATTTGGCTGTAATTTCATTTACTTGCTCTCGCAATTCATTGGCTTCTTGCTCCCTTTGGCCGCTCTCTTTAACCAGTCTGCTGATCTCTTGCTGCTGTACTTGCAAGGCAGACTGAAGCTCATTTTTTTCGCTCCTTTCCTTTCTTAGAGCAACAAAGTCCTTTTCTCCTCTTTGCTTTGCTTCTTCCAAGGCAGAAACTGTTTCCGACCTAGCCCTCTTCTCAGCCTCAAGGGATTTGTTGAGAGAATCCAGGATGGAAAGGGCTCCCTCTTGGGCCTTCCTCTCTTCACATAAAGATGCCAGTCCCTCCTCTTTTCCTTGGGTGCTTTCTATGCCTTTATAGAGGTCACCCAGTTGTTTTGGCACATGAGAAACTTCTCCTGAGGTCTCCTGTAGCATACCTTCTCCCTCCTGCTTGACTTCTTTGGCCTCACCTAAGACATTACAGATTAATGATAACAGTTTTTGTTGTGGTTCTGTCCTTGGGAAATAAATGTATATGGAAAATATTTCTCACTGGTTTACATGACATACACTGTTAAGCCCCATTTCAAAGGATCAGGGAAACACAAAATCTTATTTTATTCTGTTGTATAAACCTTAGTGGCTCCCTTTAAGTGTTTTACATGCTTGAGCCTGTCAATATTCTGTTCGGTTTTCATTTGGTGAAGGCTACATTTCAATGAACACTGATTATAAAACATCACAGAACACAAAATCTCTTTTTTCTTTTACCGTAATGTTTTTGTGCCATCTGCTGTTGAACGATGCGCATCTGTTCACTTAGAACTAACAACTTCCACTCCAGCTCCTCTGTAACATCTCCTCTGCCTCCCTCAGCAACTGTTCTGCACAGATTGAGACACTCATCTGTGGCTTTCTTTACATCTGCCAGTTCTGCCAAAGAGTGTTGAGTGTTGTCCTGCAAGAAGAGGAAAACACAAATGAACATATCCAGGATTGCTGCCCTGAAGCAGTTTAGATTCACCTGCTGCAAATAACCCAGACCAGCTCCTGCAGATACAGATAAAACCTGAGTGGTTAATATGGAATGTGAAAGACAGTGCATTCTCCCCAGCACGAAACTCTAGCCAGCTTTTTATGCTCATCCTCTTGCTCTTGCAGCAGGCTTCCAACATGAATCATTATTAATTAAGTAGCATTCTGTGGGTGGAGGCAGGTTAAATTGTGGTCTAACTCAATAATTCAGACCAGTAAATGTCTAAATGACTGTGCAGTACCATATTTGAGGGGCCTGTAGTTATAGTTCAAAAGCAGTTTGGATTTTGAATTGTACATTAGAGTAAAGATATGGTTGGCAGTGTCCCTTATATTAATGTGGAAACATTTTACAGAGGTTTTGTTACCGTTTCATGTGCATCTGAATCTGACGTAGTGGTGGCCATTTTGCTAATGAGGTTCTTGAAAATCTCTAGCCTCTTTTCTGCTCGCTCCTCCAAAATTTCTCTCTCCCTCAACAGGCGTTCACTGAAATAGACATTTATAAAACTTAGTACTAAAGAAAACAAACAATAAAAAACCCAACACTTGCAGATATAATAGAATTAAAAAACATATCTTACTGGAAGTCATTTTGCATTTCTGAGAAGAGCTTTGTGAACTCCTGGCTAACTTCATCCCTGACCTGTGCCTCCATGAGTGTGTTCTCTGCTTTCTCCTTCTTTAGCTGGAGCTGCAGCTGCCTCAACCGCACTATTTGTTTCTATTGGAAAAAAACACCATCACAAATGATTAACCGTTTTACTGTAACCATTACAGCACAATCACTTCAAAATTAAATGGAGAAAACATATTTGAGTAAAAAAAATGCAAGATTGTAGTGCAAAGTGTAAATGTTTGAGTCATTTCCTGAAATAATTAGTCAGAACAGTATTTAAAAAAACAAATTACTCCTATTTAGACTACTGTTCTCATGTGTCCACATAATTATGTCAAATGCAAAGAACTCACAATGTCAATATTTTGACTAATTTGACTGTTGACTTTTAATCGTGTAAACGTCCAGAGTATGGTTTGTGGCAGTTTGATTCACTTACCAAATGAAAACGTTTACTAATGAGAATTTGCTCCTCATTTTCATCACTCTCCTCATTATTGGTGTCATCCATCAGACTAATTTCTTCCTCATATTCATCATCCTCCTGCAAATATAATACCGTAATACCACATCTAATGAATGAAGGAATAACAAAAAGCTTTTTCTGCCTAACCTGTATGTCCTCCAGACTGCTATAAGAGGTGCTCATCATGTTGGTGTCACTGAGAACTTTACTCTTCCTTTCAGCCTCAATAAAGGACATCTCACTGACAGACCGTTGGGTCATCATGGGAAGTGGCTTGGAAGACAGAATCACAACCTGGAAAAAACCCCACATATTTCTGATGTAATTGTTTAATCATTTGATACAGACATTTCCAACTGTGTGACAGCAAAACAGGTGCATCCAAACCTTCTGAGCCACAGCAGAGAGCTTCAGGACATTCAGAGTCTCATCATACATGGAGGCACACTGGTTGATGTTGACAATCATGCACACTTTGCCATGGCCACAGAAAAAGCCCTGTAGGTAGTGGGTCAACTTGCTTTCCCTGAATGGGATATGTTGAAGCAGCCTGAAGGGAGGGGGAAAAAAAACTTAGACGCAACAGGGATGCTGCCCTTTAAATTAAACTTCAGCTCTACTGCATGTCAACTTGACAAGATTTATATTAATTTTCGTTTTGTTTTCCATAAAGGCTTGAGTTTTTTCTGGTACTTCAGCTGACCCACAGATGTATCGTGTGGTAGGGAGATGATTAATGACCTTTATTTATTTTTCCACACAGTGCATTACCCAACATTAACCATCCCGCAGTTTTCGATTCTCATTAACCTTGCTGCTTTGACACCTCCAATAGCTAGAACAAAGATTTAAACTGTGAGGGAAACTAGCCTCTTTTTTTAAATTTGAAATAATAAAAATCAATTAATTGTAAGAGGTTATTTTTCTCTGGATTACAATGAACAAAACTGACAACAATTTCTTTGTATTTAATGCGCTGCACAGTTCAAGAGTTTAGACTCTAAAACAATTCACACGTCTCACCAATCTACCATAAAATCCCGAGGATGACAACAGCAGCTGTGAGATGGAAAATGGTCAGGATTGTGGAAAAGCAGAGCGGAGCACAGTAGTGATAAACTTGACCTCAGACTCACTCACAAAGATTCACTACAGTCTGAATGTTCTTGAGTGGACCAGCCAGAGTCCTGAAATGTACCCAATCAAACATCTCTAGAGAACTGAAAATGGCTTTGCAATGGCAGTTTCTATCCAAACTGACAAAACTTGGGAGCATTTGGACTGGATGATGTCAAAAGATTCTGAAACTCAGATGTGCAAAGCTTGGCATCATAACCAAAAAGATTGGAGGCTGTAAATGTTGCCAAAGATGTTTAAAACTATGCTAAGTACTGAGTAATGAGTTGGAATAATTCTGTCATGTCTGAAAATTAGTTTATTGCACTCTGTGTTTTCATTGTTGTGTCCGTCTCTACGAAAAGCTCAAGTGAGGATTTTAAGTTATTAATAAGTAAAAAAATTGTTATTAATAAGTAAAATTTTTTTTTATTAATAAGTAAAAAATTGGTGACAAGCTTACTTGGCTTGCTTGTTGTGTCTCAGTGCATTGATGCATTTTCCAAGGATCAGCAGCGATGTGTTAATGTTTCCTGCTTCTTTCAAACGGTCTCCTGTATTTTGAGTCTTGGCGCATCGCTCTGAACCAGCCAGATCACATAGGCTCAACCTATAAAGAATTTTATCATTCAAGCGTTGGGTGTTTTATAAAAGCTGTAGTTTTTGTGTTAGGTTAAAATTGAATTTCACTCACTCACTCACTGTGTGAACCTTTGGAGACTCGACATCCTCAATCCTTAATACACGAATTGAGAAAATACTGTGGCTGCACAGAGGGGGGAGAAAAAAAAAACATTTGTTTTTTTTTTTACACAGAGGAAACACTTATGAGGAGGAAACATCAGCTGACAGTTGACTTATTGGTCAGTGCAATGTTTAAAATGATTTTCAATTGGCCAGTATATAAATGAATTTAGAATGAACTTTTGTGTATTCAAATTCTTGAATTAGACCAACTTCTCAAGAGCAAAGACTGTTATAACAAAGAAGGGTCATTTTGTATGATTCCCCTGTGTTTGCTTGGGCTCCCTCTGTGAACACTAACTTCCTCTAACAGATCAAAGATATGCATTTGGGAATTGGTGAGTGTAAATTGACATTTGGTGTGAATGTGAGGGTGAATTGTTGTTTGTCTCTCAATGTTATCAATAATGAGATGTCCATTTGTCAAGGGTGTCCCCTGAATCTTGCTGAAGGCAGCAGGGATAGGCTTCAGGTCCCTGTAACCCAGTTAGGGATAAAAACATGTGGTCTATGATGGATGAAAATGATTTCTTTCAAACTCAAAAAACACCACTAGGTGGAGATGTTGTAGAAGAGATGGCATGTGAACCACCAGAATATGCATTTGTGACTTTTGATCTGAAGACCATGTAAAACATGTTCTTCAATCACCTCCTGCTGGACAGCTGGTTGAGCCGGGTAGCAGAGAAGCTCTGGTTTTTCTTTCCAAATATCAGGACCTTGTAAGCCTCCACTGCATTATTTACCTGAACCCAACGCAGATCTAAAGACAAAGGCACAATTTTAAAAATTGTGTTAAACCAACAGAACTGAACAATTCAAATGTATCCTCTTATAATACTTCTGTCCTATATTTTATCCCAAATATCAAATGGTTGTACCTTTGACAAAGGCACGACCCATGATGTCCTGTGACAATCGTAGCACAGTCCTCCTGGAAGCCCCACTGGGCATCACCTCCAACAGGTCATGAATGTTCTCATTGTAGATTTCACAGAATGAAACCCAAACAGAAAACTTAAACTGTGTTTTGAGGTCGAGGCTGATTCTGTCTGCGGTACATGTCACTGAGGACTCTGGATGAAGAAAGAATAAAAGGTATTTCCTACCAGGGAAATCTCCAAAATGATAAATGATTGAATTTTCCTTCAGGGCAAGTATGCAATCAAGCATTACTGTTAAAAGATGAAATTGTACCTTCAAGGAGAGTTGTATTTGTTGAGTTCAATAAACTGGAACTGTTAAGTTCAATCTGCAGGTGGAAGAAACACAAAGCAAAATACAAATCTGAGAACATTTATCTGTACATTTTTAAGTAAACACATTCATTATTCATAAAATTTAAAGTGAGGGAGCTCTTAAGCATTATCCAGATTTGCATGGAAGGGTTACCTCTTTCAGCTGTCTGAAAAGGTTTCTCTTAAACAGTGCCTCCTCACTCTGCTGCTCAGTGGTGAGCCTTATGAACTCTTGGGAGCGGTGGGGTTTTATGCTCATGCCCGCAAAACCCCGTTCACCAAAATAATTGAAAATGACATCAAGAGACCTTGGCAGGATACCGGGATCAGTGTCTGGACCTGTGGTGACAAAGTAATCCACCCATGTTTGGAAAAACTGTCTCGGAAGGTCTTCACAGTTTTACATTTTCAATTCAAGATAAAAGAACTATGTCCAGAGGTACAAGTCAATCCTCAGAGCACCTGTCAATACTATAAACAGCAAAATGAAGACAATAATTAATTTAAAATAGGAGGAATAAATCTATATAATCAATGAACATTAAAAGTACACATATGCAAATTGTGCAGGCAGACAGGATAAATAGTAAAAAATAAAAAAAAGTAAAATAAACAGGTAGATACACACTTCCAGTTATTAGTGCAGTGTAACTTTCTAAAATATTTTGTAGTCTTCACATCACTTCTAGAAGGTGTTATAAAATCAGTTCCTGGTGATAAATTACAGCAACAGATTACGCAAAGCTGAACATGCAGAACTATGAATTAAATTTTTATATCATCTCCAGATAAACCATAACATAGAAGGACAGACCTGAAAATGTGAAAGTCTTCCCCGCATTAGTGGCTCCATAAGTAAAAACCAGGGAGTTTCCACCTTCGAGAACATCTTTGACCAGATCTTTTACTGTCCCGTCAAACAGGTCTTTCTGTGTGGTCTCAGGTCCATACACCTGGAGAAAAACAAGAGAAAACAAATTAAATACATGACAGGACAGTCTATTCTGGTCTGGAGTTGGATATGAGAATATGATTTAAGGTTCAAAGTAAAAAAATAAGTAAAAATAATCATAATTGGTGTGGGGGAAATTTTTATTTTTCAGAAATAAACCTGAGAGAAGTTAAACCGCTGTCCAGCCTGTGGAAGAGATTTATCTGTGCTGAGTCTGACAAGCAGGGACAAACTGGGAGGCTTCAGAATGATTGTGTCAGGGGGTTTGATGACTACAGTGTCCTGTTAAAAACACAAAAAAGATGGACAGAGACAGACAAAATGAAAAAGTATATTTATGTATAATATTTGCTGTGTACATTTAGCTAATACAAAAGTATTCTATTTTTACCTGTGATTCTCCATTATTGGTCTCTGCTGTAGTCAATGGCCGGACTCGCAGGTAAACCTGAAAATGTTCCCTCTCTTCTGTCCTGAAATGCTTCAATAAATAACCAACCAAACAAACCAGAGTTAAATAAAGACCCAACAGATATTTCATGTCCTTCAGTCATGTACATTTTTCACATGACGAGTTGTTTTGAACTGTAACTCATCCCAGTATTATAGAAATATTGATGGCTTTATCAGGATTACCTGTGAGTCTGAGATACAGGCATCTGATGACAGCCTTCCGGTCAAACTGCTCGTCTCATTTGTTTCTTGCTCCTCTTGGCTTGAAGTAGTGTTTGGACACAATTCCATCATTTCTGCAACAAAGAAGACAACCTAAGCTTCAGTTGATGATAAAAATGATAATTAATTCATTCATATTTACATTACTGACTGGACAGACATTATTGAAAATAACTGTAAATGTTGTCTTCAATTTAGTTCACATAATATAATACTGTACTCCAACATTTTAACTTGGACACTCCAGTCAATAAACTGCATAACTTGATTGTTTCATTTCAAATCAATTGTTGTTCAGGGTTATGTACATATGTGGTAATGGCAAAAATAATTTAGATAAAACTGATATGATGAATGAATTTAAAAGGGTGACACCAAAATACAAAAGTTGTAACAACTCGGTTCCCAGCAGGCAAAACAACGTGGACAGCCCTGCAACATAACCAGCTTATACTCACCCATGCACACGCAATATTTAGATTTTCCTATATGTCCCAATCCGATTCCTTCAAATATTAGCGTCATTACCATTTCTATCTCTCAATCGTTTGTTGTCTGGTCCCGAAAAAGCGTTTATGTCGCGAATACGTAAAACTGAATATATACAACATATTTTAAACCCAAGTCCAACACTTTCATCCACCTCTTGAAAATATATTCACACAAACAAGAGTAACGCTGCGTAAACATTAGCCAAGCCACATTAGCCGCATAGCTCAGTTTGTTCACTTTCACGTTCCCTTTTTTTAGTCCCAAAATACCTGAAAGGCAGAAGTATGCGCCAATTAGCTCGGCATCCAAGAAGAAACAATTTCAAATTGACTTACGTGCCAGTTTGCGGAGAATAAGCTCACTCGTATTTTAGAAAACGACTGATAGCGTGCTAAAGGCTAAAGAGCGACTAAAAGAGCCGCGGTGAGTGTTTGAAACGAACCAATCACAGCGCAGCATTACTGGCCCGGCGATTGCGAAACCTTCTGGAAATCAAAATAAAGGCACAGGGTGTTTGTCTTGATTATCAAAAAGGAGCAAACTCCCACGAGAAATAGAGCACGTCCATTATCCCAGGACAATGCCATTAACCGAGGACGATCATTTTTAACAACATTTAAAGTAATAAAATAATAATACATTTTATTTTACAGAATATTATACTGTATAGAAGACAAACAAAAAACAAGAACAACAAAACAAAACAAAAAAAAGGTGAAGGCAAAATAATCCGAGTGAGTCGGCAGATTTTAAGAGGTGTGTTTGGAATTTAGATTTAAATATGAGGAATTATTCATTGTTACGGAGGTCAACTGGGAGAGAGTTCCAGATCTGGTGAGCATCCACCATAATAGAAACAGTCCTGGTGGGGAAATCAGAGCATTAACCAAGTGGTGGGGGTCTGCACAGTGACAGATGAAAACAGAAGAACCCATGAATATCTATTGTTCTTCTATGCGGATACTGAAACTTGGAAAGGGATCGTCATTGGAATATAATTTTCAGCTCTCCCTTCGCTCAAATCTAAGGTCAGGGTTTCATTAAGCTTATTTCTGCACTTTACTCCATCCAGTTTTTCCTCAATCCTGACCAGTCTACCCATTTACACCTCCACATGACGCTACTGCCATGATTTACTGTAGAAATTGCATTATGCAGGTAATTAGCTGTGGACAGTTTTGTGTACCTTAACAGCTGGGATAGACATTGATTTACATCAATATTTTAGCTTTTCTTTTGTAATAAATGTTAACCTATGATATTCAGTGCACATTGATGAAATAATACATATCTTTATACACTTTATATGATATATACACTGACAGGTTTCTCTCACTTTATTGGTTCATGGATATATACTTCTTGTCTTTATGTCCTTCTTCCCTGCCCAATTTCCTCCTTAACACGGTCAGACTGGTCCTGTTATAGATTTCTTTTAAAAAGGAGTTTTGAGTTCAAAAAGTTCATAAAGAAGAGAATGAAAACAGGGTGGCCTGGCCTGCAGCCAAATAGATGGAAACGCATTATAAACGTGATATGCAGAAGGGGGATCAGAATTTATTACCACGAGGTACCATGAGCACTCGCTCTGCTCACATGCTTAGGGGTCGAAACACTGCTCCTTCTTGCGACCCCAACTGCTATCAGGTAGAAATCCAATCACTACACAAAAGGTTAATCTGTGCTTGCAGTTTTTTTTGCTTCTGGCATTAAGAACATTTTTTCTCCTCAAACCCAATTGATTCTTCATGTTTCTAAAACCAGTTTCTATAACTTTGTCTTCAGTCAGTGTCAGTGCAAAGAATCGTGATCATTTGAATTTCCCTTTATGCATAGATCCTCCGTGAACCATCACCTTATCATGGTGGAGGAGTTTACGTAACCTAATGAGCCTAAGAGCTATGCTGTCTGGGGCAGTCTGCCCCTGGTAGGGTCTCCCAAGGCAGATTGGTCCTAGGTGACGGGTCAGACAAAGAATGGTTCACAAGACCCAAAATGGATGATCAAGGGAAAAAGCTACGTACCTGGCCTGGAGGGTTGGGCACTGTTCTACGCTGGAGTTGCTCAGGGTGAGAGATGGAGAGCTGGGGTGGGCCTTTTGCTTGCCCCTAGACTCTCCAGTTTGACGGGGTTCTCTCAATTGAGCAAAAGGGTTGCTTCCCTGCGCCTTCGGGTTGGAGAACGGGTTCTGACGATTGTTTGTGCTTATGCACCGAACAATAGTTCAGAGTACCTGCCCTTTTTGGAGGACCTAGGACATTGGGGGACATTGTCTGAAGATGCTCCACCATTGTCGAGGAGGCTGTCGCGAGTTGCAGCTGCAAGGCTGCTGGTGCTAGTCATGGCGGTAATCCCTGTACCCAATGGTGGACACCAGAGGTGAGGGGAGCCGTCAGGCTGGAGAAAGAGGCCTACAGGTTGTAGTCATGGCTGGTCTGTGGGTCTCCGGAAGCAGCCAACCGGTACAGGGTGGCTAAGTGGGCTGTGGCCGAAGCGGTCGTGGAGGCAGAAACTTGGGCAAAAACTCGGTGAGGCTATGGAGGAAGATTTTCGATTGGCACCGAGAAGATTCTGGAAAACTGTCTGGTGCCTTAGGGGCAGCAGGCGGCAAGTTGCTCACACCGTGCTAGGTGAGCGTGGAGAACTGCTGATGTCTCCTGGGGCAATTATCCGGCGGTGGAAGGAATACTTCCAGGAGCTCCTCAATCCTACCAACACGTATCCACAAGGCGGAACAGAGTCGGGAGACCAGGAGGTGGACCATCCAATCTCTGGAGCAGAAGTTGCTGAGGTAGTGAAAGAGCTGCCTGGCAGTGGAGCTCCGGGAGTGGATGAGATACGTCCGGGGTATCTCAAGGCTCTGGATGTTGTAGGGCTGTCCTGCTTGACACGCCTCTGCAACATTGCATGGACATCGGGGGCAGTGCCCTTGGACTGGCTGGTGGTCCCTATTTTTAAGAATGGGGACCAGAAGGTGTGTTCCAACTACAGGGGGATCACACTCCTCAGCCTCCCTGGGAAAGTCTATGCGAGGGTACTGGAAAAGAGGATTAGATCGATAGTCGAACCTCTGATCGAGGAGGGACAATGTGGGTTTTGCCCCGGTCATGGAATGAAGGATCAGCTCTTTACCATTGCTGGGGTGCTTGAAGGGAGTTGGGAGTTTGGCCAACCAGTCCACATGTTCTTTGTGGATTTGGAAAAGGCCTATGACCGGGTCCCCAGGAGCATCCTGTGGGGGGTGCTCTGAGAGTATGCGGTGGGTGGTCCCTTGATAAGGGCCGTCCAGTCCCTGTACCATAGGAGCAGGAGCTTGGTCCTGATAGCCGATTGTAAGTCGGAATCGTTCCCAGTGAGGGTTGGACTCCGCCAGGGCTGCCCTTTGTCACCGGTTCTGTTCATAACTTTTATGGACAGAATTTCTAGGCGCAGCCAGGGAGTGGAGGGTGTCGAGTTCGGTGGGCGGAAGATCTCGTTGCTGCTTTTTGTGGATGACGTGGTTCTTCTGGCATTATCGAGCCGGGACCTACAACGCATGCTGGGGCAGTTCGCAACCGAGTGTGAAGCGGCAGGGATGCGGTTCAGCACCTCCAAGTCAGAGTCCATAGTCCTCGCTCGGAAAAAGGTAGAGTGCCTTCTCCGGGTTGGGGAGGAGGTCCTGCCTCAGGTGGAGGAGTTCAAGTATCTAGGGATCTTGTTCACGAGTGAGGGTAAGATGGAATGGAAGATTGACAGGCGGATGGGAGCGGCATCAGCAGTGATGCAGGCGCTTAACCAATCTGTCATGGTGAAGAAGGAGCTGAGCCGGAAGGCGAAGCTCTCGATTTACCAGTCGATCTATGTCCCAATCCTCACCTATGGCATTCAGCGTTGACCAAAAGAAGGCCCCGTGGCTGGCCCAGGACTAGGTCAAGGGATTATATCTCTCACCTGGCTTGGGAGCGGCTGGGGGTCCCCCCGGAGGAGCTGATGAAAGTGGCCGGGGAGAGGGCCATCTGGTCATCCCTCCTGAAGCTGCTGCCCCTGCAACCCAGACCCGGATAAAGCGGGAGAAGACGAGATGACACGAGGCATAGATTGGATCTCAAAAAAGAGTGGATGAAACTAATAAAACTATGAATGATACCTGCATTATTATCAATTCTGCAATGTGTAAAGGATGTGCATAGGCTTGAAACTGCATAGCCCTCAAATCCTTGCAAAAAATGAAGTTGATGTTCATAAGCCTTAGTGAAGTAAAGTCAGTCATAGATGGGTTAAACTTTCTACTTTCAGGAATAGGCAAATTAGCTAATTTGCTAAAATTAGGATCATGGTTATGTGTTGGCTCTCGCATTTTTACCATCATAGAAGTGAGCATTCACTCTCTGTGCATCTCTGCATAGTTGTTGATTCATGTTTTCTGACAAAGATTTGTTGAACCAGTTTGCATGGCCCTTGTGGAGAAAAAGGATCTGAGAAAAAAACAAGAGGATTGCCAGAAGGATTGTTTTTATTATTATAGAAGTTATTATAAACTTTAATTTTAAAATAATTTCTTACACATTCACATCAATACATTTCACAGATCCTCTGGTTTTAATTTCTTTTCATATTAATGACACTAGATAGGTAAAAAGGTCATTATTATCTTTGTCATTCTGTCTTAATCTGTAAATAAATCTGTGAATTAGGAGGAGTTGTGTCCTAATATTTACTGATTAACAGTAAAACTGGCAAAAATTTTAACATGATGTGCTTATCATTTTCTGTGAAGCCTCAGTTTCAGGACTGGACCGCCTGTCTTCCTCCTTCTGGTCTGTCGTCCCATCTACTGGTAGAAATCCAGCTACTCCAGGTGGGCTTTTCACATTGAACACATCAAATTTATCAGGAAGCAGGTTTTTGTTGAAGAGCACAGATGTCAAGTAAGAGACGAACAAGTTGGACGCTAAACCAGACAACATGGAGATGGTCTTAACTGGAGCATACTGGACATACATGCCATCCTCCAGAGTGCATCCTGGGAAACGTAGGACAGGTTCAATCCCCAAGACTGGGTCTCCACTCAGCACTCTCAGTGTGACTCCCACAACAATACCCATAATAGCCCCATAGCTGTTGGAGATGCCGAAGAAGAGGACACACACGAGTTGTGGGAAGATGGTGATGTAAGCCACATCACTGGCAAGGAAAACAAACATTATGATGCTGAACTGCAGCGAAGAGAGCGCTGTCCCAATTAGGCCAACTGCCACCACAGAAACTCGGATTATCCATTGAGTTTCTCTGTCTGAAGCCTGAGAAGGACATACAAAAACATAATAAATGGTGAACTTCCAGAAAAAGGAGGTGTTTTTTCTTCCTGCCAAAGATTAAACATACAGAAGCTTTCAAACATTTTTCATGCTAAAACTCTCTTAAAAGTAACTCTTTCACCTGAGGTCTGAAGATGATCCTGTAAACGTTGTTACTAAAAACAGAAGCTGCAGAAAGCAAATAAGAGTCAGCTGATGACATTGCAGCAGCAGCCACACATGCGACTCCAATGATGGAGATGAAGGAAGGAGTGAGGTGCTGCAGGGCAATGGGCAGGACTGAGACTGTTTCGCCACGCTCATATGGAGATGGAGAACCATAGGTGGTCTGGTTCCAATCTGAAAAAGTATTTATATTATTATGATGAATGTTGTTATTATTACATGATCATTACATTTTAAGGTACTCTCAACAGGCTGCACACCAACAGGACAAGTGAAGGAGTGAAGGAGTGATTCATTCTGTGGTTGTTTTATAGAGACTTTAGAGAATTAGATCAATTCATAGAAAAATAGTTGAATTAATTCCACATTCTTTTCAGATTACCAGAATATTTCAGATTATTAAAGGTCCACAAACCCATGTAAAAGGGTATTCAAGGAGGGGACTACATGGTCCCATATGGAGCAGATGATTACCTGTAGATGAAACAGCTGCACCGATGAGTATTGGAGGTATATAAAATATGATTAAGAGTGCAGCTGCAATCCAACAGATGGTTTGGCCTGTGGCTGTAGAAGCAGTGGACAGCGTCCTTTGATGGAAGGTCTGACTGGACAAACCTGAAAACATCTTTCAAGTAAAGGAGAGTGTAAATGGAGATTTTAGTTTCCTACCTTTGTTTACAAATGTATGCTGTGCTCTGCAGGCAGGTAAATGTTGGAAAAACAGTTTCCATAGAGAAAATGCTCAGTTCAACAACAAAACTCAGAAAAGTCCCTACCATTACATGAATTCCTGTGATAACACTTCATTGAATTTCACGAAATAATCATAAAAAAATACGTTACCTATATAATCAACGCAATGTGCATAAACATTTTATTTTTTTAAACAGGGCATTTTAATACCATAGTGTTTGCAAAAGGAGGGATCTTGATTATTTTGAAAATGTATTTAAATGAATTCATGTGATGTCAGTTCATGTAAATGAACGAAAGGAAAGTGTTTAGCAGTATTTACATTCCAACTTAAAGCACATGAAGACATGTTGATGTGAAAGAACATCATTGAGTGGGAACAGAGGCTTTCCCACAATGCCTGAATGCAGCAAACACACTGCCCACATAGTTTAAAGTAAGAAATAACCCACTATTAAAATGCGTTCTCTTCATTTTGAAACAAAGTCTTAGTACTCTTTTGATATCCATGACATTGTTTCCTTACAAAGCACATGAACCCATCAGCCATGATCCAGGCTCTTTGCAGCTGTGGTTGACCAAGCCAGGGAGCATGTAAGGTGTTGTTCACCATTGTCTGACTGATGTCCAGCACATTAGGGTTCATCAGAATGAAGGGAATGCAGAGCCACTGCAGAGGAAAATATTCAACACAATTATCATTCATCTGGCAGTCAAAGCAAACTCACAAAAGGACATCATTTTCTACATATGCAACCTTCTACACACATCTGCACAAGCACACACTGACCAGTCCAAAGAATATGATAATCAGTTGAATGACATCTGTGTATGCCACAGAGTAGAGACCACCCAGCAGTGTGTAGAGGATGGCAACAGCAGCAGATATCCACACACATACATTGATGGAAATATCCAGAACCACGGTCATGGCTGCTCCTGATAAGTACAAATGCGGTGTTTGTCACATTAGAATTGTAAGAACTCTTTAAAATGTTGCAACTGTGGCTTTACGTACCCAAACTGATCAATGTTACTGCCATCCAGAACAGATCACAAGAAACTGAAAACAAGCTAAGTATGCTTGTTACCACTTTTCCATATTTGTCATGGAAACTGTCCAGCATCGTTGTATATTTTTTCTCTCTCAGTGGCTTCACAAATACCAGTCCACCTTCATTTAAGAGAACAAAAAAAATTAACCTACACATAAATTGAGGTTTTTGATCATCCTCTAATTTCAGACTTACCAATAATGAAAGTAGCCAGGCTTGGAATCAAAATCACCAGTGTTTCAACCAATCCAGCACCAGGTGTGTACATATACTCAACTATGGCCATGATGTAGCCTCCATCTAAAACTGTAGCTACAAACACAAAAACAGTTTTTACTTGCACACACAAATTGTTAAATCCTATTTTTCAGGTTATTTCAAGTCACCTGTCATCGTGAAGGCCCCCACCATCACATTGATGGAGCGATTTCCCACCAGGACCATGTCAATTACAGCGGCTCCAGTTTGCTTCTGTTTCCTTTTTGACTTGAATGAGGCCCAGACACCGGTCGCGAGGATCATCAAGTAGAAGAGCACGATCATGACAAGACCTGGAATGTTGACGGCCATGACTGAGTGATGACTGATGGATGACTGAATGATGGCTAGTGCCTGACTCTTTTTGAACAGAAGGTAAACAGAAAAAGCAATTACAAAAGATTACATGCAAATTAATTATATGGTTTCTAGTACCCAAGAGGTCTATATTACTCATGATATAATTTGCTGTTTAACATAGGGTGTGAGTGAGTGGATGAATATTTGATAAATTAATGAATAAAGACTTTCTCAGTTCTCTGCTCCACCTCAATCTTGACACATTCCACCCTTCACCCACTGTCACCCAGTTCATTATCACAACTGAGAACTTCCCCTGTTTTCAAAACCCAGTAAAACTGAATTACAAAATAGGGATACTCAGGGCAGAAGCAAAATATTAGAGGTCATATGACGTAGATAAATAACATAAAAAGACAAGCCTGAGTTCAAATAAACGAGCACCCAAAAGCTTTTTTTTTTTAGGTGAATTTTGAGGCCTTTCTTAAAGTACTCCACAGTCTGTGGAGCCCTCAGCTGGTCAGGACAGTCCACAGTCTGGGAGCTGCTGAGAAGAAGGCATGGTTGCCCATGGTCCGAAGCCTTGTCCATGGAGGCTCAAGGAGACAGGCCTGCCTAGAGCAGAGGTGGGGTGTAAAGGTAAGAGGGGTGTGCAGTTCTGTGAGGTAGTGGGGGGGGGGCAGTGCCATAGAGGCACTAGTGGGAAAGCAGGGAGATTTTGAATTTAAGTAGAATTCAAGAGGAGGGATTTCAGGATTGGTTCGTGGTTATACTTCCAAGCTCTCATCAGGTCCCTAGAAATTATAAGAATAAGAATTTTGAGTATAAAGCTGGTTTATACACCTGGTTTCATCGCCAAAACCCAAAGTATCATTTTCAAAATTTTTTTTTTTCACGTGAGAAATCAGACTGTAGTTCTCTTTTCTTACTAAGCATAAGAAATGATCAATTATGACACCAATGCTCCTTGGCTGCAGTTCACTGATCCAGGGAGAGTGCAAGGTGTTAATCAGCATCTGAATGATGACCATGGTGTGAAGATTTATCAGAACGAAGGGAACACAGATCCACTGCAGAAAAAAATTTAACCATTGAAACCAAAACTTTAACACTGTTTGAGGATAAAACTCTGAAACCTGTGTGGCATAAGCATGCTGCACAAGATGAGGACCAGCTGTGCAACATCTGTGTACGCTCAGAGGAGAGACCTCCCAGCAGTGTGTAGATGATGGGGACAGAAGCTGAGATCCAGGCACACACAGAGAAAAGCAAGCCCAGAACCACGCTCATGGTTCCTCCTATATCAGTGACATTTTAGAACACATCTTTAAAGTTTTACATTGTTCATTTCATAAGACAGCATAGGACAACAGTAAAAGTGCCTCCACAGGCTGCAGCATCTGGCTTCAAAAAGTTTTCACACTCAGTTGAGGTGGTAGTTGACTTATGAAAAGAGTAGATTTGCAGAACACAGGGAAGGGAAAACACATTTGCTGTATAGGTGCAGCAAACATGGCTGTACCGTCTGATAGCTCCATATTATGGGGAAGATTATCTCAGTGTTTTGTCTTTTGTCTGATAACTGCATGAGCTGTCATCGCTGGAGGACGAACACGTGATGTTTCTGTTTTCAATGTTCAGGTGTTATGGGGTAAAAACACCATTTGGCAGCAAACAATACCCATGTTCTCTTTCCACGAGAAACTGTTGAGGCTTAAAGATATAAATAACAAACCTAAACCCGTAAGTGTGGCAGGAACCCAGAACATATCAAGACAGAGTGAAACCAGGCTCATTCCTGCTGTCAGTGTCTTTCAGTACTTCTGATGGAAAGGGTCCAGTACTGTCATGCAGTGTCTCTCCCTCATTGGCTTAGCAAACACAAAGCCACCTTTAAAAAATAAATGGAACATGTGAATCAGTCATGAGCCACATTTTAAGTTAGAAAGACTTGCACTTATACAACACCAAGGATTTTAAAACATCGATTACAAGATCTTTCTTTCCACAGTTCTTATTGGTTAGCAGGTGTAAGTGCACATTGTTACTGACTGGATGAAACTATTTTATCTCCCTATTTCACTTCCAGGGAAGCAAACACAATTAACTGAACAAACAGTAATTATTGGTGTTTAATTTGCTCTATAATATAACTATCTATAACATAATTCATGGTAATATAAATGTATTCTTCACTTCAATCATCCCCTTTTTCTTTCCTATTATAAAAGATGAATTGTCAGTTGTTTTACTGTGTAGCCATGTGGGTTGGTGGAGCCTTCATCGTTTGCATAGTCGAGATGGTGTAAATGCCGTCCATGGGACTGTTCAGGACACTCATATTGTTCATGGCATACAACGCAAGTGTTGCCAAATCTTTGTTTGAGCGTTCCTGTTTGGCCAAGTAATTAAACACACCAAAGGGTAAAACAGTCGGTACATACATGACTTTGAGCTGTCTGGGCGGTGGGGCAACTCTAGAACAGTTAAAGTTTACTTCCTGCAGAACATCAATGTTAATTTTCTTGACACATTTCTGTCTGGTATCAAAAGTTTAAGTAATTCATTTCTGACTGCGTCATAGTCATAACATTTTCATGGAAAAAGTTAGTTTACGACAGTTTGAGTTACAAAACAACTGACAGAAAAAACACAGTCTCCAGATCGTCAATTATAATCTGCATAATCTATAAATTTACGTATGTTTTTCAAGTTTCTCTTTTCAGTTACCTTTGAAGCTTCTCAATTACAAGATGTTTTATCCCTTTTCTCATACTGGAAATGTAGCCATCTCCAAACAATTGGACATAAACGGCTGGACACCAGTGAAGTGTGACATAATTATTTGATATCAATATTAGGAACTCCAGATATTCTTATATAAAACATGGAACATGAACATGAATATTGCAGAAAGATACATTTATATCTAAACCAGAAACTAATAATTTACATATACTAAGCATATCCTGCTCTGTCACCAACACACTCAGACCCGTCCCAGCTGACTTCAGGTGAGAGATTCAGGGGGGGGCAACATTCATGCTCACACTCACACCAGATTAAATCAGTCAGTGAGTGTATTCCCAAATCCCAGAATAGCTGGAGAGAAACCATGCAGGCAACATGCAAACTTAAACCAGAAAGGCCCCTGGCCACCAGGGGATTTGAAGCAAGATCCAGTGAGGAAACAATGGTGATCACTCCACCACTAACTCATGATTTATATTTTTCTTTATGTGACGTGTTTATGTTGATTTAAAAATAAGTGACTTTGTTAAGTATATAATAGCTTAAACAAAACATGAAACCATTTGGCGTGAATGTGAGGGTGAATTGTTGTTTGTCTCTCAATGTTATCAATGATGAGATGTCCATTTATCAAGGGTGTCCCCTGAATGTTGCTGAAGGCAGCAGGGATAGGCTTCAGGTCCCTGTAACCCAGTTAGGGATAAAAACATGTGGACTATGATGGATGGATATGATTCCTGTCAGGACTCAGAACTCCCGCTGGCGTCCTGAGTCCACCTCTGCCAGCTGGCTCTCGTGGCAGCTTTGGATCTCCAGGATCTTCTGCTCACAGCCGTTCCTCTGAAGGTCCAGCTGTTCCTTCACAGTTCGTACCTGGCTCTCCATCTCCACCCTCCTCAGGGTCTCAGCGGATAGCTGGTTCTTTGAATCTGACAGGACACCCTCCATGCTTTCCAGCTGGTTTTGGAGGTCAGCGAAGGCATTGCTGAGGTTCCTGTTCTCGGACAGAAGCTTGCGGTATTCAGCGTCCTTGGAGATGAGTGCCGTCTCGACATTCATCCACTGGACCTGGGCATAGGCTAGCTCACCCTCCTTCTTCTGGCACCTGGAAAGAAGTCTCTCCTTCTCATCACAAAGGTTCCTGCAGTCGGGCTGCAGCCGGGCCTTCTCTGCTGCCAGCCCATCCAGCTGCTGCCGCATGGACGAGTGCTTGCTCTCCAGCTCCTGGACCTGCTGGATGAGGTTGGTCAGGAAGTCATTGAGGTGCCAGGGATCATCCCTCTCCTGGATGCGGCTCTGGCAGGCGCCGGATGTGTGCAGGCCAGCGGCCGCGGTGCTGCTGCTGCGGCGGCTGGCTTCAGGGAACATATCGGCCTGATGAGTTGGAACGGAAGGAGGGGCCGCTGCCATCTTCGCGGCACTGTGTGCTGCAGTCCTAAGGTTGGGGACCTGGCCCGGGCGCTGCAGGAAGCTGTTTGCGACCGCAGCCATTCTCTGGTTAGCCGCCCGGGCCTCCTCCAGAACCCACAGCATGTCGGCTGAGTCCATTTCTGGTCGGATCGTTCTGTCACGGACTCAGAACGGAGGACCCCAATGCAAATGCAGACATAGAGTAGTGGGTGAAGAACACAAGTTTATTTCAAACAACGTTAAACACAAGGCGCTCCGGTACAGGAGGGAACAAGGGCTCTCGGGCCAACACAAAAACACCCACACGGGAAAAAGTCCAAACAAAACAGAACTCTACCTCCCCCCGAACTGGGATGTCTGGGGAACGGACAAGCGAGGGATCCGGGCAGACGGGCACGGGATTCCGAACGGGAGTCCAACGGAACAGTCCAAACGAACGGTAGTCCGACAGAACAACAAGTCAACGGAACAGGAAGCCAACAGAACAGGTGCCCAAAATAACAAAACGATCCGACAGCTTCCACTGTCGGACCCGGGCCCTATCAAGGGGAGGTAATTGCGGGATCCAGCTCAGGTGCGCGACCTCCTGCTGGTCCCATGTCAGGGTTAGGCGCCCTATGGGGAAGGAGGCGCCCAGACCCTGACAGATTCCTATCAAAGTCAAAAGACAAAATACATATTCTGGTGGCATGTGGACCACCAGAATATGCATTTGTCACTTTTGATCTGAAGACCATGTAAAACATGTTCTTGAATCACCTCCTGCTGGACAGCTGGTTGAGCCGGGTAGCAGAGAAGCTCTGGTTTTTCTTTTCAAATATCAGGACCTTGTAATCCTCCTCTGCATTATTTACCTGAACCCAACGCAGATCTAAAAAAAAGGCACAATTTGACAAATTGTGTCAAATCTCAAGAACTGAAGAATTCCAATGTATCCTCTTACAATAATTCGGTCTCATATTTTATCCCAAAAAACAAACCACTGTATCTTTGACAAAAGTGTAACTTGAAGCACAGTCCTCCTGGAAGCCCCACTGGGCATCACCCCCAACAGGCCATGAATGTTCTCATTGTAGATTTCACAGAATGTATTGGATTTCATTTATGCATAAATTGGATCTCTATATGCTTTTTCTGGTCACACTTTTTTTCATTTGAGTGCTTCTGATACAAGTAGAGAGTAATTAATTCAAACAACATTGGGATCAGCCCAATCAGCCATTTTACTCTTTAAATGTTTTGTTCTCCAAGTTTCTCTTGATGAAATAACCAGTTATTCAGTTATCAGCTTTTCAGTCAGGTCATCATGGCTGTCAACATCCCAGGTGCGGTTGCGATGGCATTTTTCTACATGCTGGTCCTCGCAATTGGCGTCTGGGCTTCTTTCAAATCCAGAAAATAAGAGAAGAAATGTCCAGCCACAGTTATAGACAGTCCTGCTGGGAAACCAGAGCATTAACCTCGTGGTGGGGATCTTCACGATGACAGGTGAGATAAATGTATAAGTGGTTATGTTCGGAACGGAAATAACCTGACGAAATCTGCGAAGGAAAGAGCTTTATGGTTTACAATTATTTTACAGGTTTTAAGTCTGTAAAACCCCTCGCCACACACTTTCATACACTTTTCTCACAGGCTTTAACATTTTCTCACAGTTCTCTCTTATTTAAACACTTTCAGAGTTCAAACTTCTTCCACCTTTTGGATGTGACCACAGGTGCCTTTTCCCCTGCAGTTCGCCAATCAGGATTCAGAGCAAAATGCACTGTAAAAAAATCCACAAAGCAGCGGAGCTGCGAATAGTGAACCGTGTTATAGCGAAGGTACATTGTAATAAAATTAGTTAAGTATGGTCTCAATCAAAAGTTATTGTTTTTGTTTTAATTTCATAGGTTAAGCTCTTCACACTTCAGACCTCCAAATATCATCGTACATTCAGATTTCATTCTGAGGTTCAGTTGGGTTCAGTGTTCCATTTGTCTTGAAGTCATCATTTCCTGTCCGGTCTGATGTCCTACCCCTCCAACACTCAAGGTCAAGGTCATATTTACTTATATAGCACACTAACATGTCACACAAGCTCACAAGCTGCATTGGGGCTTTTGTCTTTCTTCTATTCTCCATTCCACCACTACTGTTTGGAGCAGCTGCTGTATCTACTGGTAATATTAAAGTTGTTCTTTGACCCTGTCTGCAGGAGATAGACAATTATTTTTTATTTCTGCCAAGGAGGTTATGTCACAGCTGGTTTATCTTTTGCTTGTCATGAAGTGATTTTAATGAAATGAATAATATAACAAGGAAGACATGATAACATTTTAGTAACATTCTTCTTCGTTACTATGTTATGTAACCTTGTATTGCTAATGGCCATAATACTAGGCAACAAGGCAACAATATAGTTCACAATATGTGGGAAAATGACCTGCATGGGGGAGGTCTGTGCTTTTTTGTAGTTTAAGAATTGTGAAAAAGTGAGCATGAAGTCCATCCCATTCTTTCAACTGTTTTTTCCACCCTTTTTTCTATCTTCATAATTACCTACTTTTACTACCTTCATTCTTTTCATACCTTATCTGAAGCTTTTAAAGCTGCAAGACATTTCAGTTTTTCTACTGATATGTCCTGGTTGATGGTTCTAAATGTTGAGATGATGGCGTCCAACACTATTCTGACATAATTCTGGGTAATCAATGTGTCTCGAGAGCAGATGCAAAAGGCATCGTGAGTGGATCTGTGATTTTGTGTCAACACCTCAGATTGGAATCATACCACCTACGGTTCTCCATCTCCATTTGAACGAGGGGAAGCAGCCTTAGCCCTACCCTTGGTTCTGCAGCACCTCACCCCTTCCTTCATCTCCATCGTTGGTATTGGATGTCTGGCTGCTGCTGTGATGTCATCAGCTGACTCTTGTTTGCTTTCTATAGCTTCTATTTTCAGTAACATTTACATAAAATCATGAGGCCCCAGGTGAGAAACATTTCCCTTAATCCAGTATATCCATTTGAAAATATCATCACACGATCAACAATCTGTACTCAAAAAATTCTGTTTAATAATGGAGAATAGGAGTATAAAGAAAAAACTACATGTTATATAATTGTTTCATTAAGTGTTATTATCTCCTCAGGCATCAGAGAAAGAGAAGCAGTGGATGATTCATTCGACTCTGGTGGTTGTGGGTGTGGTTGGTACAACATTAACCACGTTCAAGAAGAGCATCCTCAGTTTCCTGTTTATATCTTTTGAACTGATGTACATAATCTTGTTCCCACAACTTGTGTGTCCTCTTCTTCAGCATCTCCAACAGCTATGGGGCTATTATGGGTATTGTTGTGGGAGTCACACTGAGAGTGCTGAGTGGAGACCCAGTCATGGGGATTGAACCTGTCCTATATTTCCCAGGATGCACTCTGGAGGATGGCGTGTATGTCCAGTATGCTCCAGTGAAGACCATCTCCATGTTGTCTGGTTTAGCATCCATCTTGTTCTTCTCTTACCTGATGTCTGTACTCTTCAACAAAAACCTTCTTTCTGAAAAATTTGATGTGCTCAAAATCAAAGAACAGCATGGACCGGTACCATTGACACCAGATAGCCCTGCAGAATGTACGGAGACTCTTCATGATAACAATGTGTTTAAATTTTGGCTATTTTGGGTTTCAAAATCCGGTTACTTTGAGATCTATTTTATATTGTAATGCCTTTAACGTTTAGTCTTTGTAGGACCAGGCCTTTTTAAAAAAAAAATAGTTTAGATGGGCAGTGGGTTGTTTTTTCTTTTTCTGTATAATTCTGCTCTTCTCCAATGTCTCCTCCATGTCCATTGGTTGGCAGGATGGCCTCAATAGCATTGACTGGATCACTCTAATTAACTACTCAATTAATTATGAATTTTACTTGCTTTATTATCAATTCTGCAAAGTGTAAAGGATATGCATAGGCTTGAAATTGCATAGCCCTTGAATCCTTGGAAAGAATGAACTTCATGTTAATGAGACTTGGTGAAGTAAAGTCAGTCATAGATGGTTCACTCTGTGCATCTATGTGATAGTTGTTGATTCATGGTTTTTGACAAAGATTTGTTGAACCAGTTTATATGGTTCTTGTAGAGAAAAAGCACTTAAGAACAGGAAGGAGGATTGCAAGGAGGATTTAAAAAAAAAATATTATCCAAGTTATTATACACTTCCATTTTAATATACCAGTAGTTTCTTACACACCAAGTAGAAATTTTTGAACAAAACTCTTCAATATAATGCATTTTCGGTATCAATACATTTCACAGATCCTCTGGTTTTAATTGCTTTCTATATTAATGATAAGAAGGTCAGCTGAGACCAAAATGGATTTAAAATAAAATAATCATATTTTCTTTGTCCTTCTGTCTTAATCTGTGAATAAATCTGTGAATTACAAGGAGTTGTAATTCTCTGTAAAACTGTAGAAATTTCAACACAATGTGCTTATCATTTTCTGTGAAGCCTCAGTTTCAGGACTGGGCCGCCTGTCTTCCTCCTTCTGGTCTGTAGTCCCATCTACTGGTAGAAATCCGGCTACTCCAGGTGGGCTTTTCACATTGAACACATCAAATTTATCAGGAAGCAGGTTTTTGTTGAAGAGCACAGATGTCAGGTAAGAGATGAACAAGTTGGACGCTAAACCAGACAACATGGAGATGGTCTTAACTGGAGCATACTGGACATACATGCCATCCTCCAGAGTGCATCCTGGGAAATGTAGGACAGGTTCAATCCCCATGACTGGGTCTTCACTCAGCACTCTCAGTGTGACTCCCAGAACAATACCCATAATAGCCCCATAGCTGTTGGAGATGCTGAAGAAGAGGACACACACGAGTTGTGGGAAGATGGTGATGTAAGCCACATCAGTGGCAAGGAAAACAAACATTATGATGCTGAACTGCAGCGAAGAGAGCGCTGTCCCAATTAGGCCGACTGCCACCACAGAAACTCGGATTATCCATTGAGTTTCTCTGTCTGAAGCCTGAGAAGGACATACAAAAACATCATAAATGGTGAACTTCCAGAAAAAAGGAGGTGTTTTTTCTTCCTGAAAAAGTTTAAATATACAGAAGCTTTCAAACATTTTCATGGTGAAAGTCTCTTAAAAGTAACTCTTTCACCTGAGGTCTGAAGATGGTCCTGTAAATGTTGTTACTAAAAACAGAAGCTGCAGAAAGCAAATAAGAGTCAGCTGATGACATTGCAGCAGCAGCCACACATGCGACTCCAATGATGGAGACGAAGGAAGGAGTGAGGTGCTCCAGGGCAATGGGCAGGACTGAGACTGTTTCGCCACGCTCATATGGAGATGGAGAACCGTAGGTGGTCTGGTTCCAATCTGAAAAAGTATTTAAATTATGATTATTAATGTTGTTATTATTACATGATCATTACATTTTAAGGTACTCCCAACAGACTGCACACCAACAGGACAAGTGAAGGAGTGAAGGAGTGATTCATTCTGTGGTTGTTTTATAGAGACTTTAGAGAATTAGATCAATTCATAGAAAAATAGTTGAATTAATTCCACATTCTTTTCAGATTACCAGATTATTTCAGATTACTAAAGGTCCACTAACCCATGTAAAAGGGTATTCAAGGAGGGGACTATATGGACCCATATGGAGCAGATGATTACCTGTAGATGAAACAGCTGCACCGATGAGTATTGGAGGGATAAGGAATGTGAATAATAGTGCAGCTGCAATCCAGCAGATAGTTTGGTTTGTGGCTACAGAAGAAGTGGACAGTACCCTTTGATGGAAGGTCTGATAGGACAAACCTGAAAATGTCTTTCAAGTAAAGGAGAGTGTAAATGCAGATTTTAGTTTCTTGTCTTTGTTTACAAATGTATGCTGTATGCTGCAGGCAGGTAACTGTTGGAAAAACAGTTTCCATAGAGAAGTATATAAGAAAATATATAACAATATTTTCTTATATATAAGAAAAAAATGTTTGCAAAACGATGGAATTTATTTAAATTAATTAATGTGATATAAATTCATGTAAATGAATGAAAGCAAAGTGTTTTAGTTTTAGGATTTACATTCCAACTGAAAGCACATGAAGACATCTTGATGTGCCATGAAAGAACATCATTGAGTGGGAACAGAGGCTTTCCCAAAGCACCTGAATGCTGCAAACACACTGCCCGCACTGTTTGAATAGGTTAAAGTAAGAAATAACCCACTATTAAAATGTGTTCTCTTCATTTTGAAATAAAGTGTCAGTATTATTTTGCTTGATATCCATGTAATTGTTTCCTTACAAAGCACATGAAATCATCAGCCATGATCCAGGCTCTTTGCAGCTGTTATCCACACACATACATTGATGGAAATATCCAGAACCACGGTCATGGCTGCTCCTGATAAATACAAATGCGATGTTTGTCACATTAGAATTGTAAGAACTCATTAAAATGTTGCAACTGTGGCTTTACATACCCAAACTGATCAATACTACTGCCACTAGGAACAGATCAACAATAACTGAAAACAAGCTAAGTATGCTTGTTACCACTTTTCCATATTTGTCATGAAAACTGTCCAGCATCGTTGTATATTTTCTCTCTCTCAGTGGCTTCACAAATACCAGTCCACCTTCATTTAAGAGAACAAAAAAAAATTAATCAACACATAAATTGAGGATTTTGATCATCATCTAATTTCAGACTTACCAATAATGAAAGTAGCCAGGCTTGGAATCAAAATCAGCAGTGTTTCAACCAATCCAGCACCAGGTGTGTACACATACTCAGCTATGCCCATGATGAAGCCTCCATCTAAAACTGTAGCTACAAACACAAAAACATTTTTTACTTGCACACACAAACTCGGTAAATCCTATTTTTCAGGTTATTTTATGTCACCTGTCATCGTGAAGGCCCCCACCATCACATTGATGGAGCGATTTCCCACCAGGACCATGTCAATTACAACGGCTCCAGTTTGCTTCTGTTTCCTTTTTGACTTGAATGAGGCCCAGACACCGGTCGCGAGGATCATCAAGTAGAAGAGCACGATCATGACAAGACCTGGAATCTTGAGTGATGACTGATGGATGACTGAATGATGGCTGGTGCCTGAGTCTTTTTTAAACAGAAGGTAAACAGAAAGAGCAATTACAAAAGATTCCATGCAAATTAATTATATTGTTCATAGTACTTAAGAGGTCTATATTACACATGATGTCATATGCTGTTTAATATAGGGTGTGAGTGGGTGGATAACTATTGGATATATTGATTAATAAAGACTTTCTCAGTTTGCTGCTCCACCTCAATCTTGACTGCCTTTGGAAGGCACAATCCACCCTTCACACATTGTCATCCAATCAATTATCACAACTGAGCACTTCCCCCTGTTTTCACTCCTGCTGGGAAAAAATGAATTACAATATAAGGATAGGCTTTGCCTACATGTACTGTCTTGGAGAAGAGAGTTGAGAAACAACTTTTAAGTGCAGTCACACCACAAATCAAAGAGTCTCAGACCTCTCACCCAACTATGATAGCATCGACCACCATGTATTTGCATTAAAGCAGAACACGCTAATAAAAATGCTTTGGGCAGGAAGAACATCTTACCTGCTTCCCTTCCGTACATCTAGCTGCTCACTCGTCAGACATCAAGTAGTCGTTTTCCTTCATCCTGCTCAAATTCCCATCTGCTTGTCTGCCCACCTTGGTGTCAAAAGCCTTCAGCCTCTTGGCCACCTCCCTCTGGAACTCTCTATCACTGGATATGAAACACTTAGATTATACTTCTTCTTTCAAATTACAACTGAAAACTTACTTTTTCAAACTGGCTCAAATTTCTCTTTTTAATCAGTTAATTCTGCTCTTTCAATATTTGTTCTTTTGTCTATTTTATTTCTTCAATTGATGATTTTTCTATAATTGCCTATTCAAATAAACATGAATATATGTTACTTATACACGGTACAAATATGAAACAGAGTGATGAAACCCCCATTTTGGATGTTTTAACATGTCGTAGTAGAACTAAGCAGACAACATAGCATATGTAGGCAAGAGTTACAGCCTGAAAGAGACAACTTTTTCTAGATCAGGTGACCAAAATCAAGATCAACTCCACAAGCACAATCTAAGTATGTATAAATGGTTGTAACCTTGTATTTAGACAAAACGTAGGTCCTTGTGTGTGCACTGACCTCAGAGGCCTCTGATAAGGCTGCAGGAGGAGCCAGAGCATTCAGACATTCACTTCTGTATAGCCACGTAAGTGAACATTATCAGCTGGCCGAGGAGCAACATCTGAGTTGAAAATGGGTGTTTGGAGCAGACATGACCTTGGTTAAGTTCTCATGTTGATTGTGGCAATTCAATCATGGCCAAAGGCCAAGCCAGGCATGGGCAACAATCAAACCAATGTAGACCTTCTGACTGTGTGTGTTCAATGGCAATCTTTGTTTTTGTAACTGTCTGTGGGATTGAAGGCTTCAGCTCAAAAAAAGAGAAGAGGCCTCAACCAGCCCAAGGACACACAAAGAGCTGAGGACTCAGCTATGCAAAAGAAAATAATAAATCACAATAGCAAGTATACACATGCAAAAACTTTTGTCTAATGCTAATGCTGTCTAATGCTTTTGTCTAAAAATTGCAATATGACTGCAATTTTTAGATGAGGTGTATCACATTATGCTGTTTACATGATTATGATGTCTTGTGTTGAATGTTTTTCACCACTCTTTTTAATTAAGTGAGAAATTACAATGGCATTGTATTTGTTTGTTTTGCATCAATGAAATCAGTTCGAGGCGCTCCATCACCAAAACATTTAAACCACCTGCCACATGTTGTGACCTGAAGAAAAAAAACCCCACAATGTTCTCACAATATTTAATTCCCACACAAAATGAAATACTTCAAATACTTCTGAATGGCCAGACAACTCACGACATCACCTCAAAGGGCATATTCTAGGCTATAAATTATACTTATGCATACATTATTTTAGCTTCTGGAGTAGTTTCTATGAGACAGACTACTGAACCGAAAGTAATGCAGTTAGAGAGAGTTGGGCTGATATGGACAATACGAAAATAATGGGTTTTGATGCCAGTTCAGACATGGAGGAAACATTAAATGTGTACGATTACACATACAATGGACTATGGGCCTACAACTATGAGCCTACTGTGACCCCAGAGAGCATACATGCCATAGCAATTAGAGATTTGGAATAAGAGAGTCCAGGTGATTTGGGGGAACATGAGGATGAAGCATAATTCAGTATTAAAGTACCAGAAGACCATATGGAGATGGAGAATCGTAGGTGGTCTGGTTACAATATGAGACATGGAGAGAAAATCATCGAAAGAAAGTAATTACACTTTCACTCTCAGGAGTTTTTAGGATTTATTAACCACTTTCAGGCACATTTTTAGTGACTTCATGTAAAAGTATCAGAAAATGTAACTTGATGATGAACCTGCTGCTTTTGCTGTCGGTTGTGGGTTGGAATCAGTTCGCCAGCTATCTGAATCAGAGCCAAAAGGTTTCATCATTTGAAAAACATAAAATTGAATCAAAACTATCCTTGGAAACTGGACCTTTAAGTTTTGATGCAGAAATAGAACCAGAAACCTTTGCAAATGGCATCGTCTCTGAAACTTGAATGAATGAATTTGATTTTGAAAGAAAAGGACTTCATTCAAAATCAAAATACACCACTAGGTGGAGATGTTGAACCACCAGAATATGCATTTGTGACTTTTGATCTCAAGACTATGTAAAACATGTTCTTCAATCACCTCCTGCTGGACAGCTGGTTGAGCTGGGCAGCAGAGAAGATCTTCTTTTTCTTGCTAAATATCAGGACCTTGTAATCCTCCTCTGCATTATTTACCTGAACCCAACACAGATCTAAAGAAAGGCACAATTTGACAAATTGTGTTAAATATAAAGAACTCTTGATCATTTGGATTTCATTTATGCATAAATTGGATGTCTATCTGCTTTTTCTGGTCAAACTTTTTCCATTTGAGCGCTCCAGATACAAGCAGAGGGTAATTAATTCAATCAACATTGCTATCAGCCCAAAAAGATATTTTATTATTTAGATTTTTGAAGGACAAGAAGAGATCTGTTCAAAGCTAAAAAAGTACAAGTGAAAAAGGTCGGTATTGAGGATGCCTCACTATAGTTCGCATTTCTTTGAATGAAAAACATTTTACAAGTAAAGATTAGCCTTGATTTTGTTTTTCTGATAATGATCACATTTTCTTTGGCATTCTGTCCTAATATGTAAATAAATCTGAATTAGGAGAAGTTGTGTCCTAATATTTTCCCGATTAACAGTTAAAGTGACAGAAATTTCAACACAATGTGCTTATCATTTTCTGTGAAGCCTCAGTTTCAGGACTGGGCCGCCTGTCTTCCTCCTTCTGGTCTGTCGTCCCATCTACTGGTAGAAATCCAGCTACTCCAGGTGGGCTTTTTACATTGAACACATCAAATTTATCAGGAAGCAGGTTTTTGTTGAAGAGCACAGATGTCAGGTAAGAGACGAACAAGTTGGACGCTAAACCAGACAACATGGAGATGGTCTTAACTGGAGCATACTGGACATACACGCCATCCTCCAGAGTGCATCCTGGGAAATGTAGGACAGGTTCAATCCCCATGACTGGGTCTCCACTCAGCACTCTCAGTGTGAATCCCACAGCAATACCCATAATAGCCCCATAGCTGTTAGAGATGCTGAAGAAGAGGACACACACGAGTTGTGGGAAGATGGTGATGTAAGCCACATCACTGGCAAGGAAAACAAACATTATGATGCTGAACTGCAGCGAAGAGAGCGCTGTCCCAATTAGGCCAACTGCCACCACAGAAACTCGGATTATCCATTGAGTTTCTCTGGCTGAAGCCTGAGAAGGACATACAAAAACATCATAAATGGTGAACTTCTAGAAAAAAGGAGGTGATTTTTTTCTTAAATAAATTTAAATATAAAGAAGCTTTCAAACATTTTTCATGCTAAAAGTCTCTTAAAAGTAACTCTTTCACCTGAGGTCTGAAGATGGTCCTGTAAATGTTGTTACTAAAAACAGAAGCTGCAGAAAGCAAATAAGAGTCAGCTGATGACATTGCAGCAGCAGCCACACATGCGACTCCAATGATGGAGACGAAGGAAGGAGTGAGGTGCTCCAGGGCAATGGGCAGGACTGAGACTGTTTCGCCACGCTCATATGGAGATGGAGAACCGTAGGTGGTCTGGTTCCAATCTGAAAAAGTATTTGTTTTATGATTATGAATGTTGTTATTATTACATGATCATTACATTTTAAGGTACTCTCAACAGGCTGCACACCAACAGGACAAGTGAAGGAGTGAAGGAGTGATTCATTCTGTGGTTGTTTTATAGAGACTTTAGAGAATTAGATCAATTCATAGAAAAATAGTTGAATTAATTCCACATTCTTTTCAGATTACTTTTAAGGGTTCACTAACTCATGTAAAAGGGTATTCAAGGAGGAGATTACATGGTCCCATATGGAGCAGATGATTACCTGTAGATGAAACAGCTGCACCAATGAGTATTGGAGGTATAAGGAATATGAATAATAGTGCAGCTGCAATCCAGCAGATCGTTTGGCTTGTGGCTACAGAAGAAGTGGACAGTACCCTTTGATGGAAGGTCTGATAGGACAAACCTGCAAATGTCTTTAAAGTAAAGGAGAGTGTAAATGCAGATTTTAGTTTCTTGTCTTTGTTTACAAATGTATGCTGTATGCTGCAGGCAGGTAACTGTTGGAAAAACAGTTTCCATAAAGAAAATGCTCAGTTCAACAACTCAACTCAGAAAAGTCCCTACCATTACATGAATTCCTGTGATAACAGATAACACTTCATTGAATTTAACGAAAGCAAAGTGTTTTAGTATTTAGCAGTATTTACATTCCAACTGAAAGCACATGAAGACATATTGATGTGCAATAAAAGAACATCATTGAGTGGGAACAGAGGCTTTCCCACAGCGCCTGAATGCAGCAAACACACTGCCCGCACTGTTTGAATAGTTTAAAGTAAGAAATAACCCACTATTAAAATGTGTTCTCTTCATTTTGAAGTGTCGGTACTCTTTTGCTTGATATCCATGTAATTGTTTCCTTACAAAGCACATGAACCCATCAGCCATGATCCAGGCTCTTTGCAGCTGTGGTTGACCAAGCCAGGGAGCATGTAAGGTGTTGTTCACCATTGTCTGACTAATGTCCAGCACATTAGGGTTCATCAGAATGAAAGGAATGCAGAGCCACTGCAGAGGAAAATATTCAACACAATTATCATTCATCTGGCAGTCAAAGCAAACTCACAAAAGTACATCATTTTCTACATATGCAACCTTCTACACACATCTGCACAAGCACACACTGACCAGTCCAAAGAATATGATAATCATTTGAATGACATCTGTGTATGCCACAGAGTAGAGACCACCCAGCAGCGTGTAGAGGATGGCAACAGCAGCAGATATCCACACACATACATTGATGGCAACATCCAGAACCACGGTCATGGCTGCTCCTGATAAATACAAATGTGGTGTTTGTCACATTAGAATTGTAAGAACTCTTTAAAATGTTGCAACTGTGGCTTTACGTACCCAAACTGATCAATATTAATGCCACCAAGAACAGATCAACAAGAATTGAAAACAAGCTAAGTATGCTTGTTACCACTTTTCCATATTTGTCATGGAAACTGTCCAGCATCGTTGTATATTTTCTCTCTCTCAATGGCTTCACAAATACCAGTCCACCTTCATTTAAGATAACAAAAAAATTAACCTACACATAAATTGAGGTTTTTGATCATCCTCTAATTTCAGACTTACCAATAATGAAAGTAGCCAGGCCTGGAATCAAAATCACCAGTGTTTCAACCAATCCCACACCAGGTGTGTACACATACTCAACTATGCCCATGATGTAGCCTCCATCTAAAACTGTAGCTACAAACACAAAAACAGTTTTTACTTGCACACACAAATTGTTAAATGTTATTTTTCAGGTTATTTCAAGTCACCTGTCATCGTGAAGGCCCCCACCATCACATTGATGGAGCGATTTCCCACCAGGACCATGTCAATTACAGCGGCTCCAGTTTGCTTCTGTTTCCTTTTTGACTTGAATGAGGCCCAGACACCGGTCGCGAGGATCATCAAGTAGAAGAGCACGATCATGACAAGACCTGGAATGTTGACGGCCATGACTGAGTGATGACTGATGGATGACTGAATGATGGCTAGTGCCTGACTCTTTTTGAACAGAAGGTAAACAGAAAGAGCAATTACAAAAGATTACATGCAAATTAATTATACGGTTTCTAGTACCCAAAAGGTCTATATTACTCATGATATAATTTGCTGTTTAACATAGGGTGTGAGTGAGTGGATGAATATTTGATAAATTAATGAATATTTCTCAGTTCTCTGCTCCACCTCAATCTTGACACATTCCACCCTTCACCCACTGTCATCCAGTTCATTATCACAACTGAGAACTTCCCCTGTTTTCAAAACCCAGTAAAACTGAATTACAAAATAGGGATACTCAGGGCAGAAGCAAAATATTAGAGGTTATATGACGTAGATAAATAACATAAAAAGACAAGAGTAGCCCAGAGACATATAGGTTTAAAAATAATAAGAACAGGTTAAAACAAGGAGCTACATCTGGCCTGAGTTAAAATAAACTAGCACCCGAATGTTTTTTTTCTAAAAAGGTGAGTTTTGAGGCCTTTCTTAAAGGCCTTCACAGCCTAAGGGGCTCTCAGCTGGTCAGGACAGTCCACAGTCTGGGAGCTGAAGAAGGCATGGTTGCCTGTGATCCGAAGCCTCGTCCATGGAGGCTGAAGGCGACAGGCCTGCTTCGAGTGGAGGTGGGGTGTAAAGGTAAGAGGGGTGTGCAGTTGGCTGCAGTTCACTGATCCAGGGAGAGTGCAAGGTGTTAATCAGCATCTGACTGATGTCCATGGTGTGAAGATTTATCAGAATGAAGGGAACACAGATCCACTGCAGAAAAAAATGGAACCATTAAAACCAAAACTTTAACACTGTTTGAGGATAAAACTCTGAAACTTGTGTGGCATAAGCATGCTGCACAAGATGAGGATCAGCTGTGCAACATCTGTGTACGCTCAGAGGAGAGACCTCCCAGTAGCATGTAGATGACGGGAACAGAAGCTTCGATCCAGGCACACACAGAGAAAGCAAATCCAGAACCATGCTCATGGTTCCTCCCATAAGATACATTCATTTAGACTGGCGAGGCTTTCAGCACAAAGTAGTGCATGCAGATGAACTGAAATGACTCACTTACCAAAACCAGTTTATTTTACTGGCACCCACATGATATCGTTCAAGAGATGGAGATGGAGACCAGACTCATTCCATCTGGAATGGGTCCAATATTGTCACAAAGTTGTTTTCTTTCAAACAAGAATCCAGTTTTAATACCAGGGAGATTCAAAGAGGTTTTGCTCATGAATTTATATTAGGATTTGAGATAATTATTTTGTTCATTTGTATATATGCAGTATAAAATCTATACTCTTATCAGTAATGAAAGCTGAGGCATATGCTGTGAGCATGATTATTGTCCCATCACTCTCTTAGAGGGTGTGTATGTCAACTCAGTTATGACAATAAAGGTGGTTCCACTGACCCTCGTAGCTAAAATGCGTGAATGGAGATAATGTCCTTCAGCAACAGGAACACAACTGAATCATCAGATGAATAAAAGCGTCAAAAAAAAAACACATAACTTGAATGTTTCCCCGATTAATTTTTCCAATTATGAGAACTTGCAGGGAAAAATGTGTGACTCCCACAACAATACCCATAACAGCCCCATAGCTGTTGGAGAAACTGAAGAAGAGGACACACATGAGTTGTGGGAAGATGATGATGTAAGCCACATCACTGGCAAGGAAAATTTTATTGTAAAAATAATGTAATCAAAAGAGTGGCTAAAATGCGTGAACGTAGACAATACCCCTCAACAAAAAGAATGAAAGTGAATATGTTTTAGTTTTACAATAAACCTGTTTCCCTGTAACAGCTCAGACTCATCAGTTCAAAGGTTCACGTGAATACAAACTACTTACAAAGAGAAAGAAAAGATCGATCAGTTGCCAGGTCTTTTTCTGTTCTGGCTGACCAATCCAAGGAGCATGTAAGGTGTTGTTCATCAGTGTCTGGCTGATGTCCAGGGTGTGAGGATTCATCAGAACAAAGGGAACGCAGATCCACTGCAAACATATATTTTAATATGTATGTTCATATGTGTTTTGGGCAAAAAACAGATCTTGATCTTCTTTCTTTACATGGAAAAATCAAAGCAGACTATCACACTCACCAAGCCAACAAAAATGAGGATGAGTTGAACGATGTCAGTGTATGCCACAGAATAGAGGCCGCCCAGCAGTGTGTAGGTGATGGCCACGCCAGCAGAGATCCAGATGCACACAGTGAAGGACAAGCCCAGAACCACACTCATGGTTCCTCCTATATCAGTGACATTTTAGAACACATCTTTAAAGTTTTACATTGTTCATTTCATAAGAGGGACAACAATAAAAGTGCCAAAGTGCCTCCACAGGCCTGACGTTACAGGCTGCAGCATCTTGCTTCAAAAAGTTTTCATGCTCAGTTGAGGTGGTAGTTGACTTGTGAAAAGAGTAGATTTGCAGAACACTTTCAATGTTTAGGTGTTATGGGGTAAAAACACCATTTGGCAGCAAACAATACCCATGTTCTGTTTCCACGAGCAACTGTTGAGGCTTAAAGATATAAATAACAAACCTAAACCCGTAAGTGTGGCAGGAACCCAGAACATATCAAGACAGAGTGAAACCAGGCTCATTCCTGCTGTCAGTGTCTTTCAGGACTTCTGATGGAAAGGGTCCAGTACTGTCATGCAGTGTCTCTCCCTCATTGGCTTAGCAAACACAAAGCCACCTTTAAAAAATAAATGGAACACGTGAATCAGTCATGAGCCACATGTTCAGTTAGAAAGACTTGCAATTATACAACACCAAGGATTTTAAAACATCGATTACAAGATCTTTCTTTCCACAGTTCTTATTGGTTAGCAGGTGTAAGTGCACATGTGTTACTGACTGGATGAAACTATTTTATCTCCCTATTTCACTTCCAGGGAAACAAACACTATTAACTGAACAAACAGTAATTATTGGTGTTTAGCTTTCTCTGTCACTGGCAATGAACCATGAACATAATTCATGGTAATATAAAATTATTCATCACTTCAATCATCCCCTTTTTCTTTCCTATTATAAAAGATGAATTGTCAGTTGTTTTACTGTGTAGCCACGTGGGTTGGTGGAGCCTTCATCGTTGGCATAGTTGAGATGGTGTAAATGCCGTCCATGGGACTGTTCAGGACACTCATATTGTTCATGGCATACAACGCAAGTGTTGCTAAATCTTTGTTTGAGCGTTCCTGTTTGGCCAAGTAGTTAAACACAACAAAGGTTAAAACAGTCGGTACATACATGACTTTGAGCTGTTTGGGCGGTGGGGCCAGAACAGTTTACTTCCTGTGCCACATGAATGTTAAATTTCTTGACACATTTCTGTCTGGTATTAAAAGTTGAAGTAATTCATTTCTGACTGTGTCATAGTCAAAACATCTTTTTCTAAAAAGTTAGTTTAGGACAGTTTGAGTTACAAAACATCACAAGTATTTATCACAGGGCAACTGACAGAAAAAAAACAGTCTCTCATCATTTATAATCTGCATAATCTATAAACTTGTATGTTTTTCAATTTTCTCTTTCCAATTAAACTCAGGCACGTTTTATTTGCATATTAATTACCTTTGAAGCTTCTCGATTACAAGATGTTTTATCCCTTTTCTCATACTTGAAATGTAGCCATCTCCAAACAATTGGACATAAACGGCTGGACACCAGTGCAGTGTGACATAATTGTTTTTTATGTCAATATTAGGAACTCCAGATATTCTTATATAAAACATGGAACATGAGCATGAATATTGCAGAAAGATACATTTATATCTAAACCAGAAACTAATAATTTACATATACTAAGCATATCCTGCTCTGTCACCAACACACTCAGGCCCGTCCCAGCTGACTTCAGGTGAGAGATTCAGGGGGGGCCAACATTCATGGTCACACTCACACCAGCTTAAATCAGTCAGTGAGTGTATTCCCAAATCCCAGAATAGCTGGAGAGAAACCATGCAGGCAACATGCAAACTTAAACCAGAAAGGCCCCTGGCCACCAGGGGATTTGAAGCAAGATCCAGTGAGGAAACAATGGTGATCACTCCACCACTAACTCATGATTTATATTTTTCTTATATGTGACGTGTTTATGATGACTTAATAATAAGTGAGTTTGTTAATTATATAATAGCTTAAACAAAACATGAAATCTTGTTTCTAAATTGTTGAATGCAATATCTTATTCTGATTCGATACAGTATTGTTTATTTGTTGAGCAAAGGTTCTTTTTTTTTGTGTACAATCATAACAGGGGAACATCTATGTTAAACAGTTTTAAACTTTCTGACATCATCTCGACCCTCTCTAGTACAGTAAACTAGTCCTGTGTAATCGTTAAACAATTTGTGCATTTATAAGCATTTTATCTATTACTTTTCTTGGTGTAGATGGAATAGGGCTCTTTGGATTTGTGTATATGTGTGTACGTGTGTGCTTCTCTGTGTTTATGAGTGCATTTATCTTGATATACTTCCCTCATTTTATCTTTTAAATTGTTTTGTCTATAAAACTGTGTTTAACCAGTGTGAGACACTTTGTGTTCCTCCATGTAGGAAAAGCGCCATATAAATATACTTATCTTTGAATTGATGATTTGACATGTGGCACTTATCCACACTCACAGGCAGAAACAGTTTCCAACCTAGCCATCTTCTCAGGGATTAATTGAGAGAATCCAGCATTGTTTAAATTTTACTGTAATGCTTTTTCGGCATCTGCTGTTGGATGATGCGCATCTGTTCGCTAGATCTAACAACTTCCACTCCAGCTGCTCTGTAACATCTCCTCTGCCTCCCTTAGCAACAGTTCTGCACAGATTGAGACACTCATCTGTGGATTTCTTTACATCTGCCAGTTCTGCAATTCTGCAAAAGAACGATCCTGCTTCTTTCAAATGGTCTCCTTTATTTTGAGTCTTGGCGCATCGCTATGAACACGCCAGATCAGATAGGCTCAAGCTATAAAGCGCTTTTATAGCTCAAGTGTTGAGTGTTTTATAAAAGCTTAAATCACTCACTCACTGTGTGAGCCTTTGGAGACTCAACGTCCTCAATCCTTAACAAGCATTTTTTTACACAGAGAAAACATTTAGGAGGAGGAAACTTCAGTTTAAGGTTGTTTTCAGTTCACAGTTGACTTATTGGTCAGTGCAATGTGTAAAATGATTTTCAATTGGCCAGTATATAAATTAATTTAAAATGAAATGTGTATTCAAGTTCTTGAATTAGACCAACTTCTCAAGAGCAAAGATTTTTATAACAAAGAAGGGTCATTTTGTATGATTTCCCTGTGTTTGCTTGGGCTCCCTCTGTGAACACTGACTTCCTCTAACAGTCCAAAGATATGCATTTGGGAATTGGTGAGTGTAAATTGACATTTGGTGTGAATGCGAGTGTGAATTGTTGTTTGTCTCTCAATATTATCAATGATGAGATTTGAAGGGTGAGATTTCAATGGTGTCCCCTGAATGTTGCTGAAAGCAGCAGGGATAGGCTTCAGGTCCCTGTAACCCAGTTAGGGACAAAAACATGTGGACTATGATGGATGAAAACTTTCAAACTCAAAAAACACCACCAGGTGAAGATGTTCTAGAAGAAGTGGCATGTGAACCACCAGAATATATATATATATATATATATATATATATATATATATATATATATATATATATATATATATATTTGTGACTTTTGATCTGAAGACCATGTAAAACATGTTCTTCAATCACCTCCTGCTGGACAGCTGGTTGAGCCGGGTAGCAGAGAAGTACTGGTTTTTCTTTCCAAATATCAGGACCTTGTAAGCCTCCTCTGCATTATTTACCTGAACCCAACACAGATGTAAAAAATACACAATTTGACAAATTGTGTAAAATCTAAAGAGCTGAAGAATTCAAATGTATCCTCTAACAATAATTTTATCCCAAATATCAAACCACTGCATCTTTGACAAAAGTACAACAGTCCTCCTGGAAGCCCCACTGGGCATCAGCTCCAACAGATCATGAATGTTCTCATTGTAGATTTCACAGAATGAAACCCAAACAGAAAACTTAAACTGTGTTTTGAGGTCGAGGCTGATTCTGTCTTCAGTAGTAATGGCCATGTAGCTGTATTAAAACAATAAAACAACAGCTTGTTCATGAACACCCTCACTGTGCTCACATGCTTGGGAGTTGCAAAACTGCTCCTTCTTGCGACTTCAACTGCTGTCATGTAGAAATCCAGTCACGACATAAAATTGTGATCAGTGCTTGTGTTTTTTGTTGCCAGCATTTTCTTCTCAAAGCTGATTGATTCTTCTTGTTTGTCATGTTTTACTCTGTCTTCATTCAATTTCAGTGCAAAGAATCATGATCATTTGGATTTCCTTTATGCATAAATTGGATGTCTATCTGCTTTTTCTGGTCAAACTTTTTCCATTTGAGCACTTCGGATACAAGCAGAGAGTAATTAATTCAATCAACATTGCTATCAGCCCAAAAATATATTTTATTATTTTGATTTTTGAAGGACAAGAAGAGATCTGTTCAAAGCTAAAAAAGTACAAGTGAAAAAGGTCAGTATTGAGGATGCCTCACTATAGGTCGCATTTCTTTGAATGAAAAACATTTTACAAGTAAAGATTAGCCTTGATTTTGTTTTTCTGATAATGATCATATTTTCTTTGTGTCTTAATCTGTAAATAAATCTGTGAATTAGGAGGAATTGTGTCCTAATATTTTCCTGATTAACAGTAAAACTGGCAGAAATTTTAACACAATGTGCTTATCATTTTCTGTGAAGCCTCAGTTTCAGGACTGGGCCGCCTGTCTTTCTCCTTCTGGTCTGTAGTCCCATCTACTGGTAGAAATCCAGCTACTCCAGGTGGGTTTTTTACATTGAACACATCAAATTTATCAGGAAGCAGGTTTTTGTTGAAGAGTACAGATGTCAAGTAAGAGACAAACAAGTTGGACGCTAAACCAGACAACATGGAGATGGTCTTAACTGGAGCATACTGGACATACACGCCATCCTCCAGAGTGCATCCTGGGAAATGTAGGACAGGTTCAATCCCCATGACTGGGTCTCCACTCAGCACTCTCAGTGTGACTCCCAGAACAATACCCATAATAGCCCCATAGCTGTTGGAGATGCTGAAGAAGAGGACACACATGAGTTGTGGGAAGATGGTGATGTAAGCCACATCACTGGCAAGGAAAACAAACATTATGATGCTGAACTGCAGCGAAGAGAGTGCTGTCCCAATTAGGCCGACTGACACCACAGAAACTCGGATTATCCATTGAGTTTCTCTGTCTGAAGCCTGAGAAGGACATACAAAAACATAATAAATGGTGAACTTCTAGAAAAGAGGAGGTGATTTTTTCTTCCTGAAAAAGTTTAAATATAAAGAAGCTTTCAAACATTTCTCATGCTAAAAGTCTCTTAAAAGTAACTCTTTCACCTGAGGTCTGAAGATGGTCCTGTAAATGTTGTTACTAAAAACAGAAGCTGCAGAAAGCAAATAAGAGTCAGCTGATGACATTGCAGCAGCAGCCACACATGCGACTCCAATGATGGAGACGAAGGAAGGAGTGAGGTGCTGCAGGGCAATGGGCAGGACTGAGACTGTTTCGCCACGCTCATATGGAGATGGAGAACCATAGGTGGTCTGGTTCCAATCTGAAAAAGTATTTATATTAGGATTATGAATGTTGTTATTATTACATGATCATTACATTTTAAGGTACTCTCAACAGGCTGCACACCAACAGGACAAGTGAAGGAGTGAAGGAGTGATTCATTCTGTGGTTGTTTTATAGAGACTTTAGAGAATTAGATAAATTCATAGAAAAATAGTTGAATTAAGTCCACATTCTTTTCAGATTACTTTTAAGGGTTCACTAACTCATGTAAAAGGGTATTCAAGGAGGAGACTACATGGTCCCATATGGAGCAGATGATTACCTGTAGATGAAACAGCTGCACCGATGAGTATTGGAGGAATGAGCAATATCAGCAAAAGTGCAGCTGCAATCCAGCAGATAGTTTGGGCTATGGCTGTAGAAGCAGTGGACAGTACCCTTTGATGGAAGGCCTGATAGGACAAACCTGAAAATGTCTTTAAAGTAAAGGAGAATGTAAATGCAGATTTTAGTTTCCTGTCTTTGTTTACAAATGTATGCTGTATGCTGCAGGCAGGTAACTGTTGGAAAACAATTTGCTCAGTTCAACAACTCAACTCAGAAAAGTCCCTACCATTACATGAATTCCTGTAATAACACTTCATGTAAATTAATGGAAGCAAAGTGTTTTAGTATTTCTCAGTATTTACATTCCAACTGAAAGCACATGAAGACATGTTGATGTGCAATAAAAGAAGTTCCCACATTGAGTGGGAACAGAGGCTTTCCCACAGCACCTGAATGCAGCAAACACACTGCCCGCACTGTTTGAATAGTTGAAAGTAAGAAATAACCCATTATTAAAATGTGTTCTCTTCATTTTGAAGTGTTGGTACTCTTTTGCTTGATATCCATGGAATTGTTTCCTTACAAAGCACATGAAATCATCGGCCATGATCCAGGCTCTTTGCAGCTGTGGTTGACCAAGCCAGGGAGTGTGTAAGGTGTTGTTCACCATTGTCTGACTGATGTCCAGCACGTTAGGGTTCATCAGAATGAAAGGAATGCAGAGCCACTGCAGAGGAAAATATTCAACACAATTATCATTCATCTGGCAGTCAAAGCAAACTCACAAAAGGACATAATTTTCTACATATGCAACCTTCTACACACATCTGCACAAGCACACACTGACCAGTCCAAAGAATATGATAATCAGTTGAATGACATCTGTGTATGCCACAGAGTAGAGACCACCCAGCAGCGTGTAGAGGATGGCAACAGCAGCAGATATCCACACACATACATTGATGGAAATATCCAGAACCACGGTCATGGCTGCTCCTGATAAATACAAATGTGGTGTTTGTCACATTAGAATTGTAAGAACTCATTAAAATGTTGCAACTGTGGATTTACATACCCAAACTGATCAATACTACTGCCATCCAGAACAGATCAGAAATAACTGAAAACAAGCTAAGTATGCTTGTTACCACTTTTCCATATTTGTCATGAAAAGGGTCCAGCATCGTTGTATATTTCTTCTCTCTCAGTGGCTTCACAAATACCAGTCCACCTTCATTTAAGAGAACAAAAAAAATTAATCAACACATAAATTGAGGTTTTTGATCATCCTCTAATTTCAGACTTACCAATAATGAAAGCAGCCACGCTTGGAAACAAAATCAGCAGTGTTTCAACCAATCCAGCACCAGGTGTGTACATATACTCAACTATGGCCATGATGTAGCCTCCATCTAAAACTGTAGCTACAAACACAAAAACATTTTTTACTTGCACACACAAACTCGGTAAATCCTATTTTTCAGGTTATTTTATGTCACCTGTTATCGTGAAGGCCCCCACCATCACATTGATGGAGCGATTTCCCACCAGGACCATGTCAATTACAGCGGCTCCAGTTTGCTTCTGTTTCCTTTTTGACTTGAATGAGGCCCAGACACCGGTCGCGAGGATCATCAAGTAGAAGAGCACGATCATGACAAGACCTGGAATGTTGACGGCCATGACTGAGTGATGACTGATGGATGACTGAATGATGGCTGGTGCCTGACTCTTTTTAAACAGAAGGTAAACAAAAAGCAGAAGCAAAATATTGTCATATGAGGTAAACAAATAACATAAAAAGACAAGCATAGCCCCGAGACATATAAGGTTTAAAAACAATAAGAACAGGTCAAAACAAGGAACTACATCTGGCCCAAGTTAAAATAAACTTGCACCCGAATGTTTTTTTTTTCTAAAAAGATGAGTTTTGAGGCCTTTTTTAAAGGCCTTTACAGCCTAAGGGGCTCTCAGCTGGTCAGGACAGTCCACAGTCTGGGAGCTGCTGAGAAGAAGGCACGGTCGCCCGTGATCCGAAGCCTCGTCCATGGAGGCTGAAGGAGACAGGCCTGCTTAAGTCTTTAAAGTTTTACATTGTTCATTTCATAAGAGGGACAACAATAAAAGTGCCAAAGTGCCTCCACAGGCCTGATGTTACAGGCTGCAGCATCTGGCTTCAAAAAGTTTTCACGCTCAGTTGAGGCGGTAGTTGACTTATGAAAAGACTCACAATTATATAACATCGAGGATTTTAGTAGATCAGCGACAAGATATTTCTTTCCACAGTTCTTATTGGTTAGCAGGTGTAAGTGCACATGTATTACTGACTGGATGAAACTATTTTATCTCCCTATTTCACGTCCAGGGAAACAAACACTATTGACTGAACAAACAGTAATTATTGGTGTTTAATTTGCTCTATAAACATAATTCATGGAACTCCAGATATTCTTATATAAAACATGAAACATGAACATGAATATTGCAGAAAGACACCTTTATATCTAAACTGGAAACTAATAAATTACATATACTAAGCATATCCTGCTCTGTCATCAGCACACTCAGGGCCAACATTCATGCTCACACTCACACCAGCTTAAATCAGTCAGTGAGTGTATTCCCAAATCCCAGAATAGCTGGAGAGAAACCATGCAGGCAACATGCAAACTTAAACCAGAAAGGCCCCTGGCCACCAGGGGATTTGAAGCAAGATCCAGTGAGGAAACAATGGTGATCACTACACCATTAACTCATGATTTATATTTTTCTTATATGTGACGTGTTTATGTTGACTTAAAAATAAGTGAGTTGGTTAATTATATAATAGCTTAAACAAAACATGAAATCTTGTTTCTAAATTGTTGAATGCAATATCTTATTCTGATTCGATACAGTATTGTTTATTTGTTGAGCAAAGGTTCTTTTTTTTGTGTACATTCATAACAGGGGAACATCTATGTTAAACAGTTTTAAACTTTCTGACATCATCTCGACCCTCTCTAGTACAGTAAACTAGTCCTGTGTAATCGTTAAACAATTTGTGCATTTATAAGCATTTTATCTATTACTTTTCTTGGTGTAGATGGAATAGGGCTCTTTGGATTTGTGTATATGTGTGTACGCGTGTGCTTCTATGTGTTTATGAGTGCATTTATCGTGATATACTTCCCTCATTTTATCTTTTAAATTGTTTTGTCTATAAAACTGTTTTTAACCAGTGTGACACACAGGCAGTTTCCAACCTAGCCATCTTCTCAGGGATTAATTGAGAGAATCCAGCATTGTTTTAATTTTACTGTAATGCTTTTTCGGCATCTGCTGACCATCACTGGATCCTGACCTATTAGCAAATTATAGGCCAATATCCAACCTTCCTTTCATTTCCAAAATTCTTGAGAAGGTGGTGGTGACTCAGTTCCTGGAGCACCTGCAGAGGAACAGCCTGTTTGAGATGTTTCAGTCAGGCTTTAGAGCTCACCACAGCACAGAAACAGCACTTCTTAAAGTTACTAATGATCTTCTCATAGCTTCAGATCATGGACTGGCCTCTATATTAGTTCTGCTGGATCTCAGTGCTGCTTTTGATACAGTTGATCACAGCATCCTGTTGCAGAGACTGGAATATATAATTGGGATTAAAGGGACAGCACTTGACTGGTTTAGATCATATTTATCTGATAGATACCAGTTTGCTCATGTCCATGGCTTTCCCTCTTCATACAGTAGGGTTAGCCATGGAGTTCCTCAAGGTTCTGTACTTGGACCAATCCTCTTCACCTTGTACATGCTTCCCTTAGGGAACATTATTCGGCAGCATGGGGTAAGTTTTCATTGTTATGCTGATGACACTCAGCTTTACTTATCCATGAAACCAGAGGAGACAGAGAAGTTAGTGAAGCTCCAGACCTGTCTCAAAGACATAAAGTCTTGGATGTCTTCAAATTTCCTCCTCCTTAACCAAGGAAAAACTGAGGTCATGGTGTTTGGTCCTGAACCTCTCAGGGATAGGTTAGATCACATTATCACACTAGATGGTATCTCCTTAGCATCTAGTCTCTGTAAGGAATCTAGGAGTAACTTTCGATCAAAATCTCTCCTTTAACTCACACACCAAATTAGTCTCTAGAAGTGCCTTTTTTCATCTGAGGAACATCACAAAGATCAGGAAGCTACTGTTGTGGCATGATGCTGAAAAGTTAGTCCATGCATTTGTAACTTCCAGTTAGTCCAATTTGACAAATTGTGTAAAATCTAAAGAACTGAAGAATTCCAATGTATCCTCTTACAATAATTCTGTCACATATTTTATCCCAAATATCAAACCACTGTATCTTTGATAAAAGGGCAACTTGTAGCACACTCCTCCTGGAAGCCCCACTAGGCATCACCCCCAACAGGCCATGAATGTTCTCATTGTAGATTGGGTTTCACAGAATGGAACCCAAAAAGAAAACTTAAACTGTGTTTTGAGATCCAGACTGATTCTGTCTTCAGGAGTGATGGCCATGTAGCTGTATTAAAACAATAACTAGGAAGCACTCGGAGAGCGCAGACTTCCGCCAAGCGTAACAATTCCTTTTGGCCCCTTTTACCACAATGTTAACAAAATTTCAAAGTAATCCAGAATCCAGGATTTCTTCCCCATCACCCCCAAAATGAAATCAGTTCTTCCTTTTCACATTTCCAACAAATCCTGAAAATTTCATGAAAATTGGTCCATAATTTTTGAGTTATGTTGCTAACAGACAGACAAACAGACAGACAAACCCCGGCAAAAACATAACCTCCTTGGTGGAGGTAAAAAAACAGGTTGTTCATGAACACCCTCACTCTGCTCACATGCTTGGGAGTTGCAAAACTGCTCCTTCTTGCGACTGCAACTGCTGTCATGTAGAAATCCAGTCACGACATAAAATTGTGATCAGTGCTTGTGTTTTTTGTTGCCAGCATTTTCTTCTCAAAGCTGATTGATTCTTCTTGTTTGTCATGTTTTACTCTGTCTTCATTCAATTTCAGTGCAAAGAATCATGATCATTTGGATTTCGTTTTTGCATAAATTGGATGTCTATCTGCTTTTTCTGGTCAAACTTTTTCCATATGAGCGCTTCAGACACAAGCAGAGAGTAATTAATTCAATCAACATTGCTATCAGCCCAAAAAGATATATTTTTATTTAGATTTTTGAAGGACAAGAAGAGATCGATTCAAAGCTAAAAAAAGTACAAGTGAAAAAGGTCAGTATTGAGGATGCCTCACTATAGGTCGCATTTCTTTGAATGAAAAACATTTTACAAGTAAAGATTAGCCTTGATTTTGTTTTTCTGATAATGATCATATTTTCTTTGTGTCTTAATCTGTAAATAAATCTGTGAATTAGGAGGAATTGTGTCCTAATATTTTCCTGATTAACAGTAAAACTGGCAGAAATTTTAACATGATGTGCTTATCATTTTCTGTGAAGCCTCAGTTTCAGGACTGGGCTGCCTGTCTTTCTCCTTCTGGTCTGTCGTCCCATCTACTGGTAGAAATCCAGCTACTCCAGGTGGGTTTTTTACATTGAACACATCAAATTTATCAGGAAGCAGGTTTTTGTTGAAGAGCACAGATGTCAAGAAAGAGACGAACAAGTTAGACGCTAAACCAGACAACATGGAGATGGTCTTAACTGGAGAATACTGGACATACACGCCATCCTCCAGAGTGCATCCTGGGAAATGTAGGACAGGTTCAATCCCCATGACTGGGTCTCCACTCAGCACTCTCAGTGTGACTCCCACAACAATACCCATAATAGCCCCATAGCTGTTGGAGATGCTGAAGAAGAGGACACACATGAGTTGTGGGAAGATGGTGATGTAAGCCACATCAGTGGCAAGGAAAACAAACATTATGATGCTGAACTGCAGCGAAGAGAGTGCTGTCCCAATTAGGCCGACTGCCACCACAGAAACTCGGATTATCCATTGAGTTTCTCTGTCTGAAGCCTGAGAAGAACATACAAAAACATCATAAATGGTGAACTTCTAGAAAAGAGGAGGTGATTTTTTCTTCCTGAAAAAGTTTAAATATAAGGAAGCTTTCAAACATTTCTCATGCTAAAAGTCTCTTAAAAGTAACTCTGTCACCTGAGGTCTGAAGATGATCCTGTAAATGTTGTTACTAAAAACAGAAGCTGCAGAAAGCAAATAAGAGTCAGCTGATGACATTGCAGCAGCAGCCACACATGCGACTCCAATGATGGAGATGAAGGAAGGAGTGAGGTGCTGCAGGGCAATGGGCAGGACTGAGACTGTTTCGCCACGCTCATATGGAGATGGAGAACCGTAGGTGGTCTGGTTCCAATCTGAAAAAGTATTTGTATTATGATTATGAATGTTGTTATTATTACATGATCATTATATTTTAAGGTACTCTCAACAGGCTGCACACCAACAGGACAAGTGAAGGAGTGAAGGAGTGATTCATTCTGTGGTTGTTTTATAGAGACTTTAGAGAATTAGATAAATTCATAGAAAAATAATTGAATTAATTCCACATTCTTTTCAGATTACCATATTATTTCAGATTACTAAAGGTCCACTAACCCATGTAAAAGGGTATTCAAGGAGGAGACTACATGGTCCCATATGGAGCAGATGATTACCTGTAGATGAAACAGCTGCACCGATGAGTATTGGAGGTATAAGGAATATCAGCAAGAGTGCAGCTGCAATCCAGCAGATAGTTTGGGCTATGGCTGTAGAAGCAGTGGACAGTACCCTTTGATGGAAGGCCTGATACGACAAATCTGCAAATGTCTTCAAAGTAATGGAGAATGTAAATGCAGATTTTAGTTTCCTGTCTTTGTTTACAAATGTATGCTGTATTCTGCAGGCAGGTAACTGTTGGAAAAATAGTTTCCATAGAGAAGTATATCAGAAAATATATAAGACTGCAAAAGGAGGGACCTTGACTGTTTAGAAAATGTATTTACATGAATTCATGTGATATAAATTCATGTAAATGAACAAAAGGAAAGTGTAGTTTTTACAGTTTCTCAGTATTTACATTCCAACTGAAAGTACTTGAAGACATGTTGATGTGCAATGAAAGAACATCATTGAGTGGGAACAGAAGCTTTCCCAAAGCGCCTGAATGCGGCAAACACACTGCCCGCACTGTTTGAATAGTAAACTAAGTAATAACCCACTATTAAAATGTGTTCTCTTCATTTTTAAATAAAGTGTCAGTATTCTTTTGCTTGATATCCATGTAATTGTTTCCTTACAAAGCACATGAAATCATCAGCCATGATCCAGGCTCTTTGCAGCTGTGGTTGACCAAGCCAGGGAGCGTGTAAGGTGTTGTTCACCATTGTCTGACTAATGTCCAGCACATTAGGGTTCATCAGAATGAAGGGAATGCAGAGCCACTGCAGAGGAAAATATTCAACACAATTATCATTCATCTAGCAGTCAAAGCAAACTCACAAAAGGACATCATTTTCTACATATGCAACCTTCTACACACATCTGCACAAGCACACACTGACCAGTCCAAAGAATATGATAATCAGTTGAATGACATCTGTGTATGCCACAGAGTAGAGACCACCCAGCAGCGTGTAGAGGATGGCAACAGCAGCAGATATCCACACACATACATTGATGGAAATATCCAGAACCACGGTCATGGCTGCTCCTGATAAATACAAATGTGGTGTTTGTCACATTAGAATTGTAAGAACTCATTAAAATGTTGCAACTGTGGATTTACATACCCAAACTGATCAATACTACTGCCATCCAGAACAGATCAGAAATAACTGAAAACAAGCTAAGTATGCTTGTTACCACTTTTCCATATTTGTCATGAAAAGGGTCCAGCATCGTTGTATATTTTCTCTCTCTCAATGGCTTCACAAATACCAGTCCACCTTCATTTAAGAGAACAAAAAAAAATTAATCAACACATAAATTGAGGTTTTTGATCATCCTCCAATTTCAGACTTACCAATAATGAAAGCAGCCACGCTTGGAAACAAAATCACCAGTGTTTCAACCAATCCAGCACCAGGTGTGTACACATACTCAGCTATGGCCATGATGTAGCCTCCATCTAAAACTGTAGCTACAAACACAAAAACATTTTTTACTTGCACACACAAACTCGGTAAATCCTATTTTTCAGGTTATTTTATGTCACCTGTCATCGTGAAGGCCCCCACCATCACATTGATGGAGCGATTTCCCACCAGGACCATGTCAATTACAGCGGCTCCAGTTTGCTTCTGTTTCCTTTTTGACTTGAATGAGGCCCAGACACCGGTCGCGAGGATCATCAAGTAGAAGAGCACAATCATGACAAGACCTGGAATGTTGACGGCCATGGCTGAGTGATGACTGATGGATGACTGACTGATGGCTGGTGCCTGACTCTTTTTGAACAGAAGGTAAAAAAAAAAAAGCAGAAGCAAAATATTAGAGCTCATACGATAAAGATAAATAACATAAAAAGACAAGCATAGCCCCGAGACATATGAGGTTTAAAAACAGTAAGAACCGGTTAAAACAAGGAGCTACATCTGGCCCAAGTTAAAATAAACTAGCACCCGAATGTTTTTTTTTTTTTTTTCTAAAAAGATGAGTTTTGAGGCCTTTTTTAAAGGCCTTCACAGCCTAAGGGGCTCTCAGCTGGTCAGGACAGTCCACAGTCTGGGAGCTGCTGAGAAGAAGGCGCGGTCGCCCGTGATCCGAAGCCTCGTCCATGGAGGCTGAAGGAGACAGGCCTGCTTAAGTCTTTAAAGTTTATTTGTTCATTTCATAAGAGGGACAACAATAAAAGTGCCAAAGTGCCTCCACAGGCCTGATGTTACAGGCTGCAGCATCTGGCTTCAAAAAGTTTTCACACTCAGTTGAGGTGGTAGTTGACTTGTGAAAAGAGTAGATTTGCAGAACACAGGGAAGGGAAAACACATTTGCTGTATAGGTGCAGCAAACATGGCTGTACCGTCTGATAGCTCCATATTATAGGGAAGATTATCTCAGTGTTTTGTCTTTTGTCTGATAACTGTATGAGCTGTCAGCGCTGGAGGACGAACATGTGATGTTTCTGTTTTCGATGTTCAGGTGTTATGGAGTAAAAACACCATTTGGCAGCAAACAATACCCATGTTCTGTTTCCACGAGCAACTGTTGAGGCTTAAAGATATAAATAACAAACCTAAACCCGTAAGTGTGGCAGGAACCCAGAACATATCAAGACAGAGTGAAACCAGGCTCATTCCTGCTGTCAGTGTCTTTCAGTACTTCTGATGGAAAGGGTCCAGTACTGTCATGCAGTGTCTCTCCCTCATTGGCTTAGCAAACACAAAGCCACCTTTAAAAAATAAATGGAACGTGTGAATCAGTCATGAGCCACATTTTAAGTTAGGAAGACTTGCAATTATACAACATCAAGGATTTTAAAACATCGATTACAAGATCTTTCTTTCCACAGTTCTTATTGGTTAGCAGGTGTAAGTGCACATGTTTTACTGACTGGATGAAACTATTTTATCTCCCTATTTCACTTCCAGGGAAACAAACACTATTAACTGAACAAACAGTAATTATTGGTGTTTAATTTGCTCTATAAACATAATTCATGGTAATATAAATGTATTCTTCACTTCAATCATCCCCTTTTTCTTTCCTATTATAAAAGATGAATTGTCAGTTGTTTTACTGTGTAGCCACGTGGGTTGGTGGAGCCTTCATCGTTTGCATAGTTGAGATGGTGTAAATGCCGTCCATGGGACTGTTCAGGACACTCATATTGTTCATGGCATACAACGCAAGTGTTGCTAAATCTTTGTTTGAGCGTTCATGTTTGGCCAAGTAGTTAAACACAACAAAGGTTAAAACAGTCATACATGACTTTGAGCTGTCTGGGCGGTGGGGCAACTCCAGAACAGTTTCAAAAGTTTACTTCCTGCACCACATTAATGCTAATTTTCTTGACACATTTCTGTCTTTTATCAAAAGTTGAAGTAATTTACTTCTGACTGTGTCATAGTCATAACATCTTTATGGAAGAAGTTAGTTGAGGACAGTTTGAGCTACGAAACATCACAAGTATTTATCACAGGGCAACTGACAGAAAAGAAACAGTCTCCAGATCGTCATTTATAATCTGCATAATCTATAAAGTTGTATGTTTTTCAGGTTTCTCTTTCCAGTTAAACCCAGGAACTTTTTTATTTGCATATTAATTACCTTTGAAGCTAGATCTAACAACTTCCACACCAGCTGCTCTGTAACATCTCCTCTGCCTCCCTCAGCAACAGTTCTGCACAGATTGAGACACTCATCTGTGGATTTCTTTACATCTGCCAGTTCTGCAATTCTGCAAAAGAACGATCCTGCTTCTTTCAAATGGTCTCCTTTATTTTTAGTCTTGGCGCATGGCTCAGAACAAGCCAGATCACATAGGCTCAACCTATAAAGCATTTTACACAGAGAAAACATTTAGGAGGAAACTTCAGTTCAAGGTTGTTTTCAGTTCACAGTTGACTTATTGGTCAGTGCAATGTTTAAAATGATTTTCAATTGGCCAGCATGCAAATTAATTTAAAATGAATTTGTGTGTATTTGAATTCTTGAATTAGACCAACTTCTCAAGAGCAAAGACTGTTATAACAAAGAAGGGTCATTTTGTATGATTCCCCTGTGTTTGCTTGGGCTCCCTCTGTGAACACTAACTTCCTCTAACAGATCAAAGATATGCATTTGGGAATTGGTGAGTGTAAATTGACATTTGGTGTGAATGTGAGGGTGAATTGTTATCTGTCTCTCAATGTTATCAATGATGAGATGTCTATTTGTCAAGGGTGTCCCCTGAATCTTGCTGAAGGCAGCAGGGATAGGCTTCAGGTCCCTGTAACCCAGTTAGGGATAAAAACATGTGGTCTATGATGGATGAAAATGATTTCTTTCAAACTCAACAGACAAAATACTGACTATGGTGGCATATGAACCACCAGAATATGCATTTGTGACTTTTGATCTGAAGACCATGTAAAATATGTTCTTGGATCACATCCTGCTGGACAGCTAGTTGATATCAGGACCTTGTAAGCCTCCTCTGCATTATTTACCTGAACCCAACGCAGTCCTGTGTACCCCTCGGGAGTACTCCCTTTCCCTGTTGATCAAAAAAAGGAAAAAACCTGAGTTCTCATAGCATCTGCCTGCTGATGAAATCCCCCAAATAACTTGATTATCATAGAACTTCAATTATATATGTTAAACACATTAAACAGTTGTTTTCGATTCGTAGTTCGTAGTCCCATGATAAAGGATCTTCAGGTGATTCACATCTTCATCCAGGGTTCTCCAGTGTCTTTCACAGTTCATTTGAATTTCTTAATCCATTCAAACATAGTGGTCACTCCAATGCAGATCCCCAACTACTGTCCTGGAAACAGAGAGAGAGAGAAGTGCAAGTACCCTTGCAAACAAAACATTGATTTCCTTAAAATGAATTATGATACACAAGTAAGTTATGTAATCATTTCCCCCTGGCCACCAGTACTACAACGGAAAAGTGAAAACATAAACGCTATTAAATTATGTTATCTGACTTTTCCCCGTGGGGGTGTTTTTGTGTTGGTCACACTGAGAGTGCTGAGTGGAGACCCAGTCATGGGGATTGAACCTGTCCTACATTTCCCAGGATGCACTCTGGAGGATGGCGCGTATGTCCAGGACGCTCCAGTTAAGACCATCTCCATGTTGTCTGGTTTAGCCTCCAACTTGTTCTTCTCTTACCTGATGTCTGCACTCGTCTCGTCTTCTCCCGCTTTATCCGGGTCTGGGTTGCAGGGGCAGCAGCTTCAGGAGAGATGCCCAGATGACCCCCTCCACAGCCACTTTCATCAGCTCCTCCAGGGGGACCCCCAGCTGCTCCCAAGCCAGGCAAGAGATGTAATCCCTCCACCTAGTCCTGGGCCGGCCACGAGGCCTCCTCCCGGTGGGACATGTCAGGAACAACTCTAAAGGGAGGGGTCTGGAAGGCCTCCTGGTCAGATGCCCGAGCCACCCAAACTGACTCCTCTCGATGTGGCGAAGCAGTGGTTCTACTCCGAGCTCCTCACGGATATCTGAGCTTCTCACCCTCTCTCCAAGGCTGCGCCCGGCCACCCTGAGGAAGAAACTCATTTCGGCCGCTTGTATCTGTGATCTCATTCTTTCGGTCATCACCCAACGCCGATGGCCATAGGTGAGGATTGTGACGTAGATCGCCCGGTAAATCAAGAGCTTCACCTTCCAGCTCAGCTCCTTCTTCACCATTACACATTGGTTAAGCGTCCACATCGCTGCTGACGCCACTCCGATCCGCCTGTCAATCTCCTGTTCCATCCTACCCTCACCCATGAACAAGATCTCTACATACTTGAACTCCCCCACCTGAGGCAGGACCTCCTCCCCGACCCAGAGAAGGCACTCTACCTTTACGAAGAATTGCCCCAGGAGACGTCAGCAGCTCCCCACGCCCACCTAGCACGGTATGAGCAAGTTGCCGCCTGCCGCCCCTAAAGCGCTGGACAGTTCTGACAATGCCCAGAATCTTCGCGACAGCCACCTCGAGAATGGCGGAGCGGAACATGGCAAATTCAGACCCCATCTCCCCCAGCCCCCCCAGAACACGATCAAAGCTCTGTCGGAGGCAATTGAAGACCGGTCTGACGGGTTCCTGTACTCTTCAACAAAAACCTGCTTTCTGAAAAACAGCATGGACCGGTACCGTTGACACCAGATAGCCCTGCAGAATGTAGAGACTCTTCATGAAGACAGTGTTTAAATAAAGTTTCTCAAAGTTAAATAAATACACATTCATATTTTGGCTATTTTTTTTTCACTTTATTCTATGTCATCCATTCTATTTTATAACTTGATTTTGACAAAATATGAATTTTATTCTACATGTCTTTAAGGTTTAGTCTTTGTAGTGCCAGGGTGTTTTAAACATTTGTTTCGATGGGCAGTGGGTTCTTTTTCATTTTCTGTATAATTCTGCTCTGCTCCAATGTCTCCTCCATGCTTGTTGCCCATCAGTTTGCAGGATGGCCTCATCTGTATATGCATCAATAGCATTAAAAATGAGTGGATTACACTAATTAAACTACTCAATTATACATTTTACCTACTTTATCATCAATTCTGAAATGTGTAAAGGATATGCATAGGCTTGAAATTGCATAGCCCTTGAATCCTTGGAAAGGATGAACTTCATGTTAAAAAGACTTGAAGTAAAGTCAATCATAAATGGTTCACTCTGTGCATCTCTGCGATCGTTGTTGGGTCATGTTTTTTGACAAAGATTTGTTGAACCGGTTTGTATGGTTGTTATAGAGGAAAAAGGATTTGAGAACAGAAAGGAATATAGGCAGTGTTAGGTTTCACGGGACGGCGGGTGGACCCAAATACAGGCACAGGCTTACGTGGGGAGAACAAAGGTTTATTTCCAGGGGTAAAACACAAAACGCTCCGGTACGGGAGGGAATAAGGGCTCTCGGGCCAACACAAAAACACCCGGGGAAAAGTCACAACAAACAAAACTCTACCTCCCCACGAACCGGGATGTCCGGGGAACGGACAAGCGGGGGATCCGGGCAGACGGGCACGGGGTTCCGGACGGGAGTCCAACGGGGAACAGACCAGCCAGACGAGACAACCAGGCGAAGACGACGAGAACCACAACGATACGGTCCGACAGTCCAGAGCAGTTCGACAGTATAGAGCAGTAGTACAGTACGATCCGACAGCTTCCACTGTCGGACCCGGGCCTTATGAAGGGGAGGTAATTGCGGGATGCAGCTCAGGTGCGCGACCTCCCGCTGGTCCCATGTCAGGGTTTGGCGCCCCCTATGGGGAAGGAGGTGCCCAGACCCAAACAGGCAGCAGGATTTTTGTATTCTCATACAAGTTATTATACACTTTCATTTATACCGGTAACTTTTTACACACCTTTAAAGAAGTAGAAATTTTTGAACAAAACTCACAACAACAATTAACATGATGTGCTTATCATTTGCTGTGAAGCCTCAGTTTCAGGACTGGGCCGCCTGTCTTCCTCCTTCTGGTCTGTAGTCCCATCTACTGGTAGAAATCCAGCTGCTCCAGGTGGGCTTTTTACATTGAACACATCAAATTTATCAGGAAGCAGGTTTTTGTTGAAGAGTACAGACGTCAGGTAAGAGAAGAACAAGTTGGAGGCTAAACCAGACAACATGGAGATGGTCTTAACTGGAGCATACTGGACATACACGCCATCCTCCAGAGTGCATCCTGGGAAATGTAGGACAGTTTCAATCCCCATGATTGGGTCTCCACTCAGCACTCTCAGTGTGAATCCCACAGCAATACCCATAATAGCCCCATAGCTGTTGGAGATGCTGAAGAAGAGGACACACACGAGTTGTGGGAAGATGGTGGTGTAAGCCACATCAGTGGCAAGGAAAACAAACATTATGATGCTGAACTGCAGCGAAGAGAGCGCTGTCCCAATTAGGCCGACTGCCACCACAGAAACTCGGATTATCCATTGAGTTTCTCTGTCTGAAGCCTGAGAAGGACATACAAAAACATCATAAATGGTGAACTTCCAGAAAAGAGGAGATTAATTTTTTTCCTGAAAAATTTAAATATAAAGAAGCTTTCAAACATTTTTCATGCTAAAAGTCTCTTAAAAGTAACTCTGTCACCTGAGGTCTGAAGACGGTCCTGTAAATGTTGTTACTAAAAACAGAAGCTGCAGAAAGCAAATAAGAGTCAGCTGATGACATTGCAGCAGCAGCCACACATGCGACTCCTATGATGGAGATGAAGGAAGGAGTGAGGTGCTGCAGGGCAATGGGCAGGACTGAGACTGTTTCGCCACGCTCATATGGAGATGGAGAACCGTAGGTGGTCTTGTTCCAATCTGAAAAAGTATTTATATTATGATTATGAATGTTGTTATTATTACATGATCATTACATTTTAAGGTACTCTCAACAGGCTGCACACCAACAGGACAAGTGAAGGAGTGAAGGAGTGATTCATTCTGTGGTTGTTTTATAGAGACTTTAGAGAATTAGATAAATTCATAGAAAAATAGTTGAATTAATTCCACATTCTTTTCAGATTACCATATTATTTCAGATTACTAAAGGTCCACTAACCCATGTAAAAGGGTATTCAAGGAGGGGACTACATGGTCCCATATGGAGCAGATGATTACCTGTAGATGAAACAGCTGCACCGATGAGTATTGGAGGTATAAGGAATATCACCAAGAGTGCAGCTGCAATCCAGCAGATAGTTTGGCTTGTGGCTACAGAAGAAGTGGACAGTACCCTTTGATGGAAGGGCTGATAGGACAAACCTGAAAGTGTCTTTAAAGTAAAGGAGAGTGTAAATGCAGACTTTAGTTTCCTGTCTTTGTTTACAAATGTATGCTGTATGCTGCAGGCAGGTAACTGTTGGAAAAACAGTTTCCATAGAGAAGTATATCAGAAAATATATAAGACTGCAAAAGGAGGGACCTTGACTTTTTAGAAAATGTATTTGCATGAATTCATGTGATATAAATTCATATAAATGAATGAAAAAAAATTAATGTTTTAGTATTTCTCAGTATTTACATTCCAACTGAAAGCACATGAAGACATCTTGATGTGCAATGAATCATTGAGTGGGAACAGAGGCTTTCCCAAAGCACCTGAATGCAGCAAACACACTGCCCGCATTGTTTGAATATTAAAATGTGTTCTCTTCATTTTGAAACAAAGTCTTAGTACTCTTTTGATATCCATGTAATTGTTTCCTTACAAAGCACATGAACCCATCAGCCATGATCCAGGCTCTTTGCAGCTGTGGTTGACCAAGCCAGGGAGCGTGTAAGGTGTTGTTCACCATTGTCTGACTGATGTCCAGCACGTTAGGGTTCATCAGAATGAAGGGAACGCACAGCCACTGCAGAGGAAAATATTCAACACAATTATCATTCTTCTGGCAGTCAAAGTAAACTCACAAAAGGACATAATTTTCTACATATGCAACCTTCTACACACATCTGCACAAGCACACACTGACCAGTCCAAAGAATATGAGAATCATTTGAATGACATCTGTGTATGCCACAGAGTAGAGACCACCCAGCAGCGTGTAGAGGATGGCAACAGCAGCAGATATCCACACACATACATTGATGGAAATATCCAGAACCACGGTCATGGCTGCTCCTGATAAATACAAATGCGGTGTTTGTCACATTAGAATTGTAAGAACTCTTTAAAATGTTGCAACTGTGGCTTTACGTACCCAAACTGATCAATATTAATGCCACCATGAACAGATCAACAAGAATTGAAAACAAGCTAAGTATGCTTGTTACCACTTTTCCATATTTGTCATGGAAACTGTCCAGCATCGTTGTATAATTTTTCTCTCTCAGTGGCTTCACAAATACCAGTCCACCTTCATTTAAGATAACAAGAAAAAAATTAAGGTACATATAAATTGAGGTTTTTGATCATCCTCTAATTTCAGACTTACCAACAATGAAAATACCCAGGCTTGGAATCAAAATCACCAATGCTTCAACCAATCCCACACCAGGTGTGTACAGATACTCAACTATGCCCATGATGAAGCCTCCATCTAAAACTGTAGCTACAAACACAAAAACATTTTTTACTTGCACACACAAACTCGGTAAATCCTATTTTTCAGGTTATTTTATGTCACCTGTCATCGTGAAGGCCCCCACCATCACATTGATGGAGCGATTTCCCACCAGGACCATGTCAATTACAGCGGCTCCAGTTTTCTTCTGTTTCCTTTTTGACTTGAATGAGGCCCAGACACCGGTCGCGAGGATCATCAAGTAGAAGAGCACGATCATGACAAGACCTGGAATGTTGACGGCCATGGCTGAGTGATGACTGATGGATGACTGACTGATGGCTGTTGCCGAACTCTTTTTGAACAGAAAGAGCAATTACAAAACATTACATGCAAATGAGTTAAACAGTTTCTAGTACCTAAGAGGTAGACATTACCCGTGATGTCATATGCTGTTTAACATAGAGTGTGAGTGAGTGGATAAATATTTGATAAATTGAAAGACTTTCTCAGCTTGCTGCTCCACCTCAATCTTGACACATTCCACCCTTCACCCACTGTTATCCAATTCATTATCACAACTGAGAACTTCCCCTGTTTTCAAAAAGCAGTAAAACTCAATTACAAAATAGGGATACTCAGGGCAGAATAGTGTGAGGATTCATCAGAACAAAGGGAACACAGATCCACAGCAAACATATATTTTAATATGTATGTTCATATGTGTTTTGGGCAAAAACCAGATCTTGATCTTCTTCCTTTACTTGGAAAAATCAAAGCAGACTACCACACTCACCAAGCCAACAAAAATGAGAATGAGTTGAAGTATGTCAGTGTATGCCACAGAATAGAGGCCGCCCAGCAGTGTGTAGGTGATGGCCACGCCAGCAGAGATCCAGATGCACACAGTGAAGGACAAGCCCAGAACCACACTCATGGTTCCTCCTATATCAGTGACATTTTAGAACACATCTTTAAAGTTTTACATTGTTCATTTCATAAGAGGGACAACAATAAAAGTGCCAAAGTGCCTCCACAGGCCTGACGTTACAGGCTGCAGCATCTGGCTTCAAAAAGTTTTCACGCTCAATTGAGGTGGTAGTTGACTTGTGAAAAGAGTAGATTTGCAGAACACAGGGAAGGGAAAACACATTTGCTGTATAGGTGCAGCAAACATGGCTGTACCGTCTGATAGCTCCATATTATGGGGAAGATTATCTCAGTGTTTTGTCTTTTGTCTGATAACTGTATGAGCTGTCAGCGCTGGAGGACGAACACGTGATGTTTCTGTTTTCAATGTTCAGGTGTTATGGAGTAAAAACACCATTTGGCAGCAAACAATACCCATGTTCTGTTTCCACGAGCAACTGTTGAGGCTTAAAGATATAAATAACAAACCTAAACCCGTAAGTGTGGCAGGAACCCAGAACATATCAAGACAGAGTGAAACCAGGCTCATTCCTGCTGTCAGTGTCTTTCAGTACTTCTGATGGAAAGGGTCCAGTACTGTCATGCAGTGTCTCTCCCTCATTGGCTTAGCAAACACAAAGCCACCTTTAAAAAATAAATGGAACACGTGAATCAGTCATGAGCCACATGTTCAGTTAGAAAGACTTGCAATTATACAACACCAAAGATTTTAATATATCATGGTAATATAAAATTATTCGTCACTCCAATCATCCCCTTTTTCTTTCCTATTATAAAAGATGAATTGTTTGTCGTTTTACTGTGTAGCCATGTGGGTTGGTGGAGCCTTCATTGTTCGCATAGTCGACAAGGTGTAAATGCCGTCCATGGGACTAATCAGGATATTCATATTGTTAACGGCATACAGTGCAAGTGTTGCCAAATCTTTGTTTGATCATTCATGTTTGGCCAAGTAGTTAAACACACCAAAGGGTAAAACAGTCAGTACATACATGACTTCGAGCTGTGGGGCAACTCCAGAACAGTTTCAAAAGCTTGCTTCCTGCACCACATTAATTTTCTTGACACTTTTCTCACTGTTCGTAATTTACTTCTGACTGCGTCATAGTCATAACATCTTTATGTAAAAAGTTAGTTTAGCACAGTTTGAGCTATGAAACATCGCAAGTATTTATCACAGTGCAACTGACAGAAAAAAAACAGTCTCCAGATCATCATTTATAATCTGCATAATTTATAAACTTGTATGTTTTTCCAAGTTTCTCTTGTTAAACTCAGGCACTTTTTCTTTGCATATTAATTTCCTTTGAAGCGTCTCTATAACAAGATGTTTTATCCCTTTTCTCATACTTGAAATGTAGCCATCCCCAAACAATTGGACATAAACAGCTGGACACCAGTGCAGTGTGACATAATTGTTATTTAATGTCAATATTAGGAACTCCAGATTTTCTTGTATAAAACATGAATAGCATATTGCAGAAAGATACATTTATATCTAAACTGGAAACTAATAACTTACATATACTATACATATGCTTCTTTGTCACTGGCACACTCAGGCCAGACCCAGCTGACTTCAGGTGAGAGATTCAGGGGGGCCAAAATTAATTCACACCTCACACCTGAGGACAGCTTAACTGAGTGTCCTTTGCCATGCGCTTGTGAAGCGGTTGTTTTGTTCAACCACTTCACAAGGTTGTTTTGCCATCTATGTCAAACTGGAAAGGCCATCGTTGAAGTGAGGTGGAGGTCTGAGACATCACCTCTCACCTGTTTACAACACTATCTTAAAAAAACTTCCCCAGGAGGAGACTTCACAATTACCTACTTTTACTACCTTCATTCTTTTCATATCATGTCTGAAGCTTGTTGGAACCATACCACCTACGGTTCTCCATCTCCATTTGAACGAGGGGAAGCAGCCTTCGCCCTGCCCTTGGTCCTGCAGCACCTCACCCCTTCCTTCATCTCCATCGTTGGTATTGGATGTCTGGCTGCGCCCGTGATGTCATCAGCTGACTCTTGTTTGCTTTCTACAGCTTCTATTTTCAGTAACATTTACATAAAATCATGAGGCCCCAGGTGAGAAACATTTCCCTTAATCCAGTAAATCTGTCTGAAAATATCATCACACAATCAACAATCTGTACTAGAAAAAATCTGTTTAATAATGGAGAACAGGAGTATAAAGAGAGAACTACATGTTATATTATTGTTTCATTAAGTGTTATTATCTCCTCAGGCATCAGAGAAAGAGAAGCAGTGGGTGATTCATTTGACTCTGGTGGTTGTGGATGTGGTTGGTACAACATTAACCACGTTCAAGAAGAGCATCCTCAGTTTCCTGTTTATATCTTTTGAACTGATGTACATAATCTTGTTCCCACAACTCGTGTGTGTCCTCTTCTTCAGCTTCACCAACAGCTATGGGGCTATTATGGGTATTGTTGTGGGAGTCACACTGAGAGTGCTGAGTGGAGACCCAGTCATGGGGATTGAACCTGTCCTACATTTCCCAGGATGCACTCTGGAGGATGACGCGTATGTCCAGGAAGCTCCAGTTAAGACCATCTCCATGTTGTCTGGTTTAGCCTCCAACTTGTTCTTCTCTTATCTGACGTCTGTACTCTTCAACAAAAACCTGCTTCCTGAAAAATTTGATGTGCTCAAAATCAAAGAACAGCATGGACCGGTACCATTGACACCAGATAGCCCTGCAGAATGTACTGAGACTCTTCATGAAAACAGTGTTTAAAAAAAGTTGCTCAAAGTTAAATAAGTACACATTAATATTTGGGCTATTTTGGGTTTTGTTTAGAGTTTTTTTTTTTTTACTTTTTACTTTTCTCTTATCCATTCTATTTTCTAATTTGATTTTGATAATAAAATATGAATTTTATTCTACATGTCTTTCAAGTTTAGTCTTTGTAGCGCCAGGCTGTTTTAAACATTTGTTTCGATGGGCAGTGGGTTCTTTTTCATTTTCTGTATAATTCTGCTCTGCTCCAATGTCTCCTCCATGCTTGCAGTCCATCAGTTGGCAGGATGGCCTCATCTGTATATGCATCAATAGCATTAAAAATGAGTGGATTACACGAATTAAACTACTCAATTAATTTTGAATTTTACCTGCTTTATTATCAATTCTGAAATATGTAAAGGATATGCATAGGCTTGAAAGTGCATGCTGTTGTGCCCTCAAATCCTTGGAAAGAATGAACTTTATGTTATTGAGACTTGGTCAAGTAAAGTCAATCATAGATGGTTCACTCTGTGCATCTCTGCGATAGTTGTTGAGTCATGGTTTTTGACAAAAATTTGTTGAACTTTTTTGTATGGTTCTTGTACAGAAAAAGGATTTAAGAACAGAAAGGAGGATTGCCAGCAGGATTTTTTTTCATTATTTTACAAGTTGTTGTACAATACATTTCACAGATCCTCTGGATTTAATTGCTTTTCATATTAATGACACCAGATAGGTAACAAGGACAACTGAGACCAAAATGGATTCAAAATAAAATAATCATATTTTCTTTGTCGTTTTGTCTTAATCTGTAAATAAATCTGTGAATTAGGAGGAGTTGTGTCCTAATATTTTCCTGATTAACAGTAAAACTGGCAGAAATTTTAACACAATGTGTTTATAATTTGCTGTGAAGCCTCAGTTTCAGGACTGGGCCGCCTGTCTTCCTCCTTCTGGTCTGTCGTCCCATCTACTGGTAGAAATCCAGCTGCTCCAGGTGGGCTTTTTACATTGAACACATCAAATTTATCAGGAAGCAGGTTTTTGTTGAAGAGCACAGATGTCAGGTAAGAGAAGAACAAGATGGACGCTAAACCAGACAACATGGAGATGGTCTTCACTGGAGAATACTGGACATACACGCCATCCTCCAGAGTGCATCCTGGGAAATGTAGGACAGGTTCAATCCCCATGACTGGGTCTCCACTCAGCACTCTCAGTGTGACTCCCACAACAATACCCATAATAGCCCCATAGCTGTTGGAGATGCTGAAGAAGAGGACACACATGAGTTGTGGGAACATGGTGATGTAAGCCACATCAGTGGCAAGGAAAACAAACATTATGATGCTGAACTGCAGCGAAGAGAGCGCTGTCCCAATTAGGCCGACTGCCACCACAGAAACTCGGATTATCCATTGAGTTTCTCTGGCTGGAGCCTGAGAAGGACATACAAAAACATCATAAATGGTGAACTTCCAGAAAAGAGTAGGTGTTTTTTTCTTCCTGAAAAAGTTTAAACATACAGAAGCTTTCTGGCTTCTGTATGTCTGACTTGTATGTCTGTCACCTGAGGTCTGAAGATGGTCCTGTAAACGTTGTTACTAAAAACAGAAGCTGCAGAAAGCAAATAAGAGTCAGCTGATGACATTGCAGCAGCAGCCACACATGCGACTCCAATGATGGAGATGAAGGAAGGAGTGAGGTGCTGCAGGGCAATGGGCAGGACTGAGACTGTTTCGCCACGCTCATATGGAGATGGAGAACCGTAGGTGGTCTGGTTCCAATCTGAAAAAGCATTTATATTATGATTATGAATGTTGTTATTATTACATGATCATTATATTTTAAGGTACTCTCAACAGGCTGCACACCAACAGGACAAGTGAAGGAGTGAAGGAGTGATTCATTCTGTGGTTGTTTTATAGAGACTTTAGAGACTTAGATCAATTCATAGAAAAATAGTTGAATTAATTCCACATTCTTTTCAGATTACCAGATTATTTCAGATTACTAAAGGTCCACTAACCCATGTAAAAGGGTATTCAAGGAGGGGACTACATGGTCCCATATTGAGCAGATGATTACCTGTAGATGAAACAGCTGCACCGATGAGTATTGGAGGTATATGCAATATCAGCAAGAGTGCAGCTGCAATCCAGCAGATAGTTTGGCTTGTGGCTACAGAAGAAGTGGACAGTACCCTTTGATGGAAGGTCTGATAGGACAAACCTGAAAGTGTCTTTAAAGTAAAGAAGAGTGTAAATGCAGATTTTAGTTTCCTATGTTTGTTTACAAATGTATGCTGTATGCTGCAGGCAGGTAAATGTTGGAAAACAGTTTCCATAGCAAAAATGCTCAGTTCAACAACTAAACCTACCATGAAGTAATTAAATACTTTAGGCATTTTTTAAACAGGGTATTTTAACACCATTGTGTATTAAAAGGAGGGACCTTGACTGGTTCGATTTCATTGTATTTACATGAATTCATGTGATATAAATTCATGTAAATGAAGAAAGCAAAGTGTTTTAGTATTGAGCAGTATTTATGTAGCAGACATGTTGATGTGAAATGAAAGAACATCATCGAATGGGAACAGAGGCTTTCCCACAGCACCTGAATGCAGCAAACACACTTCGCACACTGTTTGAACAGTTTAAAGTAAGAAGTAACCCACTATTAAAATGTGTTCTCTTCATTTTGAAATAAAATGTCAGTATTCTTTTGCTTGATATCCATGTAATTGTTTCCTTACAAAGCACATGAAATCATCGGCCATGATCCAGGCTCTTTGCAGCTGTGGTTGACCAAGCCAGGGAGTGTGTAAGGTGTTGTTCACCATTGTCTGACTAATGTCCAGCACATTAGGGTTCATCAGAATGAAGGGAATGCAGAGCCACTGCAGAGGAAAATATTCAACACAATTATCATTCATCTAGCAGTCAAAGTAAACTCACAAAAGGACATAATTTTCTACATATGCAACCTTCTACACACATCTGCACAAGCACACACTGACCAGTCCAAAGAATATGATAATCAGTTGAATGACATCTGTGTATGCCACAGAGTAGAGACCACCCAGCAGCGTGTAGAGGATGGCAACAGCAGCAGATATCCACACACATACATTGATGGAAATATCCAGAACCACGGTCATGGCTGCTCCTGATAAATACAAATGTGGTGTTTGTCACATTAGAATTGTAAGAACTCATTAAAATGTTGCAACTGTGGCTTTACATACCCAAACTGATCAATACTACTGCCATCCAGAACAGATCAGAAATAACTGAAAACAAGCTAAGTATGCTTGTTACCACTTTTCCATATTTGTCATGAAAACTGTCCAGCATCGTTGTATATTTCTTCTCTCTCAATGGCTTCACAAATACCAGTCCACCTTCATTTAAAAAAAATTATAATGTGAGAAAACTGCAGAAGCCTTTTTTTGATTACCGTACACATAAAGTGAAGTTTGATCATCACGTAATTTCAGTCTTACCAATAATGAAAGTAGTTATGAATGAAAACAACATCAGCAGTGTTTCAACCAATCCAGCACCAGGTGTGTACACATACTCAACTATGGCCATGATGTAGCCTCCATCTAAAACTGTAGCTACAAACACAAAAACAGTTTTTACTTGCACATACAAACTCGGTAAATCCTATTTTTCAGGTTATTTTATGTCACCTGTCATCGTGAAGGCCCCCACCATCACATTGATGGAGCGATTTCCCACCAGGACCATGTCAATTACAGCGGCTCCAGTTTGCTTCTGTTTCCTTTTTGACTTGAATGAGGCCCAGACACCGGTCGCAAAGATCATCAAGTAGAAGAGCACGATCATGACAAGACCTGGAATGTTGACGGCCATGACTGAGTGATGACTGATGGATGACTGAATGATGGCTAGTGCCTGACTCTTTTTTGAAGAGAAGGTAAACAGAAGGAGCAATTACAAAAGATTACATGCAAATTATTATAAGGCTTATTGTACCTAAGAGGTGTATATTACCCATGATGTCATATGTCATTTAACATAGGGTGTAAGTGAGTGGACGACTATGTGATATATTGATTAATAAGGACTTTCTCAGTTTTCTGCTCCACCTCAATCTTGACTGCCTTTGGAAGGCACAATCCACCCTTCACACATTGTCATCCAATCAATTATCACAACTGAGCACTTCCCCCTGTTTTCACTCCTGCTAGGAAAAAATGAATTACAATATAAGGATAGGCTTTGCCTACATGTACTGTCTTGGAGAAGAGAGTTGAGAAACAACTTTTAAGTGCAGAGTCACACCACAAATCAAAGAGTCCCAGACCTCTCACCCAACTATGATAGCATCGACCACCATGTATTTGCATTAAAGCAGAACACGCTAATAAAAATGCTTTGGGCAGGAAGAACATCTTACCTGCTTCCCTTCCGTACATCTAGCTGCTCACTTGTCAGACATCAAGTAGTCGTTTTCCTTCATCCTGCTCACATTCCCACCTGCTTGTCTGCCCACCATGGAGTCAAGAGCCTTCAGCCTCTTGGCCACCTCCCTCTGGAACTCTCTATCACTGGATATGAAACACTTAGATTATACTTCTTCTTTCAAATTACAACTGAAAACTTACTTTTTCAAACTGGCTCAAATTTCTCTTTTTAATCAGTTAATTCTGCTCTTTCAATATTTGTTCTTTTGTCTATTTTATTTCTTCAATTGATCATTTTTCTATAATTGCCTATTCAAATAAACATGAATATATGTTACTTATACACGGTACAAAGATGAAACAGAGTGATGAAACCCCCATTTTGGATGTTTTAACATGTCGTAGTAGTAACTAAGCAGACAACATAGCATATGTAGGCAAGAGTTACAGCCTGAAAGAGACAACTTTTTCTAGATCAGGTGACCAAAATCAAGATCAACTCCACAAGCACAATTAAGTATGTATAAATGGTTGTAACTTTGTATTTAGACAAAACGTAGGTCCTTGTGTGTGCACTGACCTCAGAGGCCTCTGATAAGGCTGCAGGAGGAGCCAGAGCATTCAGACATTCACTTCTGTATAGCCACGTAAGTGAACATTATCAGCTGGCCGAGGAGCAACATCTGAGTTGAAAATGGGTGTTTGGAGCAGACATGACCTTGGTTAAGTTCTCATGTTGATTGTGGCAATTCAATCATGGCCAAAGGCCAAGCCAGGCATGGGCAACAATCAAACCAATGTAGACCTTCTGACTGTGTGTGTTCAATGGCAATCTTTGTTTTTGTAACTGTCTGTGGGATTGAAGGCTTCAGCTCAAAAAAAAGAGAAGAGGCCTCAACCAGCCCAAGGACACACAAAGAGCTGAGGACTCAGCTATGCAAAAGAAAATAATAAATCACAATAGCAAGTATACACATGCAAAAACTTTTGTCTAATGCTAATGCTGTCTAATGCTTTTGTCTAAAAATTGCAATATGACTGCAATTTTTAGATGAGGTGTATCACATTATGCTGTTTACATGATTATGATGTCTTGTGTTGAATGTTTTTCACCACTCTTTTTAATTAAGTGAGAAATTACAATGGCATTGTATTTGTTTGTTTTGCATCAATGAAATCAGTTCGAGGCGCTCCATCACCAAAACATTTAAACCACCTGCCACATGTTGTGACCTGAAGAAAAAAAACCCCACAATGTTCTCACAATATTTAATTCCCACACAAAATGAAATACTTCAAATACTTCTGAATGGCCAGACAACTCACGACATCACCTCAAAGGGCATATTCTAGGCTATAAATTATACTTATGCATACATTATTTTAGCTTCTGGAGTAGTTTCTATGAGACAGACTACTGAACCGAAAGTAATGCAGTTAGAGAGAGTTGGGCTGATATGGACAATACGAAAATAATGGGTTTTGATGCCAGTTCAGACATGGAGGAAACATTAAATGTGTACGATTACACATACAATGGACTATGGGCCTACAACTATGAGCCTACTGTGACCCCAGAGAGCATACGTGCCATAGCAATTAGAGATTTGGAATAAGAGAGTCCAGGTGATTTGGGGGAACATGAGGATGAAGCATAATTCAGTATTAAAGTACCAGAAGACCATATGGAGATGGAGAATCGTAGGTGGTCTGGTTCCAATCTGAGACACGGAGAGAAAAAAATCCACGGAAAGTAATTACACTTCCACTTTTGGGAGTTTTTAGAATTTATTCAACCTTTTCAGATACATTTTTAGTGACTTCATGTAAAAGTATCAGAAAATGTAACTTGATGATGAACCTGCTGCTTTTGCTGTCGGTTGTGGGTTGGAATCAGTTCGCCAGCTATCTGAATCAGAGCCAAAAGGTTTCATCATTTGAAAAACATAAAATTGAAACAAAACTATCCTTGGAAACTTTAAGTTATAAATAGAGAAATAGAACCAGAAACCTCTGCAACTGGCATCGTCTCATTTGTGGCCAGTTTTGTCAATTTGACAGATTATATACAAATATGCATTTTAAGCTGGGCTGTTTTAATTACATGATTGATACCATGATTTTCACTCTTCACAAGCTACATCATATTAAATGTCATATCTGCATTCTGTAGAAGCAGAACCCATCTTCTGAGTTTCAGTTTCAGAGCATTATATGGTGGTTCCAGATTTGGATACAAGCTCACATTTGACTTCACCAAGAACCAAAAAACTTTCTCTTCATGTCAGAAAACAGACTGTAGTTCTCTTTTCTTACAAAGCATAAGAAAATCATCAGTTATAACACCAATGCTCCTTGGCTGCAGTTCACCGATCCAGGGAGAGTGCAAGGTGTTAATCAGCATCTGAATGATGTCCATGGAGATGGAACCATTAAAACCAAAACTTTAACACTGTTTGAGGATAAAACTCTGAAACGTATGTGGCATCAGCATGCTGCACAAGATGAGGATCAGCTGTACAACATCTGTGTTCGCTTCAGAGGAGAGACCTCCCAGCAGCATGTAGATGATGGGGACAGAAGCTGAGAAAAGCAAGTCCAGAACCACACTCATGGTTCCTCCCATAAGATACATTCATTTAGACTGGTGAGGCTTTCAGCACAAAGTAGTGCATGCAGATGAATCAAAATGACTCACTTACCTAAACCAGTTTGTTTTACTGTATATGTCACAGGTTTTTTTCTTTCATTGACGCGGTGAAAAAATAATCCAGTTTTAATACTAGAGAGATTCAAAGAGGTTTTGCTCATGAATTTATATTAGGATTTGAGATAATTATTTTGTTCATTTGTATATATGCAGTATAAAATCTATCCTCTTACCAGTGATGAAAGCTGAGGCATATGCTGTGAGCATGATTATTGTCCCATCACTCTCTTAGAGGGTGTGTATGTCAACTCAGTTATGACAATAAAGGTGGCTCCCCCAACCCTCGTAGCTAAAATGCGTGAATGGAGATAATATCCCTCAGCAACAGGATCACAACTGAATCATTATGTGAATAAAAGTGACAACAAAAAATATAAAAAAATATAACTTGAATGTTTCCCAGGTTTGTTTTTCCAATTATGTGAACTTGCAGGGAAAATAATGTAATGAAAAAACCCACAAAACAACAGTTCTTCACTGAAGGTCCCCACCACCTGATTAATGCTGTGGTTTTCCGACAGGGACATTTCTATCCCAGAGGCTACATATTTCTTCTGTTCCCTACTGAACTTGAAAATGTTCCAGATGTCGATCCTGAGGAGCAGCGAATAAAAAAGACTATTGCAATCACAGCCATGACAGGCAGTCTGTATTGACAAAGGTTTCTTCTTCTTGTTTTTACACTTACACACAGTTGTGGTTGCCTGTATATTATGTTAATCTGCAATGATGTCAGCAAGGGGTAGACATGTTAACATGACAATTTGTCCTATCAAATAACCCTAGATCATCTCAGTCCCAAAAACAGGAGTAGAGTAATAATCGTCACGGATACTATAAACTGTAAAATCCATTTCACTAAAGACTGGAAACTACCGGTCCACTTTAAAAGATTAATTTCTTTTCAATTTTTTTTTTTTTGACAATTATTTAAAGATTCACAATAACTGACTCACAAACATTTCTGATCGCCCTCATTTATTTACACTGCGTATGTCTTTCATTGGATTTTTATCACTGTTATTCAAAAACAGTCACTGGGTTGTCATTTCCTTGTTTCTTTGTGTGTGTAAGAGAAAGAGTTCATTGATCATTATGTAAAATTGTATCTGCTGAGAAGAGTTCACAGCAAATAAAAGTAACAGTCACATCATTAGCTGTGACTCCTCCATATGACGCTTGGTTTCCTCTCCCTCCTTCTGATCTGTAGTGCCAGACACTCGTAGCAATTCAGCAGCTCCAGGCTGGCTTTTCACATTAAATACATCAAGTTTATCAGGAATCAGCTTTTTGTTGAAGAGGGCAGATGTTAGGTAAGAGAAGAACAAGATGGCAGCAAAGACAGACAGCACAGATATGATCTTAACTGGAGCGTACTGGACATACACACCATCCTCCAGAGTGCATCCTGGGAAATGAAGGACAGGTTCAATCTCTAGGACTGGGTCTCCACTCAACAGTCTGACCACCAGTCCCACCACAACACCCATAATAGCCCCATAACCATTGGAAATGTTAAAGAAGAGGACACAGACAAGTTGCGGGAACATGATGAGAAAAGCCATCTCATTGGCAAGAAACCAGAACAAGATGATACTGTTTTTCAGATTGGCAAGGGATGTCCCAATCACACCCCCCACCACCACAGAAGCACGGATCACCAACTGAATCTCTCTGTCTGATGCCTGCAAGAGAAATTAATGGAAAATCAGCGTAGTAGAGAAAATATTTGCTTCGTTTCCAGAACATCAGTGTGGCATGTGTCCTTTCTTGATAAACAAGCAGTGCAAACTGTCAAACAAAGAATGTTTTGACAGAGTAAAAGTAAAATCTCACACAGTATGTTAACATTTTCTGGCACAAACAGATCAGCTTTGTTTGCAAAGAGTATCTTTTCACGTAGAACAAACTTTAACAATTCAACTCTACAATTTCTTAAAAAGAGTTTATTCCACACATGCTAAAATGCAAATAAAACAAATGGGTGATTTCAAACCTGGGGCCTTAGGATGTTCTTGTAGATGTTGTTACTAAAAACAGAAGCTGCAGAAAGCAAAGCAGAGTCAGCTGATGACATCACAGCAGCAGCCACGCATCCGATACCAATGATGGAGATGAAGGAAGGGGTGAGATGCTGCAGGGCAATGGGCAGGACTAAGGCTGCTTCACCACGCTCATATGGAGATGGAGAACCATAGGTGGTCTGGTTCCAGTCTGAGACACAAAAGAAGGGAAAACCTGAATCAGGAGAGCGGTCTTGGTGACATTTAAATGTGTGCAATAATTTGACAGAAGTGCTGTATATGTACATATCACCGTTTTCATATGCCTCAGTACCTACTCCCTCTACTCTCCTCTGTTGTGAACAAGACTGAATTGGATGTACAGTACATCCAGGAGCCTATCAGAGTTTTTTTTGCTCACAAACCCAATCAGTAATTACCTGTGGATGAAACAGCCGCTCCGAGCAATATAGGAGGGACCCCAAACAAGAGGTAGATGAAAGCAGCAGAAAAGCAGGTGATCTTGGCTGTGGTTGATGAAGACGCTGCCAAAGTCCTCTGATGAAAACTCTGAAAAGACAGACTCCCAAATGCCTCAAACATAAAACAAAAGAGAGTTTTACATTAAATTTATTTTCCTGTAACAGGTCAGATTCATCTGTTCAAAGGTTCACGTGAATACAAACTACTTACAAAGAGAAAGAAAAGATCGATCAGTTGCCAGGTCTTTTTCTGTTCTGGCTGACCAATCCAAGGAGCATGTAAGGTGTTGTTCATCAGTGTCTGGCTGATGTCCAGGGTGTGAGGATTCATCAGAACAAAGGGAACGCAGATCCACTGCAAACATATATTTTAATATGTATGTTTATATGTGTTTTGGGCAAAAAACAGATCTTGATCTTCTTTCTTTACATGGAAAATTCAAAGCAGACTATCACACTCACCAAGCCAACAAAAATGAGGATGAGTTGAACGATGTCAGTGTATGCCACAGAATAGAGGCCGCCCAGCAGTGTGTAGGTGATGGCCACGCCAGCAGAGATCCAGATGCACACAGTGAAGGACAAGCCCAGAACCACACTCATGGTTCCTCCTATATCAGTGACATTTTAGAACATGTCTTTAAAGTTTTACATTGTTCATTTCATAAGAGGGACAACAATAAAAGTGCCAAAGTGCCTCCACAGGCCTGACGTTACAGGCTGCAGCATCTGGCTTCAAAAAGTTTTCACGCTCAGTTGAGGTGGTAGTTGACTTGTGAAAAGAGTAGATTTGCAGAACACAGGGAAGGGAAAACACATTTGCTGTATAGGTGCAGCAAACATGGCTGTACCGTCTGATAGCTCCATATTATGGGGAAGATTATCTCAGTGTTTTGTCTTTTGTCTGATAACTGTATGAGCTGTCAGCGCTGGAGGACGAACATGTGATGTTTCTGTTTTCGATGTTCAGGTGTTATGGAGTAAAAACACCATTTGGCAGCAAACAATACCCATGTTCTGTTTCCATGAGCAACTGTTGAGGCTTAAAGATATAAATAACAAACCTAAACCCGTAAGTGTGGCAGGAACCCAGAACATATCAAGACAGAGTGAAACCAGGCTCATTCCTGCTGTCAGTGTCTTTCCGTACTTCTGATGGAAAGGGTCCAGTACTGTCATGCAGTGTCTCTCCCTCATTGGCTTAGCAAACACAAAGCCACCTTTAAAAAATAAATGGAACACGTGAATCAGTCATGAGCCACATGTTCAGTTAGAAAGACTTCTAACTGAACATGAATTATACAACACCAAGGATTTCAATACATCAATTACAAGATATTTCTTTCCACACTTCTTATTGGTTAGCAGCTCTAAGTGCACATGTGTTACTGACTGGATGAAACTATTTTATCTCCCTATTTGACTTCCAGGAAAACAAACACTATTAACTGAACAAACAGTAATTATTGGTGGTTAGTTTGCTCTATAAATATAATTCATGGTAATATAAAATTATTCTTCACTTCCTGTGATGACATCAACAGTTTGTTAATCAATCATCCTGTTTTTTGTCTTACCTATTATAAAAGATGAGCTGTATGCTGTTAACAATATGAGTGTCCTGGTTAGTCCCATGGAGGGTGTGTACACCATCTCAACTATGCCAACGATGAAGGCTCCACCAACCCACGTGGCTACACAATGAAACGACAAACAACAAAATCCCAGTCAGTACATTTTTAATAAACTCCTGTTGGAATAATTCCATGCTGGCCTCATTGGAATTACAACACAACATGTCAAAATATTTTAACCACTGATGTCCCCAAAAACACAAAATGATTCATTAATGATACCTCAAAATGATCCATGCATGCGTAATATTCCAACTTAAACTGGAATTACAGGAAATTCTCAGAGAGTTTCAATAAAATATATAATCCAAAATCAATCATTTTTTTGGGGGCAAGCATTTTCATTGTCTGTATTTTACCATCAGTGAAATTCACAATTTCTCACCTTTGAAGATCAAAGTGGAAGTGTTGCTAAACCTTTGTTTGAGCGTTCATGTTTTGCTAAGTAAGTAAAGACACCAAAGGCTAAAACAGTCAGTACATACATGACTTAGAGCTGTCTGGGCTGTAGTGCAACTCCAGAACAGTTTCAAAAGTTTACTTCCTGCACTGCATTAATGTTAACTATGTTCACACATTTCTCTCTGTCGTCAAAAGTTGACACAATGTATTTCTTCATAGTCATAGTTAGTAACACCTTTATGTAAAAACTTAGTTTAGGACAGTTTGAGCTACAAAACATCACAAGTATTTATCACAGTGCAATTGACAGAAAAAAACTCTCCAGATAGTCATGTATAATCTGCAAAATCTATAAAGTTGTATGTCTATCAAGTTTCTCTTTTTCTTTGCATATTAATTACCTTTGAAGCGTCTCTATAACAAGATGTTTTATCCCTTTTCTCATACTTGAAATGTAGCCATCCCCAAACAATTGGACATAAACGGCTGGACACCAGTGCAGTGTGACATTATTGTTATTTAATATCAATATTAGGAACTCCAGATATTCTTATATAAAACATGAAACATGAACATAGATATTGCAGAAAGACACATCTAGATCTAAACTGGAAACTAGTAATTTGCATATACTAAGCATATCCTGTTCTGTCACCAACACACTCAAGCTGCCTTAAGGTGAGAGATTCACGCTCATACTAACACCTGAGGACAGCTTAAATCAGTCAGTTAGCCTATCCCCAAATCCCAGAATAGCTGGAGAGAAACCATGCAGGCAAGGGGAGAACATGCAAACTTAAACCAGAAAGGCCCCTGACCATAGGGGGATTTGAAGTAGGATCCAGTGAGGAAACAATGGTGATCACTACACCACTAACTCATGATTTATATTTTTCTTATGTGTGACGTGTTTATGTTTATTTAAAATATGTGAGTATGTTAATTATATAATAACTTAAACAGAACATGAACATTTCTTATCCCTCTTTTATTTCTCTTCTTTGGTTTGTTTTGGCCTTTGTGGCGTATTCCCACATTACCCTATGGCCAGTCTCTCACTGAAGACAAGCCATTTAAAAGGCTTCTTCCTCACCTGTCATTGTGAAGATTCCGACCACCCAGTTGAGGCTCCGATTCCCCAGCAGTACCATCTCCATTCCAGTGGCTGCACTTTTCTTTTGTTTTTTTTTGGACTTGAAAAAGGCCCACATGCCCGTAGCGAGGACCAGCAGGTAGAAAAAGACCATCACAATTGTTCCTGGGACGTTGATAGCCATAATAGATCGGCTGGATGAGCTTCTTGGAGACTAACTGGTGCCATGCACTTGTTGCAGTTCTGTCTTAAGACTCTTAAGACAGAACTGCAACAAGTAAACATCATTGAACAAACATCTTCATTCCTCCTGGTTGTGGACACTATGTTTGTGTTTATTTAGTTGAAAAACACTTAAAACTAGTAAAATATTAAATTGAAATCAAACAAATTCCACATCTCCCCAGAGAAGTCGCCCCTGTGCTGACCCAGCAGCTGACCTGATGGTACTTTTTCGGGGCCTGCATCACTTGGACAAGAAGTCGGCGGAGAACTGTGTAGATTAAAATCTGCCTGCAACAAAGCTTTTTTTTTTTTTTTTTTTTAATTGTTATTGAAGTCAATATCTTATTCTGATTCGACATTGTTTATTTGTTGACTAACAGATTCTCTTTCTTTTTGTGTCCATTCATAGCAGGGGAACATCGTTGTCAAAAGGTTTATGCTTTGTGACATCATTTTGACCCTCTCTAGTACAGCAAACTAGTTCAATCTGTGTATTTAGAGGCATTTTATCTATTAATTGTATTGTTGTAGATGGAATTGGGCTCTTTTGGGAAGTTTTCATTGCTCATGTGGTGCATGACTGATGAGAGGTTCCCTGACTTACACTGTCATGCCTTAATGCACAAAACAAGCCGAATAAAGGGTCAGACGCTCTTTATTTTCTTAGAGCAATAGTGTCTGACATCTCCCTTTAGGACAAAACTACACAAGTACACAAGAAGACAATGACAATAAGTACAAGAGCACATATACCTGCAGTGATACTGACAGTGTCAAAACAGAAAAAGTTAAAAAAAACCAACAATCCATGACTTGTATATAGCCCGACTGGCACAAACACCACCTTCATATAAACCCCATATGTGACAAAGTTGGCTGTACATCAAACAGTAGATTTTCTTTTCAGCATAGGCTCATCTCAGGACCAGGACCTATTTCAGAGTTTAGAAGAAATTGTGACACTCTTCTTCTGATTGTCCATTGGATATTTGCATATGGTGTGTTGCATTCATATCCTGTGGATGTCACAGACACAGTCTGCTGATGGTTTCTTTCTCATCTATCTCTGCAAATGCCCTGTTGTATTCATTGCATTTATTTGCTCATTTTTATCCTCTCTGGTGGCCTCTAGTGGCATAAGAACGCCTGAAGCGTTTCTTTTCCTGACTTGTAGCACGTCCCACCTCTGAGGAAGCAGATTTTTGTTGAATAGTACAGAAGTCACGTAGGAGAATAACAAGATTGCAAAAAAGGAAGTAAACATGGACATGGTCCTTATTGGAGCATAGTGGACATAAACACTGTCCTCCAGGGTGTATCCTGGTAAAGGTATGACTGCAGGTATCGAAAGAAATGGATCCCCACACAGCAGTTTGAACAATACTCCCATGCACAAACCAACAGCAGACCCATAACCATTGGAGATGCTGAAGAAGAGAATGCAGATGAGTTGAGGGAAGAAAACAATGTAGCAAATTTCATTACCCAGGACCCAGAATGCCATTATGCTCTTGTTGAACATGGTGAGAGATGTACCAATCACGCCAATCACCACCACAGAGGCACGGATCACCCATTGTAGCTCTCTGTTGGATGCCTGAGGGAGGAAATGAGGAGCATTAAAGTAAACCCAATTCCTTGTTATGGGGACACTATCATTATTTGTGTTGCTTTCACAAAATTTCTTAAAAACTTTCATATCTGCAGACTCAATCAATCATTATCGCTAACCCACAAGCAGGAAATTAAACATTTCCCCACGATTTAGAAATATATCTTTGGCAACAAGATCAATAATTTAACTGAATGTAGCTTAGTGTAGAGTTTTATCTGCTGCTCCTAAAAGTTTCATGACATCGTCAAACTTCCAGAAGCCTCAGAAAAGTAGTCTTACCAGAGGCCTCAAGATGTTCTTGTAGATGTTGTTGGAGAAAACAGATGCTGCCGAAAGCAAAACAGAGTCGGCTGATGACATCACAGCGGCAGCCACGCATGCAATACCAATGATGGAGATGAAGGAAGGGGTGAGGTGCTGCAGGGCAATGGGCAGGACTAAGCCTGCTTCGCCACGCTCATATGGAGATGGAGAACCATAGGTGGTCTGGTTCCAGTCTGAAGTGATGAAACACAAGTAAGAATGGATGACATTCTCAAATCTGCCAAAACTGTTGCCCCTGTCAGTTGGTAAAATAATGATTCATTGATACGTCAGAGGATTTACCTCTCTCGGTTTTACCTGTGGATGCAGCTGCCCCCCCAATAAGGACGACAGGTATCCCGAAGACAAATATGCCGAAAGATGCAGCAAAGCAGATTGTCTTTGCTTTGGCTGTGGAGGAAGCAGACATCGTCCTCTGGTGGAAGCATTGACTCGACAGACTCCCCAACGCCTGGAGAGAAAACCAATATGTTTAGGTAATCTATGACTAATGTAACATATAGGGGGAAAAGTTATAGCTACTTAGTTATAGACTGAAATGTATTTGACGGAGTTTATTGGTTTCTTACAAAGGATAGGTAATTATCAACCATGATCCCGGCTTTTTTCAGGTCTGGTTGACCAATCCAGGCACTATTTAATGTGTTGTTCATCAGTGTCTTACGGATATCCACAACGTGGGGATTCATCATAATGAAGGGAACGCAGACCCACTGTAGACAAAATGAAATTCACATTTTAAACCTTCAACTCTGAAAAATCTTCTGAAGTTTTTGATTTTGAGGTAAATGCAAATGTAGACCGTGCTGACCAAAGTGACAAAGATGAGGATGAGCTGTATGATGTCTGTGTATGCAACAGAATAGAGACCACCCAGCAGTGTGTAGATGATGACCACGGCGGCAGAGATCCAGACGCACGGAGAAAAAGGCAACTCCAGAATCACGCTCATGATCCAGCCTGTCAAACATATGTGTCGATTATTAGAAAATTGGATTTATTGGTTTATTTAGAAGCCCAATTTTTCTTGATATGTAAAGTAACACTGCATCAAGCATAAGATTTCATTAAAGGGGGGATAAACTGTACCTAAACCAGTTAGTACGGTGGGCATCCAGATCAAATCAGTCAAAACAGAAAGCACACTCAGCATGGCTGTAATCCCTTTTCCATACTTCTGGTGGAAAGGGTCCAGTACTGTCATGTAGTTTCTTTTTCTCAATGGACAAACTAAGACCAAGCCACCTTGAAAAAAAATACCAGGGGGGAAATCGAGACATTGTACCTCACTCATGTCATTAATGTTTATACAAAGCACAGAATATACACATCATCTTTACTGTTTTAGCCAGTATTTAACCATTCATCAACTTTGTTCTGAATTTAGAATTTTCTTTAACATTAAGTATGTTAATATTATATGATCGTACGAGTGAGTAATTCCAATTTTTAAATGCAGAAAAGCTGAAACTGTTTTCAACAAAAATTCTTACCAATGATGAAACTTGAACTGTATGCAGAAAGGACCACAAGTGCTTCAGTTAGTCCCTTGGATGGCAGGTATACCATCTCCACTATGCCAAGGATAAAGCCTCCACCGATCCATGTAGCTATGGGCCAAGTCACCAGTAAACAGTAAATTGTTCACAAAAGTGTATCTAGATATATGCTTAATTCTATGTCATTTCTTTAACCTGCACAGCAAAATTATGTGCCAACCTGAAATATGGATGCTGACCTTGATCCTTGCAGTGCCCTGCAAGGTCATATGCACAGCTAATGGAGACAATACTTAAATATGTCCTGTAAACAACATCTTTTCAACAAAACAAGAATTTGGAAAGTTTATGGTGCCACACATATTTGGCTATGTTTTAACAAAATCTGTTTTGTTATATTAAGCTGCATCATATCTATTTGCTTACATTTAAAATCTGTAATTGCTTTCTTTTTATAGATAGATAGATAGATAGATAGATAGATAGATAGATGTTCAGGACTAGTGTGTGCACCCTTGTACTGTACAAGTACTATATTTCTTTTGTATCATTTTTTTCTTCTTCTCTTTCATCTTTTTGGTTTTCCCTTCAGGGTTCACAGGTTTCATAAATCCTTCACTTTCCCTATCGCTAATCAGTGCAGTGTTACTTAAAAAAAAAACACCCATGTCCTTCTCATTTGCACACGTCGGTGTATTACTTTGGCTAACCTTCATACTTTCCCTCTTCCCATCAAACTTCTGCCACATGCCAATGCATTTCCATCTCTATCCTTGACCACCTAAAGCTGCTGCATCATTTACAAATACCATGTAAAACTGCTTATTTAATCCATAAACTCAAGCTACATAGTAGCTTTAAACATCCTAATTTCCTTGTGGTGGCCTGCTGTCATCGGCTGCTCATCAACATCATCAACAGAGTCCAATACAGCACAGAAGAAATCAGCACATTATGAATTTCTGGATGCAAAGACAGGAAAAAGGGCAGTCTTGGGAGGGTCCAGTGAAATTGCCAAAACTGGAATTTATTATTGATACTGTCACAATATCAATCCTTGCTTTAATTTGCAGGTGATAAGATTCCATGTTTTTAATTCTAGCTCTGACTATTTCATGCTGTATAAAGATACTTTGTAATGATTAAAAAGATGATGATGATGATGATGTGGAATTCTCACCTGTCATTGTGAAGATTCCCACCACCCAGTTTATGCTCCTGTTTCCCAGCAGGGCCATCTCTATCTCATTGGCTGCACATTTCTTCTGTTTCTTTTTGGACAAGAAAGATGCCCAGATGCCGGTGGTGAGGACCAGCAGGTAGAAGATGATTATCACTATCAATCCTGGGATGTTGACTGCCATGATAGGAGTAGCTGAATCACTGCCTTTCTCACTAGCTTTTGCCTGACTGACTGACAATTTGACTGACGTTGACATTCCAGAGAACATGGAAAATCACCCCACCCTGCCTTACAGACTCACTCCCTCTTCGTTTTACTTGGCTACTATACAGAAATTATATCAATGCTTGATACTCAGGGATGTTATGCAACACTTGCTGCACTGCAGATTGTTTTACTTAAAAAAAAAACATTTTATCAGACAAACTGTTAATGTTTGTCTTAAAAAAGGAGTTTGTCCTTTAACATCTTTAAAATCGTATTGGCACAAGTTTATTGATGACTCTGTATTCTTCATGTTTCCACTAAAAAAAAGTCAGATTCATATTAAGTCTTCATAATTAGAACAGATTTCTATTCTGCAAAACCAAACATGAACATGTGCATGTAAACTACATACTTTGGCTTCTTGACTGCTTGGTCTGTTTTCATTTATTTGTCCTGCATAGCAATGGGTGTAATTATAACCTGCAGATGATCATTTGGTTCAAACAAGTTACCAAGAAAGAGCAGGCTTGATTAGACTGAAAGCTGGACAGTGTGTAGTTGGGGTTATGGTCAAGGCTTTTTCAAATCTCTTTTCATATATTTGGTCAGAAGCAAGGAGAAAGAAAAGGAAGAAACAATCATTTATTGATGCCAGAATGAAGAAATTGTTGGTTGTACATACTGTTGTTTTTTTCTTTTTTATCACAAACAAGAATGAGTGATTAAGAGGAAGGTGAATTTTGGACATTCAGCTTGGCAAGGGTTCCCATTTCAGTTTTCTGATGGTTCCCTGGCACTTTGCCTGCTACCAGCACATTTTACTTCTAAGAAATAAAATGCCCTGCTACTCTGAAGGTTTGTTTCAGCCATTCGCCCTCACATTCACACCTACAGGCAAAACAAGTAAAACAGTACATTCAATATGTTAGATTGCATATCTTCAACCATCTAAAGAGAAGAAAACTCTCAGAAACTCTTTGACAAACAGCTAAGACTTCATCGTCTGATTGTTGTCGTTACAACTTAAGAAGCTGTGTGACAAGTTTTACATACTTTAACTAAAAAGATAAGGGTGTGGAAAGACGTTGCACAACATTTTCATTTTCCCCACATTCCTTTTCTTGCTGTTTTTCCACTTCCACTTCAAATCAGTGCTTTATGTGTCTAATCTAACACACTGAATATAAATATATATTTTCCTCTATTTCCATTGCTGATACATAAATCAAAAATCAGCAGGTGGTTTGAGCTCTTAACAAGAACAAGGAAATCATAGGAAGGATACCCAAAATGCTGACCCCTTAAATGCTGATTCAATTCTGATTAAATCCATCCCTTCTTTCCCTGCACAGAGGCTAATGTGAGGTTTACCTGATACCAGCCAGGTCACTCCTTCCATCTTGAATTTAACAGCTTTAAAAACATGGTATCTTTGACTTGTATCCTCTTATGCTTAGACTGAACATAGCTGATTACTGCAAATGTCAGCAGTTTTACTTTTGTGGTGGATCTGCTGCTGCAGCCTGACTAATCTGAAGTGGTGAATTGAGGCTTCCTGTTGAATGCACTGACCAAAATATTCGATATGTGGAACAGCCTGCTGGAGGACCTCAGGGCCACAGAGACTTGATATTTTTAAAAAGACGCTCACAGGACCCACCTATCTAACTAAGCTTTTAATTAACTCCTCGTTTTACTTCTTATAATCATATGTGTCACTTGTTATGTTTTAATGAAAGTCTAACTTTGTTGCCTGTTTTGAAACAACCTTGGTTTTATCCCTTTTCTACTCATTTAAAGAAATATACCCAATATACTTTTATTGCCATCTTACTGTTTTGAGCTACATCCTATATTCTATATCTTATTTTACTGTTTTAGATTATCATATTGTGTTTAGCTCCAGTGGTTCTTCGTGAGGCAGTTTTTTCCCACTTCAGGTCCCAGTGTCCAGCCATGTCCCATGAGAGACAACTACTGTGTGTGTGTATGTGTGTGTGTATTTAAATACCTTTTTTTATCTTGTAAATTGTTTTTAACTTTTAAACTGTTGAATTTTACATTGTTGATTTTAACAACAATGTTTACATTGTTGATTCTAACCTGTGCAAGGCACTTTCATCATGTAGGAAAAGTGTCATAAAAGTAAAATTTGATTTGATTTGAGGATTTGACCTGTGGCACTTATCTGGTAGAGAATCCTGAGCCTCCTGTTGGCACCACTGTGTCATTTGTGGCACCCTGGTCTGTGAAGCTGCAGAAGCTTCGTCCTTCTCAGATAAAGCTGCATCCTGGACATGACAGTGTGGCAACCCACACTGTCTGACAGGGAGCTGGAATTTACAGCACAGTGGGGGCAAATGTTTCCTCTTCATCCGCATTCATGCTAGATATTAAGTTAAGAGTTCTTTGTTTTGTTTGTTTGTCTGTTAATTTTCTGAACGACACTGATCTGACCCGTTGGATTGTGCTGGAGATTCTGACACCTCCTGCTTGCTGTTACCAGCTCTAATATTCAGCTTGCGCTGCTCAAAATCTGTTAGCTGATGCTGACTTCACCACTGACACTGGACTGACTCAGACATCTATATTTTATGTTTATATTTTATTACACTGTTTGCTATTGGCTGTATGACACTGATAGTTATTTATATCCAACTAAATAGAGGATTTTATTCAATCATCCATGTATGCAGCTGTCATTGGACCCTTTGTCTGCACTTTAGAGGCTTTTACAGCACGGTTTCTTACAGTGCTGATTTGAGAAATGGCGAATAAGAACATCTTTTATTAGTTATATGATTTTTTTTGGTAAATTGTGAATTAATTATTCATGATCCATAAAAAAGCTGTGAACAGCTTGTCCTTTTACGTAATAATAAGATATATTGCAACTTTTCCCTTGTGGGTTCGAGTTGGAGCTCCTATCCCCAGCAGCCTTTGTGCGACAGGTGGGGTAAACCTTGAACAACCTGCCAGCTCTGATATTATTGTTGTTGTTGTTGTTGTTGTTGTTGTTGTTGTTGTTATTCTTATTCTTATTACTATTATTATCAGAGAGTTTGACCAACAGGACCCTGACACTGAAGAGTATAGGACATGTATTACAACAGCTTCTTTCTTCACTCTGTACCTTGTTGAGTCAAGTCTCTCTGAGTTGGAACAGGTGGAAAAGTGAGTTTGGTGTTCTTTAAAAGGGTCTGTCTTACTTGAACCACCCTCACCTGCTCAACTTTAGCTGACCAGGTGTGATAGGGGGGTCAAACATTTACTATTGATCCATAGCCAAAAGATATTAAATATCTTCAAAAATGTAGTTGACAAACATAATCGATGTAAGAATGATGTGGAAAATAGGGCTTCAGCCACATTATTCATTGTGCTCTTCTGACTGAAACAAATAAACAAATACCAAATTAGCTGACTTTTCTTCTTCTCAGGACCTTAATATGTATACTTGGAGAAGCGTTTAAATATACATTTCTTTTGTTGTGGTGAATTTGTTTTCTTCTGATTTGTTGACTTTACAGAGCAGTTTATCTCAGAAATGTAGATAGCTAATATACTTGCATGCCAAGGAATTCACCACCACAGAGAAGGTTTTTTTTTTGCTGTCTGTGTTGTTGCTGCAAACATGTGAATAACGCCCTCCTGTATCCACCAGCAAAAAGATAATTAAAGTAATGTTCTCTAAGGAATGAGATAATACTTTATTTACTGCAATCATTCTTTCCGGATCACTGCTGCCATAACATTGTTATTCAGTGAATGGACTCAGCTGAGAGGAGGCCTGGGGGAAAATACTGTAAAGGCATTGCACAAGTAAAACCATTGGAAGGCACTATAGAAAAGAAGAATGTTAATGTTAGTGGCACCTATGAAGAAAATCAAGTTGAACAATCAGATGACAGGTGTTAAAAAAAAAAGTAAAAGTAAAATATCTACAGGCTATACTCGCAACTACCACATATCTGGTATTTGCCTTTTCAAACTTATACAGAACTCAGGGAAAGCCCAGGCACGTGACAGAGAGTGGTGAAGTTATGAAAATTTATCATCCTTGAGTCAAATTTCATGGGGTTTGGTCAATAATTAAACAAGATATTGAGAAACAAAATTTTTGGCCCCATTTACCACAATGTTAATGGAAATCTCAAAATGATCCAGAATCCAGGATTTATTGCGGATCACCCCCAAAATGAAATCAGTACTTCCTTTTCACATTTCCAACAAATCCTGATCAAAATCAAAATCGGTCCATAACTTTTTGAGTTATGTTGCTAACAGACAGACAGACAGACAGACAGACAGACAGACAGACAGACAGACAGACAGACAGACAGACAGACAGACAGACAAAACCGGCAAAAACATAACCTCCTTGGTGGAGGTAATGAAGTGGAAATAGTTGTAAATAAAAAAAACTAGAAATATGGTTTCATCATTCAATTTAAGAAAAATTAAGTTCATGTTTTTTGGCAAAAGCATCTAAAACACAGCAGTGGGAATAGAAAAAGGTGGGGTTGAAAGGGTGCAGTAGGCAACTGGCTGGAAACCATGCATCAAACATGTAGAGTCCAAGGTTTCAAGAGGAACTACAGTCATACATAAAGCAAAACAATTACTGGTTTATGATTCAATTCAAACACTTTACTATTCACTGGTTTTGCCATATTTACATTATTGTGCGTGAGTCTACTGAAACTTATGCCAAGGGAAATAATTACAAAACTTACAAAACTACTTCTCCTTGTTGCTTGGGAATTTCTTGAAAGTCTTAAACTTTGAACTTTCAGGACTTTACAACTTTCGTTTTAAAAAAATAAACAAATATAAAAAGTCAAGTTAATTTAACATTATATTACAATTGCATTGCACTGTTTATGGTATGTGCTTTATTTTAATAAATAAATATTACTGAGAATTGTTGTAGTAATCTTTCATATTTGTAGAATTTTCCTGGCCGAAGTAATAAAGGTTTTTGTGTTCAGAGTTGTGGCCTTTTAAGATTTATATCAGTAGCCATCTTCACTGTGTGCAACACTGTGTGCAACAACTCAGTACATGACTCATTTCAACTAAGACGGGGGGTCAACAACCCATGGCTCTAGTGGCTCCCTGAAGCTTTTTCAAAAATGTTTGAAAATGGAAAAAGATGAAGAGAGAAATATATTTTTTGTTTTAATATGGTTTCTGTAGGAGGAAAAATCTGATTTCTTTATTGCATTTCTTTAATTTCATCAAAGCAATGAAACATAATTAATATTGTAATGAAGTTAAACTTGAGGCGGCATTGCACAACAGAGTAGTCATGTGGTGCGTCATTCTCTACAAGATGCACTGCAGGAAAAATAAACATTTAATCATGAAGGCTCATTATGTATTTGTAGTTAACTTAGTCAATTTGATAGTAGGCTAATATAGCTACTATAGCTACATACAGCATGTGTTGCCTTCATTATAAGGCTTATATAAGGCTTTTAATTTTTTGCGGCTACAGACGTATTTGTTTTTTGTTTTTTTGGTTCAATATGGCTCTTTCAACATTTTGGGTTGCCGACCCCTGAACTAAGAGAACATGCGCTTTGCGAGTTCAAGACGGTACAAATGACTTTTGGGTGGAAAAGTTGTCATGGTGTCATCCGATACAGAAGGGGGCGCTGCTGTAAGTTTACACTGCAGGTAAAACCCGACAAAGAAACCCGCCTGTCTGCGCATGCGCACGGAGCGGGCTCTTTGAGCGGGCTGATTCAAGTGTCAACAAAGATGGACTTAATCTCCGCGCTGCGCTTTTTAAAGCTCAAAGAAATCCCGCAAGGTGAGATTTTGGCACGTTATGCACAAGATATTGGCATTTTCCTGTTTGACATTTACAGTTTTTACGTGGCGCCAATTTAAAATATGAAGTTCGCGCTTTCGAAGCGGAAGATATGAAATAATGTGAACTATCTATAGAGGAAATGTTCAAAAATGAGACTAGCATCATTCTTAATCTTTTTTCGGAGTAATTTTAAGAACCAGTCCTCGTTCTGTTGTGTTTTGCGTCACACGCGTTTTTGACATGGTATTAACGCAGCCGTGTTTCATAAAAAAAGAAAAAATCCATCTTTGTCAAAGCAAGTGTGTTTATTTAGAACGACAGTTTGTTGGTTATGTGGTGTTCACATCGTCTTATTTATTGAGATAGACATTGCTTTAGAAACACGTGTGTGTTTTTGGAGAAAGGTCAGTGACAGTTGTCTTCAAGAATTTCGCCTTTGTGCATTACCTGAATTATTCTATTAAAATCCAGGGAGTTTGTCCACTTTACATTCCCTGTGGTGTTTGCACATCCTTCCATATCATCTGACAGTTGATATGATCAATTCCTATTTCTTCCATGTCTTTGCATCACTTCACACGATGTGTTTATTGTGAATTTCAGTTTGGGTGGACGTCGTTTGGGATTTGGAGTTCACAGAGAGACAGGCGCTGGACGATGCCATAGATGATCAATTTGCAGTTATTGGAGAAAAGGCCTTCCTAACCTTGTACAAATGTGTACTTGCTCATTCTCCTGACCAGCAACAACGTACTAACAGAGATGGGGCTTCATTGGTAAACACCATCTGTCTTCATACATTCCCTGCACAACGTTAAGCTGTAACATTCACTCCAGACTTTCTCCCAAATTTGAACCACAGAGTATCTGGGCTATTCTTGGAGAAAACTGCTTGCAAGTCAAGTCATTGGTGGCTGTGTTGTCCTCCTTTATCTTGACTGGAAAGACCAAGGTGGCCACTGTTCAGCAGAGGGTGAACAGTCTGCACGCTGCCTCTGTGTACTTGCTGCTGCTGGGTATCCCAGGTAAACAAATCTAAAAAAAAAAAAACTACTTTGTCAATGTTCATTTTCAATTTCACTTACTTTAATGTAGTTAGGCTTGTTTCAGCAACCATAAAATGTGTTTATTCCCTCTAGGAAGCATTGCCAGCAAGACTTTCCATGAAGTTTTGTTGGACACATGCACAGACTTGCCATTGTGCTGCTGGCCTCAGGATTCTGGAAAGAAACGCAAGAAGGATGGCCAGAAGAATTCTCAAGTTGAGGGAAAACGCTCCAAACCACAGCGGAAGGATGCTGCAGAGGTGAACTTCATAAGATCTCTGAACCTCTGTTAACACTCACTGTGTTATTTGGTAGTAAGTTAAGTGACTTACTGTAACATCATATATCTTTACAGAATAAATGTATAGCTGGGACTAAATCAATCTAATTAGGCTTGTGCTACACATGGAACCCACTTAATTTTGTGATTATTTGATTTAGTATTAATGTAATTAATTTGTTTAGCAGTTAGAAGTTTGATTTTTACTCATTCTTCACACATATTTCCGGTGACAATAAAATGTATCACCTGAGATGTGATTAAAGCCATTGTTGGCAGATGTACTCTTGAGCTTTTAAAGGAAAGGAATTATCTTATAAGGACCATTAAGGGAGAGAACTGAGGGTGTGAGATTATAATATATAAGTAATATAGTATGATTATATGTTTGAGTAAATGTATAATTTGGAATTAAATACATTACATATAATTTATTGTTATTTAGAACAACAAACTACCCTTTGCTTTTCACATATTCATATGTTATACCTGTATTTTAATACAGTGATTTCATCATTAATTATTTGCCAGACTTAAATGTTGGTAGTAATCATTTTTGGTGTTTTTAATGGACATTGTACTTAAATGAAAACCTAGACTTTTTGCTGATTATTAGATGGAAATAGATGATGATGAGGAGGAGGAAGAGGAGCTTAATTTCTCTGGCCAGGATTTGGTGAAGATTAGAGATGCTGCGGTTCTCCTCATTCAAAGCCTCCTTAGACTCCTGCAGACCTTTCCACTTGGAGACAGACCACAGATCGCCAGCCACTGCACGCAGGTAGCTGCTTGCTGTCAGCACTCTGTCCTCACCACACTGAAGCATCGTCATGCATGATGTTTACTTTTGTTTCCTCTGAAGGTCTTCAGTAAGCTGCTTTACTTTGAGCCGGTTGTTGGAGAGCTTAGCTTTGCTGCTGTTCAGTGAGTTATCATAGTTCTTCATCTGACTTATTGAAGGATGCTTTTTATGATTTGAAGATATTGGTTATTCTTTGTGTGCAGGGATATCACAAACTTGAACAGTGTGCCTGAGATGGCTTTCTATGGCCTGCAGCTGCTCTGTCTGCCTAAACATGGGGACCAGAAAGAAGTAAGGTCCAAATGTCAATGTCTGCACATTAGAAAACATTTAAAGCAGGATCCTTCTATACCAGAGAATCTTACTTTCCAAATCATTTTTAAAGTAGTGCTTTTTGCTTAATGCCCTGAAAGATAGGATTCTAATTGAATCTGATATTTGTGGTACAGTCCCTGCAGAGAGTTTTCCACCAACTTCTCTACGTCATACTGATGATGAATAAAAGCAACAGAGGGAAGCCGACCCTGATGGTAACCAGCCGGACCATCCTGTCAACACGTGACCAGGCTATCCAATTTATTTGGTAAATGGCTATGTTTCAATCAGCTGTGCAAATAATTGGTTGGGTTCCACCTCTTTTGTTTCATGTTCATTCAGAGAGCCTGGTCTAATCTAAATGTAAATGCTGTTATTTTTTGTTTGTGATTTTAGTTTTCTTGTGTGTGAACTGAGGGAACTGGCACTTCCTTTCCTGCAAGTCCTCCTGCAGCATCTCTGTTTCAATGTGAGTGCTCCTACAAAAACTTAGCAGAAATACACTTTCTAAAATATGAGCAGTATTTCAACAGATAAATGAACAGGCTGCTTTTATGGCTTTACAGTTGCTGATATATAGCTGATCTTTTCTTCTGCTGTGCAGATGGTGGAGAAGAGTGAGTTTCGAATGCATGGAGCTCAGGCTGTGGGCATGTTGACATCGCAGATGAAAAGTAAAGACTATTCCTATTTTGTCAAGTGGCTGTCTAACTTCTCCAGAAGCTCAAAGGTAAATGTATTGTCCTCTGCTAGCTGACATTATCACATAATACTTAAAGCAGTCTGCAAGGTTTCAATTTCTGTAAGTGCCTCAAAATTCTCATGTATGGTCATTAAAATATTTCTGTTCCTCATCTGCTTTCTGTAGATGGTCCACCGGTTGTTCTCTGTAGACGTGGTGATGGTGCTGCTGGAGCAGCCAGAGAGGCAGCCAGAAGAATGTGAGGACCCAGAGTTTGCCTGTTTCCTCCCACACAAGTTCCTCATCCAAAACTTGCTGTTTGCCCGGCGGATGGACAGTTCCCCGACTGTCCAAGGTCATGCTCTGGCCTGCCTGGCTCAGTGTCTGGAGCTGCCATCATTCAATGCCACTCGGGCTGTCCACAACCTCTTCTCTGCTAGTAAGGAATGATTATTATATTCATTTGTACATTTTTGATGAGTATTCCTGATATTCTAAACTGTTTCCTCTCTGTGTTTAGCTGGAACCCAGACTGTGTTGGATGCTGAAGTTACAGAAGGTATTTGCTTTTATTTATTTATAACTTGTCTCTCAGCTGCTGTAAAAGACACAATCAGAAAATCAGAAAAAAGGAAGGATGAGTAATAAAAGTGATTTGATCAAAGTGGATCTTTTTTCTTTTAGGAATTTCCAGTTCCCAACAGACTCAGAAAACATACCGGACTCTGCCGTTCCGGACAGTGGAGATCAGCAGTGCTGATGTCTCTGGCTCTGATGGTAAAAGCATAGCTCTGACCCCAACAGGGGTCACATGTGCTCACACTTCTTCCCTGCTGTGTTTTTGAAGCAGTTTAAGTCATTGTTATTATTGTCATTATTATTATTTATTTTAAATGCAGCTAAAGAGAATCTGGCTCTTCTCCTTCGACGTGTTGAAGACTCGAAAACAAATGTTAGAAAGTCTGCACTGCAGGTATTAAAGAAATTCATTTTGGTAATGTATGGTCCCTCTGGCTCTCTGTATGGTTTCACACATGACTTTTGACCTTGTACCTGTGCTGTTCCTCCGCAGACACTGGTGGGGCTTCTAAAACATGATGTCATTCCAATGAGCTGGAAGATCTTGGCTACACTGTCAGACCGCTGTAGAGACCCAGCTGTGTCTGTGAAGAAGAAGGCACTCCAGTGTGTTGGCGAACTGCTTGCTGTAGGTCTGAAGAGAAAGAGAGAGGGATGTTTCAAAATTAATTCAACATTGACCATTTTTTGTTTAGGCTAAACCAGAATGCAGAGTGGCGCAGAAGGCGTGGCTCCAGGGTGTGGTGCCAGCAGTGATTGACTCTGAGAGCTCAGTGCAGGACAAAGCTTTGGAGGTTCTGGACCAGGTCTTGCTCAGTCAGGTCAAGCTGTACTCTCCCAACTGCCACCTGGACACCAGTCAGAGACTTGCCTGGGATCTAATGAGTCTGCTCTGTCACGAGTGCCAGAATCTCAGGTCCGATATTCAGCTTGTTTTTAGAAACGCTGGATTAAAGTGGAAACATTGACGTTCCATTTATTTTACATAAAACAATTTATAATTTGATTCTCGACCAAATAAAAAAAAAAAGTAACAAAAACAGATTATTCTTTATATTCATATTATGGACAAAAAAGTGAGCAAAAGCACTGTTATTTACACAAACTCTTTTTTCCAGTCGATATTTCAGCAGGGCCTTCACCATCTGGTCCAAACAAAACAAGTTTACACCAGCATTTATCACCAACTTGATTTCACACACCGAGGCTGAGCACGCTGCTGGGGCCTGGCTGCTGCTCTCTGTGGTTGTTCCATCATCACCCAAGATGCAATTTCACAAGATCCTGGATGCCTGGGACAAGATGATAAGGTAGGAAGGATGCCCTTTTTTATTTACCTTATGAACTCAGTACGATCCCACATGATTTGTGTAAAAACACTTTTGATATTAGTTCAAAAGATATAACTGTGACGACCTGCTGCCATATCCTGTGTGTGATGGGAGACATAGCTGCACATCTGAATGAAGACACGAAGGCTAGGATAGTTGGTAAGTGATGAAGTATTAATGTGGCAGGAACACTCAATGGAAGTGGCGCTCATTATCTCTGTCCGTGCAGACGACTTGATGTCGTGGCTGAAGACTTTTACTTTATCCCTGGAGGTTATCTCTGCTTCTGTGGAGACTCTTTGTCAACTGGGACACAATGACAATGTCAAACAGACTCAGGTTGGAATCTTGCTCTTCATTTGCAATGTCCCAGTCAAGTTGCAGAGAGGGGGGAGGGCTGTGTTTCTTAGTTCAACTCCATTCAGTCTGTCTCATTCAGACATAATCAATGTGATTTTATTTTCTGTCATGTTGTATTTCTCGTTTTATTCAGGATTTTCTGAACACCCACTGCGGTGAACTGGTGTCTGTGTGTGAGACATACCTTGCTAGCATTCTCCTGAGTGAAAATGGAACCCAGAACCTCAATGAGGACCTGATGGTGATGAACTTTTCCTTCTGTTTGCAGCTCCTTTGCTTGGTGATGGCTATGACCACTTTATTTGCCAGCAGTTTTTCCACCCAATGCTACAACATTGTGTTTAGATATGCCATTTTGTCATGCCATAGTTTTTAGATATGCCATTTTCATACATATTACAGAATACTGAACCATAAAATGGTCCTCGACTTTGTAAAAATGTACTTTTTGTGATGAATCGTTTTTTGTCCACCAGGTGAACCATCTCCACACTCTAGGTGTAGCATCATTGCACTGTCCTGCCAAGGTCAGCAAGAGAACAGTGCTACTAGTGGAATCTGTCCTCACCTCACATTCAGAAAAACTAGCTGGTAAGAAAGACTTCTTTAGAAACATGGGGCTGTGGTCTGATTCCTGCTCCTGCAAAGTGTACAGCTGTTTGCTGTAGGTTCACACCAAGCTAAAAAAGCTAATTATGGTTAATGCTTCATGTTGGGTATTATAGAACACCAGGGAGAGCTGCCAGCATCACTGCCTCTGTCGCAGTTTAGAACAAATTCCCTGCCAACCAAAGTCAGAGCACATGGAGTCATCACTTTAGGTAAGTACCCTAAAGCCTCGACCCTTAATTTCTACTCTGTCATCTAAGCTCTGGCGCCTCCATTCCAATACTGTCTGTTGCCTTTAGGTAAACTGTGCCTGCAGCACGACAATCTGGTCCAGAAGTACCTGCCAGTGTTTGCTAGGGAGTTAGAGGTTGGCACAGAAGTTGCTGTGCGCAATAATGTGGTGGTGATCATGTGCGACCTGTGTGTTCGATACACCAACATTGTGGATCTCTACATCCCCAATATCTCAGCCTGTCTGCGAGATAATGAAGCAGTCATCAGAGAGCAGACCCTCATCATGCTGACTAATCTGCTCCAGGTGGGGGCCGTTCTGCTGTGAGAGGGAGACACGGTTTTGGTCAAAGTGCCGTTGCCTCTAGAGGCACTATTTAGTACTGCAAAAAACAGCTGCAGCCAAGCTTGTTCGTATGTTAATTCTGTTGTTGTGAGTGCTGTTTTTCACCCTGTATTGTCACAGATTGAGGTTTTCAACACTTTTTTGTAGGAAGAATTTGTTAAATGGAAAGGATCCCTCTTCTTCCGGTTCATGCTGGTTCTGGTAGACCCAGTTCCTGCCATATCCAGGTAAAGCTCATGTCATCAGATTCTCTGAATAATTAAGTGTATGGAGTTTAACATCAGTTTTGCTGTTTCCTGTCATAGCTTATGTGAATACTGTTTGTTGCACCTGTTACTGAAGAAGAACCCAGAAATGTTCAGCCAGCACTTCATTGAGTGCATCTTCCACTTCAACTCCTACAGCAAACATAGGCTGTACAACAAGTTCTCTCAGAGTGAGAGGTTAGTTTTCTGGGAGGAGTACCAGCAGCTTTTGTGTGTGTGTGTTTGTGTGACTAATTCAAAACTTGTTTTTATTTAGAGAGAAGGTTCAGTTCTCACTAAAGGGGCCGGAACATCGCGACAAGCGCTTCCGGATCTATCGCTTCCTGTTGGAGCACTTTACGGACACCCAGCGCTTCAACATCACAAACAAAATCAACCAGACTGTGTTAGGTGAGCAGCAGAGCATCTCTGGAGCTTTCTCTGGAATCTGCCTTTGGTCCTTCAGCAGAAAATAACATCTTAATGTTCCCTCTCCCAGTATGTTTTGCAGATGAGGAGCTTCCTCTGGATGCAGATGGTGCTGAAATCCTAAGAGAGACTTTCAATATATTGAGCCTGCAAGAGATGAAGCTGCAGGCCATATCAAGCACAGCTGGAGGTGTTACAGGGGAGGAGCCAGAGGAGGAGGAGAGAATGGCTACCATGGCGAAAGCTGTCCTGCAGGCTGCACAGAAGAAGGTGGTGTCACAGGTGAGCAGTCTCAAGCCAGGTGTTGATTCAGCGTAGGTGCTTGCAAAAATTAACAACTACGTGAACTATTCACCAGCTTTGATTTTCACTTTTACCTTCTGTTTTTATCCACAGGTCCAGAAGAAGGCCTTCATTGAGAACACGGTTCCTCTTATCATCAGCCTGAAGAGCCTGCTGGAGCAGAAACGTTCTCCAGTCCTCAAAGACCTCATGACTTACCTCCAGGTGCGTCTTGTTTACCTTTACTTCTTTGTGATGAAATGATGGAATCTGACTTGTGCAATCCCCTGAAGCTGAGCGTGACAGTTTTCCTCAACAATGTTTCCATCAGGTGACGATGCAGGACTACAGAAATGAGGTGAAGGTGTTCTTCTCAGGAGACGAGCAGCTGGCAGCTGAGGTGGAGTTTGCCCTGAAGACTGCAGAGAAAGAGAGAGAGATGGAGAAACAGATGGAGAACTGTAACCTGACAGGAGAACCCAGGGCCCCCATCACACAGGTCAGAGCACATCATGGTGACTGATGATTCTCAAATTCAGCTGACTGTGATGATTTGTAGACTTGTGATTTATAAATAGAAAAATGTGTCACGCTGATTTTGTTCTGTTTAGCCTTCAGCCCCGAGCTCACCTTTGCGGTCCAGGCCACTCATCCCATTCAGCTTCGCCACACCACAGCCGCGGCAACCCAAAATAGCCTCTGGTAGACTGATGCACACCGACAGGTGGGCGTACTACAGTACACTCTAGGTCGCAGAGTGTTCCTCAGTTTACTGTGACAATTTAATATAGTCTGATATGTGTGATCATTTTGATGTGTCCTTTATCAGCCGCGTGCAAAAGTCCAGGACAGAGAAAGTCCAGATGAAGTCCATCATGCTGGAAAGAACAGGTAAGAAGCAGGCAGCATGATCAGATTGTCCTGAGAACATTTAACAGCTACCAACAGTCTTAGCTTTCATATGTGCACCAACAGATATTTTATCTTTGCTGTGATTTTCAGTGCTGCCTAAAGGAGCTGCAAAGGACCGAGCTATCAGCACGCCAAAAGGTCAGAGAGAAGGTGAAATTCCTTGAGCTTTTATCTGAACCTTAGCCGTCCTCCCTTCCCTTTAACGCAGGCATAAGTGTGAATCTAACCTTTGACGAAGGAGTCAGCGCCATCTTCAGTGATCAAGGAAGAAGTGAGATGTCTTCCTGTAAATGGTCCCCAAATTCTCAGGCCTGAATTTTAGCTTTAATCTATGTGTCCTTCCCAGGTCTTGGTAGGGAAAGCAGCATCCTTCATGTGCGGCCGAACGAGCAACAGTAAGTGCTCATCCGTAACGCATATTTGATGTGTTTTCAAAAATCTGTGAAATTGTCTAGTTTGCATTTTATTCAGGTTTGATTCTACATCTGAAGAATAGTGATGTCGGAGGCGGGGGACCTCATTCATTGTTGTCAAAGCTGTTCAGTGAAAGATGAATTGGCAGCAGTTTCAACACAGCACAAGCTCTAATAATAAACCCTGATCTGACTTCTGTCTTGATAGTGAACTCTGCTAAACAGATTGAACTCTGTTAAACAGGTTCAGACAGTACAGAAAACAGGCCTTTAGCCCCCTCTCGTGGCGGACTACGGTAATTGCAGTAGCCACAGTAGTAGAGACAAACTAACGTTTGGAATTTAAACTCGTTTCAGAGCTCCCGGACTGAGGCAGTGGAATGTGCAGTCTCCTCTCCGCAAGACCAAGAAATCAACTAGAGTTTAAAAAGATCAGGTGTTCCTTTTTTTTTGTCTTCGATGCCCTCTTCATCTAAAACTGACAAACTATTTCCCACTTGTGCCTGCCTTACTGTTGTTATTTTGCTAATAAAGTTGCAGTACATTTGTACATCGTCTTTTTTTTTTAAGACTTAACTTTGCACAACCTGTGCTGTGATGATTGACTGTGAAGTTTGAACTGATCTGACTTCTCAAAGGTTCAGTTGCTGCAGGCTCTGTCTCAAACTCTCCAATAAGAGCCTCCCAGCAGGGACACGTGACGTGAAACCGTATGCGGAGTTTGTTTTTGTTGTGTGTGGAGAAAAGTGGAGAGGGGGAAGGCTGCATCAAGCTCAACAGGAGGAGGGAGGAGGAGACGCCTGGAAGTACTGACAGCCTGCCATAAAATAAATCACTTGTGGGTGATTGGGAAAAAAAAAACATGGGTTAGATTATTGATCTGTACGACATGAAACGAGTACGCATTACTAGCAGAGGGTTAAATCATATGCAGTCAGTTAAATCATATGCAGTCCGTCCGGTCGCACAGTGGGTATTTTATTTTGAAAGGAGTCGCAAGGAAGTCGTTTTGTGTGAGTTGCGCAGGAAAAGCGCAGAGAGTCGGCTTGACTTCGGAGGAGTTTCGGACCCGAAGAAACCGGCGTCGAACCGAGTCCGACCACGATGGTTCCTGACTCTAAAGGGGAGGAAAACACCTCCCACCACGGCATCTAACAACGGGACGTGGGCCGGAATGGTCTTTTGGGTTACAAATTCTGTTAAAAAAAAAAAAAAATCAAACAAACAAACCCCCCCCCCCAATAACCCGAGAAGCAGCATTTTCTTCGGCTGACCCGGACTGAGTGAGAAGGTAGGGGATCCTAAAGCTAGGCAAAACCTCTTGGTTTTATTCTTCACTGTCAGACTGCTGAGAATAACACCTAAAATAACATCTTCTGGTGTTTGTGGCATCGTCCAGAAAGCCACAAGAATCCTGCGGGACGGGCAGTACAAGCGCCACCTGTTGAGAGACGTCAAGCCTTTTCACCATTTATTTCTTTATTTTTGGGGGGTTTGTGTGGAAAAAGTGGAAACCTGGTCACATATTTAGTATCTAAATCAGACTGACTGGACAAATATGCCTACAATGAAGTTGAATGTAGGGAATAACTAGATAGAAATACATGGAAAAGGTGCAGTGTTAAGAATGGGAATTACATTGATTTAGGTAGAGTGCTTTCAAATATTTCCTATGAATTGTTGTCAATTTAACATTTTTGGCGTGAAACAATGGAAATGGTGATGTATTGTCTGCATCTTAAGCGAGGCCAGTAGTTTAGAATGAACACTGGACAGGGAGGATGGGTGAATCTGTTGTTTAGTTTTGGGACAGAAGACAGTTTAAACACAGGTTCTGTGTTAAAAGATGTCACCAAGTCAGTGTCTATGGACACGATCTGCATTTATTTCAATGAAAAACACTTTCCCGAGATGACACCTTCTGATTTGATGCTCCAAGCCAGACACAACCAAATAAGTGAGGAAACAACTTAGATAGTGCACTCTTTGGTGTGCTAAAGTCGCTGGAAGTTGGCGCGTCGGTGGTGTTTGTTCAGTCGGACAACAGCAGGAAGGAAGGATCTGTGGTACCTGGGGATCTGCCCCCATCGAAGAAGCCTTTTCATGTTCGATTGAACTTCTGATGCTCTTGACTGTTCCCGGTCGTTTCAGCCTTTGAGCAGCAATGGCAGAAAGATACCGGTCTAATGAGCCCGATAACTGTGAAGAATTGAGACTTAAGTAACTCTTCCAGTACTTATTCATCGCAATGAAATATTGCATCATTAGTTGGAGGCAACAAACTAAGGCCCTTCCGCATCAGTGACTTCCTATTCCCAGTTTGATTCAAAGACCCTCGGCTTTGTCCCGGTGTTGTCTCACTGCTGAGTCAGAGGGCTCAGACCTGGGATTTCTTTGGTACTTCCAGCTCACAGTCCGGTGTGTCATCTATTGTTTGCCTGATAATTAGACTGCAACTCCACCACAAGGCATGAGCAGGTTCTCAGGCTGCGGTGTCATCTGTCATTTCACCGGGCTTGAAAAGAGCTTAATGTTTTTTCCCCTGGTACCGACTTAGGCTCTGCTTTTCCAGTCTCCAGAAATCTGCTAATGTTCTTAGTGTGCAAGTCAGACTGTTGTCTGCTGCAAAACTGAATCAGAGGTCAGGAATTCACGCAGAAACTGGATTTATGGTTACTGTGGACAAAGAACCGTGCAGCGTGTCCTTCACGCAAGCTGGAGTGGCGATGTTCTGCAATCAATCCAGAGGGTTTAACTGGCTAATAAGCACTTTATACATGATGACATTTGAGACTTAGCAGAGTGTTGCTTTTCGTGTGTCTAACTGTTAATTGAAATAGAAATATTTTGATTGCTTAAAGTGTCATATGAAATGAATTAAGGATGAATAATGATCGTGTTAAAGCGGATGTACGAAGCACGTTACATAAACACAGGAGATGCAGATGACTTCACACACATAAATCAGGTCTTCTTTTCTCACAGTAACGGTTGTGAGTGCTGGTGGAGGCCACCACAGCAGGTCAGAGCCTCTCTGATAGAACACAAACTAAACAGGATGAAAGTAGTTCAAGTGCATCATCTCCACCAGATGTATTCTTCCTGTCGCGTATGTCTGGATCCTCTGCAGCTGTATGCAACTTTGAGCTCCAAACTTAAATCATGGCAAATAGTGCGTTGTTTGTTTGCCGTTTCTCTCTTCCCTTTCTTTCTATGTTCCCAAATGTGAAAACCAGCTCCCAACAGTGACCCAGGAGTCTGTGAGAGATTTTCCAGGTCATGCCCCACAAAGAAAAGGGCCTGCTGAAGTGGAGCACACCCCTGCTCTGACCTTATATCTTCCCGATTGCCAGATCAGATGGTTTTGATCCTTGATTCTGTACATCTGAAGATGCAGAAAAGCAGAATCTGCCCAAGACGCAGTCTCTACAGATGCAGAACAAGTTTTTATAGCACGATGGTAGCTTTATCTTCATATTAATGAGGTGATTAGCCTTTATTGAGCTCGATAATCTGAATAAAATCCTATACACATCCAATTTAGATTCTATAGATGAGACTTTTAATGTGTACCAGGTATTTAAGTCCCTGTCTTTTGTCAAGATTAACAGTGGCATTAACATTTAAACCATGACTTACCACCTGAGAAGCCCTCTGACACAATCAAATAAGGCCCACTGAAGCAGGCTGGAAAAAACTACAACCTCCTTCACCCGTCAACAATTTCCTGAGCGGTGCTCTGCCGCCCAGTGACATTTCCTCAGAGCGGCAGCTGCTGTTTTGCCCTGTCCGCATGAAGTGTTTCACTACAGATGCGTGTCAGACACACTCCAGTTCCAATACCAATAAATGTTGGTGAATAAGTTTCTGTTTTGCATGGGGTTTTCATTCCATGGAAAACCAACTACACACACGCACGCGCACGGACACACACACACACACACACACACACACACAGTGGGAACTCTACTTTCCAGGAGAAGTAAATGTAAACATTTAAATTCCTCATACTTCTCATACACACTTTATTATTGGTTTTCTTTGTGTCCGAGTTGTGTGGAAGCATCGGCAGGAGGAACCTCTACTTCGGACCCCATACTATCACAAAAGTCCAACTATGTATGCTGCAGCACAAACACTGCCAGATGGTGGCAGATTTGTGGATGCAATTTTTCATCAACAACGATTGCTGTGTGTCTGCAGCTTATGATCGGTCAGTGGCCCAGTAATGGTCAGAGTGACGGTGTCTTTCTGTGTAATACCGTAATACTCACAATGTCATTGTGTTGAGGGACAGCAGGCCGGCGTGGAGTATGAGCGTCTCTAATCATTTCTTCTTTCCTCCCGTAGCTTCAGACAGAAGACAACATGTGCACTCGTACCACCAGTCAACCCGTGAAGCAGGAGAGGAAAGGCAGTTTCTTTAAGGTAAGGTGCTCCTGTAATCACACGTTTGTGTGGTGAACACCCACCAGGACCCGAGGAATGGTCGAGGTGGGTGGGTGATTTACAGGCTAATTCTGAAGAAGATTGAAGAGGAGGAGATGTGGGTGGAGGAGCGGGCCTGAATTTAGCTCTGTGGTTTTGTTTTGGGGTTTTTTTCTGTTTTTTTTTTTGGGCACTTGTTTTAACAGGTAAAACATGAGTCATCGACACATAGAAAAAAGATTTTCGGAGAAGACGAGGAAGATTTAACGTTAAAGGCAGAGAGGTGGTTGGTTATTGTGACATTACAGCAGCAACTGTGGCGTTTCCTCAGATGTAAACCAAACAAACACAATATTAAAACCACAGTCACAACAACCACGATTTAACGACAATCGGGTTTCTGACAGGCGAGGCCCGTAATAGCTCTGCGTGTAGATGTGTAATGCTGAGTGAAGGATAGTGAGGTGATTGTGTGTACATATCAACCAGTGTGTATCGTACGGCCACCACATACTCAGGAGCAAAATCACGCTTTTGGTCACATCCGAATGCCCTGTTGGTAAAGTATAGTCAGAGGATCTTTGTCTTCTGTGCCAGGAAGGTCAAATGTTCAGTCAGACATGGTGGGTTGTGTCTTTAGACAGAAATGAAACTGGCTTTTTTGATGGATCGACTCATATGAATACCGCTTCCTTTTCTTTAAAATCTGTCTTATTCCATTATGTCACTGGAAAATTCAGATCCGTTGCTTCGCCTTCAGAAAGAAGGCAAAAGGCTTCGTGCAGGTTATGACATTACGACTTAAATTATCTAAATGTGTCAGGATAAATGAGTGAAGAGCTGAGATATGTCTGCGGTTAGAAACAAAATTGTCACAACTCTTCAGTCGTGTTTCTATTTTTTCCTTGCAGTTATTTTTTAAGTTTTTTTTTTTTTAAATGGCAAATGGGATGAATCGAAATTTACCTTTCTCTCACTCACAGCCAGTGCGAGGTTGCCCAATAGGGAATTTGCCCAACAGGACACAAATTCAGGAAGAGAAACAAATGACGTCAAGTTCATTTTAACCAGAAGTAAGATCTTGAACGTCTAGGTGATAGCTAACAGTAACTCTGCTGGTCTGTGGTAAAAAACAAGATTTCATTTCTGCTTATGTGACCAATATTTTCAATAGCTAAATGTAGCAGAGTAGCTGTGCAGCCTGTAGCTGATGAAGGTGCAGCCAAAGGAATAAAGTGATAAAATAGAAAACACTTGCCATTGTCCCACGAAGCTCCTAGGATACAAAACACAAACCTGCATTTTGCCGCACTTTGTGGGACTCCTCATCTCGGTTTGTCCATGTATGTAGAGAAAGGGAAGTGTCATGATTGAATCCCAGTTGGCCCAGTTGTTTTGCGACAGCCAGGCTTGGAGAGTTGCACTTCACAATTCTTGTTGTTTTTTTTTTTTTTTTTTCAGAAATGTCTGAAAGCATGTTTGTTAGGTTAAACCGCAGCCTGATTGTGGATCACAGAGACCCCTCAGCTCGTCGTGTATTCTGCGTGCTGGTCGGTCGACATTTCTAATGTTAGGCGTCTCCTTTGGCCATATATAAATCAGAAGGTCCACAGAGCTTCTGTTTAGGTTTCAGCTGCTGCAGATCATTTCTGTCAAACCTGCAGGATATTTGAGGCCAGCGGGGACTGATGCACATGATGTTTTGGATAAATCATTCTCATCTCTGTCTGTATACGATTGTTGGGAGAGGAGGAGAATAGACTGATTTGAGGAGGGTAGAATAATTCATGGATTCATGGTTTTGTCTCTCACGTTTAGCTGATTGACTCGTTTGCCTGGGAGCTTGGAACCCTGAAAAAGGAAATGGGTAAAAAGACCAAACCTGTCCAAGAGGAGCACGAAAAAGACGCAGCTCTTGGGTGAGCATATTTTTCTTTTATTTTAAGGTTAACAGTGTGTCTGTTTATCATTTACCTTTAAGCATCAGCCCGTTTGGGAGCTTGTGATTAATCTGGTGCCATTTTCTACCATCACCAGCAGGGGGCGACATTTCACGACTCCGCCAAGGAGATTATATGACAGCCAGCGCTTATCTGTGTGTCTGTGACCAAAATAGCTCAAAAAGTTATGAACCTTTTTTTAATGGCATGATCAGGAAATGTTGAAAATGGGCCAAGGAACAGACATATTTTACTGATATTCCGCATTCTAGAGGAACTTTGACTTTTGATCATTCAAAGAGCAAAGATTTTATACACACATATGTGTGTTATATTTTTAAAGTATTCTTTTCTTTTTAAAGTATTCTGTGCGCTCTCTGTGTGTTTTCTATTATCGTGTGTGACATATTTACAGTGATTGATCTAAGTACACCCTGTTGGGTCTTTGAATTGGCAGGAACAAAAAATGTATGTTGCGAAGAGAGGAAAAAAGTCCCTTTCAAATGTTGAGGAAGATCAAATCTTCAATCTTAATTTATTACTTTATGTGCAATACTTTCAATGTAACTATCTTTTTGAAGTTATTACAGGCTTTTTTTCTAAATTTTATTGTTGAATATTGTGGTTATATTTTCTCTTCTCGTCTGCAGTCTGGCTGAAGAGGTAGGCCGTCTCTTCCTACAGGCCTCACCTCGAGCTGGGATGAGAGCAGCACCCACCAGAGCGAGAGATTCAGGCTATGACTCGCTCCATCGGAGGCTCAGTGTCCTGGACAGACTGGTACAAACGCATGCTGTGTGGCTGCAGCTGGGCCTCAGCCACCAGGAAGCCACACTTATACTCTGGAACCAACCTGCTGGAGTGAGTTTTCCCATTTCTCAACCACAAACCTCTCCTGAATAGTACAACTCGCCATCTTTTATATGATGGAATGGCGACCTGTTTAGGCGTATTTCAGCCTCACCTAGTGACCCCCCCTAACCTTGATTTGAATCAGCAGAAAATTGATGGATGAAGCAAAATTTAGTCCTGATGGGCTGTCATCTTCTCCCATGTAGACATTTTTGGTGAGAAAATCAACCAGTATGCAGAGGAAGGTGATCTCTGTCCGCATGGACCACGACACTGCACTTCCTGTTCAAGACTTCCCGGTCCGGGAGAACAAATACAGTAGGTATTGGGAATGTCGAAAGTCCCTATCTGTGTGTACTTTCTCTCTGAGTTCAGCCGTTTCCTTCTGCAAGCAGGTAATCTTTTCCCCTTACCTATAAAACTGGAAATTCCCTCTACTTTGAATGAGCCTGTGTTTCCTCTTGAACCTGACCAGACTGGAATTTCCAAATACTTCCATAGTGACAATATCCTCTGTAGGGGAGGCCCCACCCACCTCCGGCTCCTTCACCTGAAGATAAAGGGTGTATACTGGAGACTGGAACAATTAAATCAAAATATTTGACAGACCATTACACACACAGTTTATTACTAGACTGTTTTACTAGATGTTAAATTACATATTCTAAGTGAATATCATCTGTTACGTTCAAGATTGTCTCAGAGGAATTTACAGAAATTCAAAGTCTTTCCATTGTGCAGCTAAAGGTTTCTTTTCAAACTTTAAAAAGGACCATTAAGTTGTATCACATGTCTGATAAGCTAGTCGTCAAGGCTATTCTCGTATCAAACATGCCATTCCGTTCTGCTGCATGCAGTTTTAAGTGCTGCCTCAGCTTGTTTGGAATTGTGACCATCATATTAGCACCTGTTAGCAGAAACTAAGTAAATAACCTCGCTGTACAAAACTCCTCCAGAGCACAGCTTGTAGGTGCCATGCAATCCAAAAGTGTTACTATTGTCTTCCTGTTGTGTGTTTTGCTGTGTATTGCTGCTGCAATGATGTCACTCATGTTTCTGCAGTTTCGTTGTATTAGCACCACATTAACAAGAAATATCTCCTATAAACACCAGTATAGTAAAAGAGTGTGGTTTTTCAACATATAATGGAAACTGATTTAGATCTGATACTTATTTGCTCCTGCAGCTTTTTCTCTGGAGGGTTCGGGCTTGAGTTTTGCCGACCTTTTCCGTCTGGTGGCTTTTTGCTGCATCAGCAGGTGAGTTCATTACTCAGGATTCTTTCCCCTGGCATGCCTAAGGACACACTTAAGACCGCTCATATTTGGGTCAAAATAAAGGGAGGTACCTTGAGTCACACCTGAAACTACCATCCTCCAACTTTATTGCCCTCTCTTGGGTTGAAGGAACTCTTCCTTGAAAAAGTTGGCATTTCCCCTTCTGTGAAAATATGCATCAGTGCAGATGATCTTAGACTTCTCCTTCGGGGTAGACTACTTCATTCTTTTCATCCCATAAAAAAAAAGAGGTTAAGGAATGTGTTACTTTTGTGATGGGAAGAAGTGGTATGAATCTCAGCCCAAGTTCCTACTGGCTGCAAGTGTATTTCCTGCTTTGAAGCTTTTGGAAACTCTGTAAAAGCTGTGAAAATCTTGTAAAATTGGAATCTTCTCCTAGCCAGAGAAGCCAAGCCTTTCCTTTCTGCATGGTGACATACACACTTTTAGGATTAAGCTTGTTCAGTTCCCACCCTTTCACCCTCTGCGTCTTTAAAGTCTCAACTTCTTCTCCCCTCAGAGACGTGTTGCCTTTCACTCTGAAGCTTCCTGATGCCATCACTTCTGCCAGAACATCTGCCGAGCTCGAGGAGGTCGCTAAACTGGGAACAGGTTTGTTTCTGTTGGTTTTTACCGGCTCAAGAGGAGATGTGGCTTTAACTCACAACCAATCATACGAGTACAATTGTCACAGAATGTTGTGAATATGTAGCGGAGCAGATCTGGATGGCATTATGAAACCACAGTTCTAGAGGGAACAGTAACAGCATGCGTAATGTTTGTAGCGTTCATTCAGTTTTCCTCAATGTGACATCTGTTAGTTGTAAAAATGTGTCCGCCCCAATCCCCCCACATGAGCATGCCAAAGCAGAATGACTCAACCCTCAGGGGCAGTCGCCTCTTCCAGGCTCAGATCAGTGCTGCTCTTCTTCCCATTTAAAAAGTGTACTTAAAGTGTACTTAAAAAAAATCCTTCCCTACTGCCTCCACACTTTCTGCGATGATGCTGCGACTTAGATTTTAGCAAAAACCTGTGAGCTCCCAGCAGCCAGATGGCCTCATAAAGGATCCTGGAGATGATGACGCCTCCTTTTTACCTCCTCTTTACATGGGTCCTCGTGACGTCCAGACAGTGCGCCATCTCTTACTGTCCTTTACAAACAAAAGGGTTCCTGTTTAGTCAGGTGATACAACAGAGGGGCTTGTCTGAATGGATGTAATTGAGTGATGGTGAAAAGGTAACCTGAAAGACTTTTCTGAAGCACGTGCAAACATTTGTGGTCAGAAGCGATGGGAGACAAACACTGTTGTCAGTGCTGTGTTACCTGTAGCGCTGCACCTGTGGCAACAAGAGCACAGTCTTTCTTAGTTTTTGTCAGATGTTGGACCATCCGGATCTTCTCTTGTGAACAGGAAGTCACCCAGGGTCCCCGAGAGAAATATATTTGTAGCATAAAAAAAACACATCAAAGTCCACATAACAAAAATCATGCATCTTAAGTTCCAGTAGCCACCTTTTATTATTTAAACTACGTCTACTTCTGGTCTCATTTTCACATGTATGTCAGTAAACATGTCTGACTACTCCTCCTTGTTAATCTAACCCTGAAATACAGCTTCACAGGATTACCCACATGTTTGAATACAGTCACAATAGAATGACTTAATGTGATAAAAGAAATATTATTACGGTAATTCTAATTAAATAGGAAGTTACATTCCATTTTAAACCAACAAAATGGTGGGTTGTGTGTGCATAGTGTTATTTTTAACATATTTATAGAGCTCAAGATAATTAGGAAGTCAATGTTCCTGCTTGCATTTGCTCTACAGTCTTGGTTATCATCTGTTACCTTTCATACCTAAGCAACATAATCCTGGGTTAATTTGACAATCCTGGTAATAACAGGAACTAATGCTGTACTAATGCAAGTGTAAATGCACATTTAGACCCTGATAAAATTGTATGAGAGCCGATTAAGTTGAAATATCAACACTATTGTTTGAATTGTCAGCTTGGTGTCTTACACAAACATTTACTGACATGCAGTGAGACTACTTTTCTTTAAAGCAGTGTATTGGAATGAAGGAAATGAACCTCTGTCTAATCTTCAAAATACTTTCATAAGTTTTTATCTGACTTTGTTTTGTCTCAAACTTGAAGGAATCTGGCAATGATGCAGGTTTTTATTTCCTTGCTTTTTTCTCATCTGTAAAGCCACAAAGAAAAAAAACTCTGAATTGATGACGCAGTAAATAAAGGCAGAAGGAGGACTAGTGAAAAAAAATGGGTTGCTGTGAAAAACAAAGAGGGACTGACAGGGGTGAGAGAAGCTGGAAGGGGAGGGGGTTATAGGCGGAGCGGATCTGGTACCACTCCGCCCACACACTTAACTAGAGTCACAACACAGACCGAGCATGAGCCAGAAGAGTTTCAGTCTGTGCAAACACATCAGCGTGTCGGCGTCAGGCATGGAGCGAGTGTGAGCTCAACAGCTCGTCTGTTTGTCAGAGTCGTTTGGGATCACAGTGAGTATTGTTGCTGTGTGAAGGAACTGCTCTGTTTTCTGGTACCGGTCCGGGCATTGTTCCTGTGACTCCTTTTGTTCATCATGGTACGGCTCAGAGAGTTGGGGTTAAACTAACACAGCCCCCTTTTTTTGTTGTGTATAGTCAGTAATTAGAAGAAAATGACTACAGTGATCAGTAGAGTGAAAGGCTGTTTTTACCCAACTATTTTAGAATTTTATTGATTATTTTTGACATTTTCTGTATGTATTTAAAATGGTAACCGTGTGTTGTAATAACTGATAATGAAGAAAATATTCCTGTGACTTTCTTCTGCAGGCTTCTGGAAAAAGAGCAAGGTCTCAGTCACAGTATCAGAAGTAGTTGCACCTGAACGACCGCCTCCCCCCACCCAGAGACCCGTCTCCTCAGCAAGCACCCCCGGGTGCCCCTGGCTTCACATTCGCACCCCATCTGAGCTCAACTGTTGCCTGTCCAACGGAGCTCTCTGCTTCATTAACCCTCTTTTCATCAAGGTTCACCAGTGTGACCTCCGTGAACACACTCAACCCAGTCGCCTGGTGACAGGAGTCCGCGGGGAGGAGCTCCCCAGTGACAACCCGAACACCAACAGCAGGGACGGCTCTGTGACAAATAGCTCCCATCTGTGTAGTCTGGACCACCTCCACAGTAATTTGAAGAGCGCAGAGCAACACGACCTAAGCAGCGAGGACAGCGGCGGGGGGCAGAAACCGAGCGCTGCAGGAGGCTGTCCACGACTGCCGCCTCCACGTCCACCGCCGCCTCGATTTCCGCCGCAGCGCCTCGGGCCGGTTCGCCGTCAGCAAAGCATGCCAGTGATGGCGTCTTGGATTAACCTCCAGAAGGAGAAGGAGAGGGACCAGGGAGGCAGCCGCCTCTCTCGCCTCGGCTCCTCGCTGAGCATCAGCCCGTCTTCCTCTCCTCCCAACAGACTGAGCCTCAGCGCCCCCATATCCATCCCCTGGCCCTCCCTGCCCATCTCCCTGCCCTCGCTGTCCTCCTCCCCCCGTCGGGCCATGGCTTCTCCCTCATCCAGCCAGGAGGATGCCCAGTGCCACTTGGCACTACAGGACAGCACTATTGAGGAGGCCCTCATGAGGGCTAAGCTCTTCCATCGGAATGCCGGCAGGTCTCCTCCCCAGGATTCCTGTAGTCCTTCGGGTTCTTCACTGAAAACTGGTAACGAAGAATCAGCAGAGGGGCGCGTCAGTGGCGGCCAGCGGCTCAGCGACATGAGCATTTTAACAGATTCCTCAGACTCCCTGGACGAGTCACAGTCCCCGTCCTTCTTCCTCCCCCCACTGCACGACCCCAACCTCCCCACCATGGATGACTTCAACACCCACCTGCCCCTTTCCCTGCCCCCGCCCGTTCAACCGTACATGCCGGAGGACGACGAAGATGAGGAGGAGGATGACGATGATGCCGACTGTGGCCTCAGCCTGGAGAGCGACCAGGACCAGGACCAGGACCTGACCATAGCCCCCCCGGGACACCGTTTAAAGCGCCGTCCCAGCGCCGGCGCCTTGGTCCTGCTGCGGAAAGTGAGCTTCGTCATCAACTCGCTGATAACACCGGAGAAGAGGGCCATCCATCGCGTGTTGGAGCTGTCCAGGAACAAAAGCTCCTACTTCGGCTGCCTGGTGCAAGACTACCTCAGCTACATGAGCCAGGGCGCCGGCGCCCAGGCCTTGCAGAGCTACGCCACCGGGCTGGAGCTGCTGCAGACGCTGCGCCAGTTCATCACCCAGATGAAGAGCTACCTGACACAGAGCTCAGAGCTGCAGCCCCCCATCGAGAGCCTCATTCCTGAGGAGCAGATCGGTAAGCGCCCTAAGAACAGCAAAAAAACCTTCTGCCTTCTGTGTGTATTTTAAATTGTCTACTACTGCAGCTGTTGCAACTTCTCAGCTTTAGGTCTGCGTTTGAATATCTGGTCACAGGTTCCTGCTGCGTTGCGACATCTTCTAGGTGCTGTGACGTCCTCAACTGTAATTTAAGGATTATTTTTAGGAAGCTTGGGTGAATGAATGATGTATTTATGGGGGAGAGTGTGAATCACTGTCACAGGACACATGTGAAATGCAGATGCTGCAGATTCACTTCAACAATTGGTCTGAAACATGGACAAGTGTGTTGTCACGTGTTTTCTGCTGTATGTGTGCGTCTGTATTCACGTGGCGAAGTGCTTTCCATCACTAGTTGTAGCGGAGCTGAAGAAAACCAGCATTACCTTTAAAAAACTGTGTGGCAGCTGTAATCCAGCACTAATATTTGCATTTGACACCTGTCATTCGTGCAACGTGAAGCTAGAAAAAGGTCAACCTCACTGCAGGAAGATCAGCGTACTTCCTTTGGACCATGAAGTGTCAACAGAACACAAAGAGGGGCTTATCTGAGGAGGAAAGAACCAACATGCCTCTACTGGTCTGGTTCAATCGTTCATCTAACGGCCGTAATTATGAGGTCAGGGCCAGGTCCACCTCCTCAGGCGTTCTTGGTTTAGGCCAATAAAAGGCATGGTATATATACATATATGTATATACACGAGTCGAGATTTAAAAACTAAATCACTTAGAGTGCATCCCTGAGACTTCCTCAGTTGCTTATTAAATGAGAGAAGATACTTCAAAGCATTTTCTGGAAAACTGAGACCAGAGCGTCTTTGGAGACAGCATCTTGAAAGAGTTATGTGGGACAGTTGGCTCCACTTTTGAAGAGCGCACATGTTTTCCATCTCCAGATGTTTTTATGAAGGCCGACGGATTTTTGTTTTCATCCTTTCTTTGAGAACTGAGGCCATCAGAGAGTCTCAGACATATTCAGGTCCGACCTACATATGAAAGGACAATTTGTGAATAAAGAAAGTTTCATGTCTGTGATCTTCCGTCATCTGAATGGCCTGTTTTCTCCAAAATGTGAGACCATGTGCACGTTCGATTCTTGGAATGGTTGCACAATATTTTGTTGTGGCAGCTTCAGAGCATGTTTTGTGTCCATCTCAAAGGCTGTCCTGTCCTGACGCTTCTGTGTCTGCCAAGTCGTCCATCCAATCAGAACGAGGAGTGGAGACAAGCCCCCCACCCTCCATTCAAGTTTAGTGGTATTTTCTTTATAGCACTACTGAAAAATCTTCTTTCATCACACTTGTGCTTTGATATTCGGACACAGAGATTCATCCGTTACTGCGGAAAGGAAGGAAAATGAAAAACAGTTGGAGCCACGAATAAAACATCCAGTTCTTCTGAACTTGTGTCGGGATTCAAAAAGATGACGGGAGATCATCCCCAGAGGGGATCAGCGACACATCACTATTGGCGCTTCTGATCTGGGTGATGTTGCTGCTGGTCACACTCGTGTGTGTGTGTGTGTGTGTGCGTGTGTGCGTGTGCGCGTGTGTGCGTTTTTCCGGCTGTTGAGGCTGGCTGAGCAGACAGGACAGGGTTTCCTGTGTTCGGCTCGGTCCAGCCGGAGACAACAGAGGCTGGAAGTCTTCCTTCTCCATTAGTAATGTCAATGCAGCCAAATCACTACAACACCTGATCCCAGATATAATCAACACACAGGATGGTGATTTAGTTTTCTGAAGTTGTGTTTTTTAGAAGAAATGAAGAAATGAAAAAGAAAGAAATTGCAGCTGTGTGTCCAGCATTTTCTGATGCCTGTTTGTCTGGAAAGGGTATTTTTGTTGCTTATATCAGAAGAGCAGGAAGTAAGTTATCTTTGGAGAAGGTTCCAATTAGGAACTTTTTGGTGTGGGTAATTTCCCATTTGTGACATGGAGGATGTTTATTCCAGTATTAAGGTGTGTGTGTGTGGCCTTGGACCAGCAGGATGCCGGTGCATCAATCTGAAAAGCTTGACAAGGTTTCAACGAGGGCAGCGTTGTTTATCTTGGAGCTGTAGAAAAACATGCTTTTCCTGAAGGTAATTCCAAAGCAATCAGATGCCTGATTATTTGTAACTTAACCAGCATGTCACTGAAGAGGAAATCCAAATGTATTTTTATAGCTTTTCATAGCTTTCGTTACTTTGATTAAATTAATAAAATGACAAGAAATTAATAAAATGACAAGAAATGACACTTACATGTGTTAACACTTAACACATGTAAGTGTCATTTCTTGCAAGTCCGAAAGTTTTTTTCTTTAATCAAAATAACTCAATGGAGTCTCTGAATGTGCGTCAATCAAAGGAGACATCAAAGCCATGTTGATCAGCTCTCAGATCCGTTTAACCAGCAGAACGTTTGGAGTTCAGCAGCAGATTGAGTCTGAAAGCTGATGGAGCAGAGTCAAATCTGTGTCTGCAAAAATCAGTGCTGACTTTACCATTCCAAAGGAACACACACGCGCAAACGCGCATGCACACACACACACACACACACACACCTTAATCAGCAGCATTGTGGTTTGGCCACTCTACATCCATCCTGTATTATGATATCACAATTAGTCACACTTCACATGCTTGTATACACCCCCCCCCCACACACACACAGCACTATTCTATGATTGATGTTTCCATTAGCTGTTTTCCTCAGAATTCAGGGTTTTTTTCTGAATGTTGATGTAAACTAACGACTTGTTCTGATCACCTGATCATCTCCTGCTTACACGACTCCTTCTTCTCTGCAGACACAGTCCTGGAGAAAGCCCTGCACAAGTGTATCCTCAAGCCCCTCAAGCCTGTGGTCAGCGCCGCGCTGCGGGAGTTCCAGGTGCGCAGCGGCGAGTGGCGCGAGCTGAAGGAGAACCTGGCCCTCGCCAAGGCCCGGCAGCCTCAGGAACTGGGCGTCACTGTGACGGTGCCTCCACACCCCATGGCCATCGAGAAGATCAGGCAGAAGTTCCACACCATGATCAAACTGTACTCGCCTGAGAAGAAGGTCCGCATGCTGCTGAAGGTGTGCAGGCTCATTTACACCATCATGGAGGACAACTCAGGTGCGTTCCAGCGCAACAACCCTCTCTGCATTCCTTCTCCTGGTGTTAACCAGCCTCCTTCCCCCCAGGTCGCCCGTACGGCGCAGACGACTTCCTTCCCATGCTGACCTACGTGCTGGCTCAGTGTGACCTGCCGCAGCTGGACAATGAGATCCTCTACATGATGGAGCTGCTGGACCCCTCGCTGCTCCAAGGAGAAGGTCCCCCCCCCTCGTTCATTGACAGGAGAACAGGAACGCTCCTGCTGGAGGCCCACTGTTTGGTGACGCTCCGCCTCCTCTCTGTCCAGGTGGTTACTACCTGATCAGTGTGTTCGGAGCCATGTCCCTCATCAAGAACTTCCAGGAGGATCAGGCAGCCAAAGTGTTGAGCTCCGAAACCAGGGACACCCTCCACCAGTGGCACCGCCGCCGCACCAGCACCCTGCGCGCCGCCCCCTGCATCGAGGACTTCCAGGTAGGCGCCCGCTGGCGTTCGCCGGTCATCGGCGTTCCCCAGAACCAGCCGTCGTTTAACCCCCCCGCCCCGTACGCCCGTCTCTCCTCAGAACTACCTGCGGGTGGCGCTGCACGAGCTGGACAGCGGGTGCACGGCCAAGACCCTGCAGGTGCGCCCGCACGCCACCGTAGACGAGGTGTGTCAGCTGTGCGCCAACAAATTCAGGGTGTCGGAGCCCAAAGAGTACGGTCTGTTCCTGGTGATGGGGGGCACCAGCCAGCAGCTGGCCCCAGACACCCACCCTCAGAAGATCAAAGCGGAGCTTCACAGCCGGACGCAGGTCGACCCCTTCTACTTCGTCTACCGCCGCGCGGCCACGGTGGGGTCCTCGCCGGCGGAGCTCCTCAGGCCCAGGCTCAGCGAGCTGGCCGAGCTCCACCGAACGTCCGACTTCCTCAACGGCGGCTCGCTGTCGGTGTGACCTCGGCGGGACACCCGGGCCGGCTCGTGCGGGTGCGATGGCGTGCCACGGCTGCGTTTACAGAAGTGTGACTTCCTCTTTTGGGCTGGCACATGTTGGACTTGTCTGACAGGAACAAACTGGGGCAAAAGAAAAGAAAAAAAAAGGGAAGGAAGCAAGCGATGTTTTTTCCTCTCTGGACCAGAGTTGAGGCGGAGGGCCTGAGGATTAACCTTCAGACAGTTGCAGGTCAACTGTGTTTTTTACCTTTTGAGCGTTTACTTGTTTTCATACATACGTGGACTCCTGGTGGCGGCTGGTTCACATGTAGCGTGTAGCAGCTCCACCGTTCAAACAGGATCTTCCTCCTCTCTCGTACGCTCCTCTTCAGCTGCCTATATTTCCCACAATGCCCCTCCATAGGTAGAGGGATGCCTTCACTGCCACAATTGAAATAGATTAAATTGTTCTGTAATTGATGGGAACTGCTTTTCTTTGTTCCCAATATGTGATAGACTTTAAACCAGCATGCTCCCCTTTCTTAATCAGCTGAATGAACTGAGTTGAACAATCACACGAATCAAAGCTCAAACGTGCAGCTCTAAAAATCTATTGTTGCCATGAATCAATGTTTTACTTCTGTGCCTTCAGTAGCGTATTTGCAGGCAAATCCCATCGTCAATGAAGGATTTAATATATTTGAGGGTCTTTCAGATTAATATTTGTGAAATGTTTAAAGCATGTGTTGCAGGTAGTTTGTGTTTAGTGTTAGAAACAGGCTGGTGTCCTCTGGCACTCACAGATTTTATTTGTTTTAACCGATTATCCTGGAGATATGACAAAATACATGTTTTTTTATATGGATGTTTTTAAGTAACAAGTGCAAAATCATAGTGAAAAGAAAGTAACTGCGTGAGTTTGTGAGGGTGACTAACTTCAGTGTTGACCTTTTATTAGTCACATATAAATACTTGAAATACTTGTGCGTGAAGTTTGTACTACGTGAGCACATTGACCAGTAACGCTCCGTTTGTCTCTATTTTACATCGTCACACTGTCTGGGTGAGGAAGATCAATGTCTTCATCTATGCTCTGTATTTAATCTGTATATATCTCATCTCCATCTGTTTAAAAATGTTACTCTGAAGCCGAGTATTTGATATTGTGCAGGGATTTTGACTCACAGGCTTTTTTTTTAGTAGACATCTCCCTGCTTATCCCTGCGGTCAGTAATAGATATCAAGAATATTAATTTGCACTTAATAAATGTTTAAAAACGAACATTACAATTGTGGGTGTGGTACCTATTTTCGCCACCAGAGGGCGCTAACGGTAACGTCAGGGCGCCGCCAACGCCCCCTGGTGGACGCATGCGGCTCCTGCAGCCTGAATCAAATTAAACCAGCGGCGCTGGAATCCAGTTCTAAAGGGGCCGTGATCCAGACGGGTTTTCCGATATACCAGCTGCAGATCGAACATGCCCCGGTGAAGGCCGTTTTCCACCTGGGAGAACCAAAATCCTGGCCCGATCGCGGCACCCCAAGTACTGGTCTCCCTGAATTAAACAGTAAACACATCTTTAAATGTGGCTTTAGAATTAAAAAAAAAAAGAAGTAAATAAAAGCTCTCGTTTATCGTTTGCCCATAAACACACACCAAAATCCACACTATGATTTTTTTTTTTATAAGAAGAGTAAACAAAAATACTTTTAGACTTGTTTTAGACCAAACGATGTGAATCTTCTGGTGCCTCCATTTCCCACAATTACGCCAGAATTCCTTGCATCATCCTGATTATCCCTGTTGTCAGTCAAAAATATTAATTTGCACTTAAATGGTTAAATATGGAAATGACACTTGCGGGTGTAATCCTTCATCTCGCCAACAGAGGGCGTATAATCCTACCAGCTGCACATCAACCACCCAGCCGTGCTATTTACAAAGTACAGAATCAGGGAGCAGAATTAATTAGATTATTTAGAGTTAATTATTGTGACATTAAACATCAAATTAAAAGGCATCAAATTTGCAATTAATGTAAAAATCTTCACTTCTGAGTCCTTCACCCCTGAAAATCGCCGATTGTAAGTGACTTTAAGCTCGAAACGTGTTTGTCGGTTTTACATTCACTTGGCCGCGGATGGCGTGTTAAATTAGTGACTAATTTTCGGAGTAATCATTTTTAAGAAGTAGATCTGAAGCAGACGCGATAACGATGAACCTGAACAGACGCGGCCCCATAAGGCTGAGGCGCAACTATCGCCCCATGGTGGACAGATGTGGTAAAGACACCTGACAGCAGGCTGAATTAAACAGTAAATAGTAATTTCATACTAATATAATCGTTTATATGTAATTGTTAAATGAAGTTACCGCCCTTTCAATACAAAAAATACCGCAATTATATAAATTTAAAAGGACTTTTGATTTTATTGGAATATTTTCAGACGAAAGGCAGTGACATTTCCATCTACTAGGGGGAGCAATTAGAGTCGCAACAGTGGTGAACACTAAAATATACAAAATTAATATAATTTCATCAGTTTAACAACGGATGCTGCAAAGAAAAAAACCCCCACCAAACTAAAACATCATATTTTGGACACAAATCAAAACTATGATATTTTTCAATGTCTTTGTAGTTTTTTACTACGTTCCTGCAAGCAGGTGGAAGTTTGTCACTCAAAGAAAATCTCTAAGACAAAGTTTGTGTTACCTTTAGCAAAGACAACTTTATTAATGCTCAGGTAGCAAAATGTTTATCTAAAATTACATTTCCAGACATCTAAACACAAAGTAAACTGTTCTGTTAAAAAAGTTCTGGTGTAATAAGAGGTAAAATGTGGATATGCAGAGAAATGTATCATCTGCAAAAGCTTTCACTCTGCCGCACTCTGCCACAGGGACAAGCATGCAATCAGCTAAGACTTCCAGTTCAGACTAAATCCAGTGCTGGCTAAATCCCCCTTGGGCTAAATAATTTATCTTACCGATATATTTTCCATGCAAGTAAACTTCAGAGGTCTCAAACACGTAGGAACGAGGGGGCATATACGAGGGAGACCTAGGATCTATGAAAATATATTCAACAGATATACAGAATTAAGACAAAAATCTATGTACATTTACACCCATCTATATACAAAGAGTATTTACATCAGCAACATCACCCATGTGAATATCACATTATTTAGAAATCTCTGTCAGACGACTCTTCGGCGTCTCTGTGGCAGTTTGGTCACTTTTAAAGACCCATGTTGTCGTATTTGATACAAGCGAATGAATAGCAGCATACAACCGAGTAATCAGTGGTGTCAGTTGTCCAACGGTAAAGTGCACGACATCAACTGACCGAGTGTAATGTGGAAATAAGGACTGAGCTTAGGGACACGGTGCCACTGCAAGTTTCAGTTTTCAGTTTCAAACTGACACATATTTAAATATTTGACTACAAATTTCATTCAAATGACAAAATATTTTTTTGTGTCTTCAACTTTTTTGGACTCATGGAGACATAAAAATGTTCTTGTTGGTTCCACAGCTTCTTGGAAATATGCTAAAGTCTTTACCTCGTTTATGGACAAACAATAAGTGTTTTTTGAGATGTGGAGGCACAGTTAAGGAGCTCATAAAAGAATGTTTCCAACAAAAAGTAGGTTTAAAATTGAATTCAAAAGTATGTCTTTCAGTTCAAAATAATTAAAACTATTTTTATAATCTTCAACCATAATTATAACCTCAATCATGAAATTTAATCTAGCCCCACCCCAAAAATCTCAAACTTTAACTTAAAAAAGACTGAAATATAAAAAATTGAGTTTTGAAAGTTACATGTGTTTGTGCTTGATCGAATGTCTCAACTTAAATGTCAATATTTAAACTAACAGAGTTTCAATAATGCTTCTTTTTTTGGTGGAAAAGGGCTGAATAATCAGATTACATTTTACTGTAAAATGAATAAATGGATACTGATGTGTAAAATAAATACTGATCAATATCATAAAGTCAAACCAATAAGTATTGCCTCAGACTATAACCAGGTCATCATTAAATTTCAACATCAGTCCTATTCTGATTGTTAGTTTCATCATTGATAAATAATTTCATTCACATAATCAAAAACATTTAAAATGATACTCTGAAAACAGCAAACTATTAAAAGTTTGTGGATCAGTAAAGTGGAATATTTGCATTTCTGTAGTTATTGCATTTTTAAGATTTATAATACATTTAAAACCCTGTTTTTCCGCTGCGCAACAAATTAATCAATCAAAAAATACATTTCAACAATCAAAAGACCATATTTCTCAGAACCGATATTAAATTAAAACTGTAAATAAAAGAGAAAAATAACTTTAAAAATGAATTAGTTTGAGTCATAGATGTGCATCTTACCTCCACATTTTGAATAAAATAATAAATCACTCAATAAATACATAAAAATATATATAAAAAAAACGAGCCTGGAGGGGTCCACAAACGTGTCACGTGCTCTAAAATCTATAATCACAAATCTACTGTATATTGATTGCTGACGTCAGCGGGTCATAAATACATACAGGAAAATAAAGTCCATCAAAGTCCTCGCGCCCCACTCTTCTGACCACGCCCACACCTGCTCGACCACGCCCACACTCTCCGCAGGACACGCCTCCCCCGGCTTCTTGGCTGGGCCTCTTAAAGTCTCTGAGGACCCGCTCCCCCCTCCCCCCTCCTGCTTCATTTTACAAGGACGCCATCCTCATAATCAGCACCTGCCAGGGGAGGACACGTCCGGGCTCCCTTTCAAAGGGTCGTTTCAGTGCAACTTTTTTTTTTTTTCTCCCCATCACAGATCTGGAGTCAGTCCTGCAGCCACGTCAGAACACACGTGGGTCGCCCCCATCCATCAGATCCCTCCGTGTGCACGGCGACACCCAGAGGACAAATGTGCGCATGACAAGATTAAATAAGAACTAGAACATCTGGAACTATTTACAAAGGTGTGCTTGTTTTTAAAGCTAACGTTATTGTCATTTCCTGCACAGAACATACAAACAACGACTGTGAAGCTAAAACTTGACTGGATAATGCCCTGAATGTGTGTGTGTGTGTGTGTGTGTGTGTTTTATGCAGCAACAAGCTGCAAATGGTCCAGAAGAGCGACATAACACAAAAAATACAGAAAAGGATAAGTGCCATTTGTGGAAGTAATTCAAATGTATAACTAGGCCCACCTTTTATATGTCGTAGATGTAGTCGTTATGTTGTATTCTATACGAGTTTTGTCCTTTCAACTTTCAAAACTAAATAAAGTGATGAATGGGTCATTTGGACATGTCAGAGTTATGAGATTAAAGTTACCAAAAATAAAAAGAAGTGCGTGATTAAAAAAAATAACTTTTGTCATAATCCTATTCCACAGAATATACACATTGCAAAATATACAAGTATAGCATAAATAGTTAATGTAAAATAAAGCTACGTTATCAATAAAACATCCCGATCTGAGGAAACATTAGTTCTTTTTAAAAGCTTTGTTTTTTTTCTCGTACCTCTGAACATTTACCTCTTAGATCCGCCTCACCTCTCGGGAAAGAACAGCAGCTACATTCCAACTTTCACCAAGTTTCAAACAGCAGTCAAAAGAAAGACAGAAAAGTTTACTTGTTGGCGAATCGATCCAAATACGCAATGGCGATCAAACCAGTGAGCGGCTCCGTTCTGCACCCAAAAAAACAGGCATTAAAATAAAGTGCAGAGTGAGACCTCTTCTCACAGTGTAGCTGGAGTGGTTTGCCCATGCCCTAAATTTGGATTTCGACTTCCTGGTTCACCTTCTACACCATTTCTAGCGTGTGTGTTAAAATGTATTCATCAGTGTGTGTGTGTCTCCGGGTGTGTGTCTCATTCTTCCCGGCAGGTTGGCAGGTTAACAAAGGTGAAGATGTTGTACTCGATGAGGCAGGAGAAGCACAGGAAGACGGAGTACAGGAGGAGACACATGAAGCCCAGGCGTTTGTCCAGCGTCCACTTGTTGAGATGGACCCCCAGAACCTGGACAGGCGGAAGACGGGGGGGGGGGTTAGAACTCAGCAGGTGTTCTGGGACGCCTCGTACATGACGTGACACTCACGGTGAGAAACACGGACGCCAGAAGGAGCCCAACAGAGAAGATCAGACCTTTACTGTTCAGTTTGATCTGAAACAGGACACAAGCACAATCAATAAAAACAGTTTTAAAAGTGTACTGTGGGGCTGACGCGGAGGCAAAAGTCTCTGTTGATGGTTGGGACTCGGTTTTTTTCTTTGCTTGTTTGACCGTGTCGTTTCAGGAGGTGTCAAAGACCTCCCTGACTGGCTGAGAGATGAAAGGACAACAGGTTCAATCCCGGATTGCTGCGAGAATCCGATGCCACTTACATCTGAGCCGTAGTTGATCGCCAGCGTCTTCAGGGCCCAGGGGAGGCCGAGCCCAACCAAGATGTCAAACACGTTGCTACCGATGGAGTTGGACACCGCCATGTCCCCCATACCTGCACGCAGACGAAGGCGGGGTCAGACAAGAGAAAGGGACGATGGGGAGAGGGTGGGCGATGGGGTCGGTTCGATTGTGAGCCGAAGCATCACAAAGACAGCAGACAGAGCCGTTTCAATATTTGATGACAAGCCCAAGAATAAACGCAGATGAAAGGACAGAGGAAGACGCCCCGCCAGGCTGACGCCCCTCATCGAGGCCGCCGTCTCTCAGTGCTTCACCGCGGGGAGGGACTCCGTGCTTCATCCCGCCCACAGGTCACCTCCTCTCCTCCTTCAACTCCTCTCCACTTTGATTCTGTTGTGTGGTTCTTCCCTTTACCTTGTCGTGCTACGATCAGGCTTGCCATGCAGTCAGGGACGCTGGTGCCGGCCGCCAGGAAGGTGATGCCCATGATGACGTCTGGGATCCCCAACGTGAACCCGATCACGGTTACCTACAACAGTATCATCTGTTTTACCCCCGTCTGCCACCAGAGGGCGTCGGGCCTCACTACGAAACTACTTTTTCCACATCTGCCCAGTACGTTGATGAGAGAACGACTCATCTCACCATCCAGACCATGATGTAGGAGAAGCCGGCGATCCACAGGGTGGAGCAGACAAAGGAGAGCATGAACCAGTTGTCCCAGCGCGGCTTGGAGCAGTTGGGGACGGTGAAGTAGAGCAGCAGGCAGAGAGGCCAGGCAAACAGCCACTTGAGTTTATTGCAAGCGCCCGCTGCAAACACACAACACCACCGGTGAACAACCCGCAAACGTGTAGTCCCCCGTTTCCTGTGTGGACCGGGGGGGCTGCAGCAGGAGTTCATCTGAGGTGTCTCCAGAAGGTACCTGGACACTGGAAGGGTACAAATGGTCCCTCGCCATCTGCTTCCTCGTCGTCGTTCTCATTGTTCTCGTTGTCCTCGTTCTCCGTCTCGTTGCCTTCCTCGTGGTCGTCGCGGCAGATCCCAACAGCTCTTTCAGCCACAGAAAGGCCGTTTTCTATGCCCCTCCTACTTCCTCCTTTTGCCGGGACGTCAGAGTCACCGTTGGTCAGAGTGCGCGTGTTGATGAGCCGCTGCCTCTGTAAGATTATCACACAAGAGTCACAGGCGTCTGGCGAGATGATCCCATAGAAGAAAAAAAAGCACACGGCAGTGTGACCTCCGTTACCTCGTTGATGAGCATCCGAGAGGCCATGGTGAGACGGGTTCTCGGGGAGAAGTGACTTGTGATCATGATCCTCATACCGGCCTCAGAGAAGGACAGCTGGTGGGGGTAGGCACACAGCAGCTCGTCCACCATCAGCACCGATGGTTTCCGGTGGTAGTTAGCTGCCGGACACATGCAAATCCCACCACGTCAACGTCTTTTTTCTCTCTCTATGCTCAAAGGGTTTTTTGTTTTTTTTTCAGTTTTGCAAAATCCAAGAGAAAAAAACAAAAGGTTAAAATCTCACCTTTCTTCAGCAGCACAGCCGTAGCGTCACAGCCGTCATCCAGCTCAGAGTTATTCGCTGCTCCGTTCCTCAAAGTGGATGATTTCTTCTTCTGTCTTTCCAGGAATCGAACAATGTGGGAGTTCATTCTAAAACAGACGTCACATTAAATCCATTCCATTTCAATAATAACGTGCAATAGTGATCAATGTCAACCAAAGAGCTGTTTATTTATCAAAAAAACATAATTAGCAGTAGGTAATATTTCCTTGTACTGCAAAAGGTGGGCATGTGTAAAAAAAGGAAATATGATGTGTTCTTAAAGGCTGTTGTCTAAAGTACCACCACAGGGAAAAAAGAATTTTTCTTGGTATGACTCACTTCATAATCAAAATGTAGACGAAGTACATCAGAATCAAGGTCAGAGCTTCCCACCTGCAAAATAGAGTTGGCATCATTGTGAATGACTGTCGGTAAATCAGTAGCTACATTATATTTCTAAAATCAGACTTACCAGACAACCTTTTCGTCATATATGAACTGCAGCAGAAAAGAAGGAATGTGGGGAAAAAACAGATTAAAAGTGAAAAGCACGTGTGGATCGGACTCATCTTCCAGGATAAGGATGGTATCCTCACCACTATGAGAGCAGAGATAGACAAGGTGTAGTAGACGGAGTCCCGGAGCAGCGGCCAGTGGGACAGACGGATCACCTGACAGCAAAAAAACACACGTGAGATCACACTCAAACATGTGACAGAGCCACCATCAGATGCAATTTGCCTCTGCGCCACTAATAAGATAACAGCTCCCACATTGTGTGATTGAGCGTTACGTATAAAAGACCCAGTTTTCAAATTTCATCTGATAGATTTTCCCTCAATTTCACCTGACCTGTACACTCTTGTACACCCATGTGTGAATACAGACACAGACATGATCCAGAGAACATGTGTGGAAAAAAAACAAAAACTGCCACGCTATCTGTATTTGGTAGCACGTCTTCTCACGTCTTCCTCACTGCAGCCGTCTAGAGACACAAACGATACTCTATGAATTATACTTCTTTTTCAGCAGACATTGGTCTGATAGAACCCTCACTGGATCTGAGCCTAAACTGCGATCACCATGGTGAACAACAGATGGCAGCAAAACCATCGATTTCACAATCTTTCACTATCGAAAATACAAACAAAAATCAGAAAAAGGTAAAGCAAAAATGGAGGCACGTTTCCTAAGAGCTGAGTAACAGCATACCTGTACGGCGAAGATCCCACACACCCCGATAATGCAGAGGATGTTGAAGACGGCTGAGCCCACGATGGTGCCGACCCCGACATCCCCCTTAGTGATGAAAACACCTACCCCGAAAACACAGAATCGCCTACATCAAAGTTGGTCGATAATGTGAATTGAACACATGCGTGAGCAGACGTCTGTCTACCGATGACGGAGGTGAAGAGTTCTGGGGCTGAACTTCCCGCTGCCATGAATGTTGCTCCGGCAACATCTTCGCTCAGATGAAGACGCTTTAAAAAGAAAGAAAAACGCATGAATGAGCGACTCTGATGTCATGTCGCCACCGGTTCAGTCAAGTCCTGAGGCACTCTCTTACCTCGCATATCTTCTCCAGCGAGGGCACAAAGTAATCGTCGCAAACCAGAGCCAGAGCGTAGAACATGTAGACCGCCTGCAGGTGAGAAACAGGATACCTTTACCTTTTCTGATCCTAACTTCACAGGGAAGGAAGAGGGGACGATGGTCCCACAGAGGGTCAGGTGATACTCACACAGAGGACGTGCAGACCCACCGCTCCTTCAATGCGCTCCTCGTTGGTGAAGTAGTCCTTGGGGAACTCGTGGATCGCTGTGGAGCACAAGACACAAATGGACTGGGTGTACTGGGACAGAGTGGATAGACCTTTGGGGGGCCTGTCAGTCTGAGTTTGATAAAAACCTGAGTCACTCAAAAGGAACCAGAGAGAACAAAATCCAGTGGTTCTGCCATCCCTTCACCTCCCTGACCTTCCAGGCTCAACCTGGCAGATGTGACATCACGACTCCCTCGCCGTGGCCGATCACCACATGTCAAAACACTCCAAGTTTTTGCTTCACAGCCATCATGTGTATTTCCTGTTGCATATGACACATCTGAACAAATGGCTATGCTAAAAATAGCCCGAGTCCAGTCTGACCGTGTGTGTGTGTGTGTCTGTGCGTTCGTGTGTGTGTGTGTGTTTGGGATTTGCTTGGCTAGGGTAACATGGAGGCAGCCCGATGTGCAGTGACATTCTGTCTCTGAACAGCCAAGAGCTTGTGAGTCAGGCGGCTCCAGCTCCGAATGGCCCTGCGTGGCCCCCAAACGCAACAGGGGCGCATCTGCTCATAGGAAGTGACAGCAGCATGGAGAAACCACGAGATGAGAGCGTGAAGGAAATGAGGAGGCTAAACTAAGAGTCTGACGTCATGCAGAGCAGTCACTGAATAAAAGGAGAGTTTAGGTGAAGAAGCTGGAGCTCAAAATAATCAAAACCGTTAAGCTTTGTTTCAATTCATTAATTCATTTATTAATGTAAGCATTACCTCCATTGTAGGGAAACGCTCCTGACCATGTGGCAGCTTTAGTTACTGTACATCTGCTGCACACATTTGTAAACGCTGCTCTCTGTATAAAAGCCTCCTGCTACTGTATATGCATGTGATTAAAGGTCCTTGCATCAAAAATCTAGATTTATATCCATTTAAGAATTAGGATTAAAACAGACGCATTAACTGACAGTGACCTCTCTTATCGTACTTATGGCATTGTAATGTAAAAATATGTTAAACAAAAGCATTATATAATGTTTGCGATTAGAAAACTCATCATCATGATTAATATACAGGCTGCTGCATTAAAGTAGATCTGAGATAAAATATAAGCTGAGCTAGCTGGTATTTGCTATTGTGGGTTAAGTGCTCAGGGTACAGAAGTGTTCTGGCCTTGGCTCGTCTTGCTTCCAGAATCGGGCTGGGGATTTAAACACAGGCTCAGCTCATGCTTTTATAGAACCTGTGTACCGCTACGCCGGGCGGTTCCCGTCCTCCACAAGCATGGTCCCACTTTCACTTGGGTTGTCAGTCAGGGCCAACTTCAACCAAGCAGCAGAAACATGAAGAAGGTTTTGTTAGAGTCTGTGAGGAACAGAGCATGATCGGCCGACATTCAAAGTCACCAGATTATTGTTCAGTTGACAACCATGGCCACAAAACAAATGACCTTTTACAATCTGCAGATTCCTGTCAGGAAGAGAGGGTTTCAACTGACTACTGAAAAATAATGTGACAAAACTGCTGCAGTTTGGGTTTTTCTTAGAAAGATACAAATGAAAGCACAGACACAAGCCTGCACGCGCGCACACACACACACACACACACACACACACACACACACACACACACACACACACACACACACACACACACACACACACACACACACACACACACACACACACACACACACACACAGCTGTGTAAGATCAATGTGGATTGACCCGAGTGGAGATGGACGAATCTCCACTCCAAGGGCAGGGAAACAATATCAACCCCCACCAACAACACCCCATAACTGGAGGCTGCCACCCCCAACACTTACATAATATCACATGGATTACATAAGGGCAGAAACAGGGGGAGAGAGAGAGAGAGAGAGAGAGAGAGAGAGAGAGAGAGAGAGAGAGGCAGAGAGAGAGAGAGAGACAGACAGACAGAGATGGGGGGTGGGAGAAAATCCTCCGATACATCATTAAAGAGATCTGAGGAGGCCGGAGTTTTAAGAGCAGCAAGACGACACTTTATGCAGATGACAGATGGCCATTCCTCCATTGACGTGAAAACACAGTGAGCATCTTGCGATGCTGAGATACCAAACCAAGAACAATCAGCCACACCGCTGAGAAGCACCACACACTGAAGAAAAGACACTTTTCTTCAGAAAAGACACTTTTCTTCAGGTGAAAAAATGCCAAACATGCGTGATTTTGTCCCCAATTAAAGTAAAAATCACAAATGTTTATACTTACTTTGCTGTAATTATGTTAGTGTAACCATCTGAATTACTTTCAGAGACTCAATTTCAGAGATTCATAGTAGTAGCCAAAAGTTTAACCCCACATTTCTATAATTAGAAATTAAGTTGTATCAAGAACAACTTGATTTTAGGTATTTAAAAATACACACCCCTCTTCACATAGAAGATGTTGGATTTACAGTAACCACCCTAATCCCAGAGATGACAGATTAACGCACTGAGAGGTAAAAGCCTGCCACTCTGATAGTGACATTAAAGTTCAGTGTTTTATGTAAACAGTCTGTGCATCCTGAAAACTGAGCAGCTTAAGACAGAGGCACCCACCACGCCATGCTCACGTACACATGCAACACTGCATTAGTTTAGTGAAACCATCGACCCCGTGGACTCACGTCTGCTAGCGTTTAACAGTCCAGCGTGCAAAAAAAGCGCGCGCACACACACACACACACACACACACACACACACACAGACACAGAGACACACACACACACACACACAAATGGCAGCATGTGGTTGTGTTTATTTTCTGCCACAACTGCTTGAAGAGCGGGTGGTATTACCTAACCCGCCGGTCGGTCTGCAAAAACACGAGACAAAAGAAGGAAATCACAGGAGGTGCAAGTGCAGAAAAATGCAAATAAGTGTGTCCTCATAATGGCTAACCGCTATACACCATGCTCAAATGAAAGAGTAAAGGAGAAAGGAAAGTGCCGACTTATCGCCAGCGTTGCTTAAAACTGATAATTACCATTAAAGCACCTTAACAACCATCAGCAATTACAGAAAAAATCACTCTAGGATGATGATGGATGAAGAGAACTATTTACAGAGGTGATTGACAGGGAGGGTTCTTTTTGGTTGGCCGGAACTGGAAAACTTATGTGTGTGTGTGTGAGTGTGTGTGTACTGCACCAACACTGAAAGGTTACATGCTAATACTGGCATTTAATCTGCGAAGCAGCAAACGTGGGCAGCAAGAAATCACATTATGACCGGCTCCGACCTGGACCTCACATTAAGCTCCACAAATAACAACATCACTGTTTTGAGGTTCCACCTGAGGAAGATTCGTCCTATCAGGTGTCCACTGTACATTTTCTCATAGAACTTCAATATTTTATTAACTGCCCGTGCGTTTTGTTTTTTTTTTCTAAACAGGAAGGGAGGGAGAAGTAACTTTCCTGGTTTCCTCGGACACGAGTTAATGCCCTGAGAGCAGCATCCCAGCCTTACTCCTGATTAACAGGAGGATTACCGACGCCTTCCTGCAACGGAAGACACCGTATCCTCTGTAGCTGCATCATCTGTGGGGCACCGGCAGACCCGTGCATGCTCAGAGCATGGACAACAAGGTACATGTCATATTGTTGTCCACTCACACACACAGACAGACATGCTGCACACATTAGCTCCATCACATATATGATCAGGGTTTACATTACCAGATGGGGCTTGTATTAATCCCATCTCTCTCTCTCTTTCTCTCTCTCACTCTCACACTCACACACACACACACACACACACACACACACACACAGAGTTACTTTAATGTTCCTTTTATTCAAACATGTTCCTACAGTACATCCACTCTCTGCTGCACTGCATGACATCATCGTCATGGCTCGCCCTGTTACTAAGCTGCAGCATTATCAGCCACTTGTCCACCGTTTTCTGTTCACTTTCTCTTGGCTGATGTATATTTAATCTGCTGCTTCCTCAGAACCGACCTGCTGTTAACAGGTCTCTCAGTGGAGTGCGCTTTCATTTCTCTGCTTAACGGGACAAAATTTATTTAACTCTGTAAGGTCTGAGTGCAGCATCCACGCATCTTGTTCTGCTTATCCAGGAGGGCCGGGGTGACAGCAGATGTAGTCATGGTACTCAAAACACAAACCCTCTCCACAGAAACATGGGGGAAAGAGGGATCCCATCCCCATCTTCACCTATCTCGGAGTTTAGCTTGTCAAAAAAAAATGGTCACGGTCCATTTGTCAGATCTTGATTGCTCTACCTGCAGCTGCATCTGATAATCGATGAAGGGTTCCAGTTGTTGGACTCCTGAAGTTATTTCAACTGAGCTAACATTGGCGCAGCATTCCACACAATCCTTTTCACAAGCCTCACAACCATTTTCTCTCTTTCTGAACAAGTTGAGTTCGCATGGAGAGTTTTTGAAATGTAAACATCCCCTGTGGCGCCGAGGAATGCACGGCGGCGTGCTGAAGCATCAAAGAGGGCCGACCGATGGCAAAATCCTCTGGAAGGCCAAAACTGTCGAGGGAAAAGGGAAAGACAGAATGAACTAGGTGTGCTCAGGTGTGAAGGTGTACGTACACACACACACACACACACACACACACACACACACACACACACACACACACACACACACACACACACACACACAGGCAAATAGGCACACACATTTTTCCATTTTGTAAAAGGCACAACTGTACAAACACACACTGGCAGGTCACGTAGTTTGCTGGTTGCCATGGCAGCACAAGCAGGAAGGCATAATCCCGCCGCTGAAAAATGTGCTGATTTGCATGAGCATCAAGCAAAAGGGGGTAACTCAGATAAAGAGCAGCCCCTGCCTTTTCCCACGTGGCAGCACCATTTAAAGGGGAATTCATCCGTCACATTTGGTGTAATTACCGCAGTTCACCCCACATGCAAATACTTCAACGTTCAGGCTCTGACAAGGCGGCAGCAGGACTCACGTTGGGAAAAGTTCAACATCAATCCAGTGAAAGTTGTGATTTGGAGCACAGCCCCACTCTTTTAAAACTACATCCTTTTTTCAGGAAGGTGCCATGATGACTTCACAGCAAAGCTGGGGCACGAATAATCAGGGAGCTCACATGACCCAAAACGCTGTATGTTCTGACCATTTGAGTGTGATTGGGGTGGAAACATTCTCAATATAACACCAAACCGTTTGAAATCCAGCCATCATCCATGTCCATTCATCAACTGCCTGTTAACCGCCGCTTTTTCTCATCAGGATCAGGGGAGAGCTGGAAGATTACTGCAGCCACTGACGCGAGGCGGACTGGACAGGTTTCCAGTCCATCACTGGGCACACACAGAGGGGAAACCCGCATAGGCCTCACACAAACAGACGTCTGGGTGGAAATCGAATCCACAACCTCTTCTCAAACTGAGGCTGCATAAACCAGTGCAGTGCTTACCTGCCCTGGATCAATAGGTGTTGGTGATATATATATATATATATATATATATATATATACACACACATATATATATATTTTTTGTAACCAATAATAATAATAATAATAATAAATTTTCAATTGTTTTTCAAAAAAATGGATCATCTATTTTTAGCACATTTATAAAAAGCACTATGGCCTACCTGTGATGACCGGGTGTATGGTCCGATCAAAGTCACGGGGGACGTTCTGCTGTGTTCTGCTGCTCGGTAATTTCCACTCGATCATGTGTGGCGTTCGTGAGAGGCCCAGCGGGTAATTTCAGTTGAGGTGAAGAAAGAAGGTCCCGCAGTGCTCCGTACAAGGACATTTATCTTTTTCAGCATGTGAGACTATTGCTTAAAAAAACCCATGGCCGCAATCAATTGTATAGATTTATCACTCAAGAGGGATGAAAAACATTGAGGATATACGACCGTGGAGCCCAGTGCACACGGAGGGGGATTTATTGGCTTTTTAACAGATCATCAACCAAAACCCCAATCGAGCTGGACATCAGTCTGCGATCAGAAGCAGTTCCATCTCTAGACTTCACGTGTTGTTATAAGACGGCGTCCAATCAGCCTCCAGGCATAGCCGTCACTCATTGATCATTAAGCAGACTCGTCACCGAGTGCACTGATTAACTCTGACATGTCAATAAATGTCACTGGATGTGGGATTGACTCACTATAACTTCCCAATTCATAACATTTAGAAAACAGCTTCAGAAGGCACAAGCAGACTGTGATGAAACACAGGAAAACCGCCTATTTGGTCCTCATCTCCGTGTGATTGAGGTGGCTGCATGTGCGCAAACATGTTTTCATACAGAGGAAATATAGCGAGGGACGGACGATGGATAAAGTAACAGAATGCAGAGTGTAGCCGCTTGTGTGACGTGGAGGACAAGTGAGCCTGTTAAACCTTTTAATGTTTATCAAACTTCTGAAATTCTGCATTCTACAGAATCTTAAAATGCAGAAGACTGATGCTTTCAAAAAAACACAAAAGTGTTTCTAGAGTTTTCAGAGGTTTAAATTAAACATCCAGTGCGTAGATTTACACCAAGATGCAAGAGTCCACTGTTTTCAACAGTTCCACCAGCTCCAGGACCTCCATCATCATCGGATACACACATATATATTAGTTATATTATTCAACTGATCAGGAAATGATGTTACATGAAGTGACACACAAACACACACACCTTCCAGCTGGCCTCGAGAGTCTTGGCATGCCCAGTGAGCTTCCTGGGAGTGACAGATGCACCGTAGGGAAGGAGGAGATGGCAGCTTGGTAAATATATGACTAAAATACACTTCTTTTAATCTCACACAAACACAAAAGTACACACTGAAGCAGAAGTGAGCACATGTATTCCTACTCACATTGGCAGCCTCATCCCCAGTCGGTATTCCGTGCTGGAACCCCAGGGGTTTTACGCACATGCGTGCACGCACACACGCGCACATATACATGCATAAATGACCTGCATGCCTTTCACAACCTGTTTGGTATCCCAGCGGGCCAGACACCACAGGCCATACAGCAGCAACAGTGCGATCAGATCCCAATCATTTCGAGAGAAATTGGAAATAAATTGCGGTGGAGAACTTGGTCATAGCTAAACAACTGTGACTAATTGTAATCTTTCCTCTGGCCATCCACACCCAGATGTGTAATCTTGTCATGTTTGTCTTAAAGAAGCTAACAATGTCGGGATTTTTCTTCCTTTTTTTTTTAATGTTAATGCTTTGATTGCAGTGATTCATAAGAGTAGCACAGTTTTGATATTGGATTGAACGGTCCATTTCAGGGATCCAGTTAGGCCAGTGTTCTTGTCCCCTGTTTCAGAACCATCTGTAAACACAGTGTTTGTCTACCTTCGAGCTTCAATTAGCTTCAGTGTGCAGTAATGGAAAAAGAGAAAATAGTCCTGTTAAGCAGATAATTAAGTACATGCTTGAAAGAAAAAAAACCTGCAGAGCACATGACTTTTTTTCCGCTGTCCATTACCGGAGATGTTTGGCGTGTTAGCAAACACATTTACAGTATTTACCACTGGGAGAGAATCCACACAAGCTGTCTCAATAGAACTGACTCAGAAGGACAAAGAAGTCCACAGACTTTAAGAGCAGGGTGGTTTGAAAAATGCCCTCATATGTGCTGAGGGGTAACTGCCATGAGATTACAGGAAAAGTCATTCTGAGTTTGATAGCTTCTCGATAGCTTCTGAGATATTGTGCAGGTTACAATAGAGAGCTTCTCAGAGCCGTCACATGCACTGGTATTCTGTGCAAAATGTCGCTTTTGCTTCATATAAAAACAAAAACTGCTTCCCCAGCATCAGTCATTGTACAGTAAGGAGAAATGTATTTCCTTGTTCATAATAAATTTGAGGCAGATTTGCCATAATGACACAATCACAATGAGGTGACACAGTGTTTTCTACCAGGAAATGATGAGTTACCTCCTCACCAACAACTTTAGAGGTGTTAAAATTGTGATCTGATGACATTAAAATAAAGGAATTACATAACTATAAACCACAAAAATTCATTAATGAAACCTAAACATGTCTGATGATGTCCTTTTATTAATTATCACACTAATAGAGTGAGAGAAAGGAGTCAGCTTTAGACGATAAACTCTCTCATTATATTGCAGTTGCACAAATGCAACATAACTCGAACTGTGACCGCTCATTTTCATGGTAATTTAGGACAGAAATGGAAGCTGATGGGTTCTAAAACTGTGACCACAGTCCGCCCAATCTGCTGCTGCTCACTGTGACTGATATTAAATTAGATAGATTGAGAGAGAGAGAGACAGAGAGAGAGGGTGTGTGTGTGTGTGTGTGTGTGTGTGTGTATGTGTCTGTCTGTCTGTCTGTCTGTCTCTCTGTCTGAGAGAGAGAGAGAGAGGGGGAGAGAGAGAGTGTTCTGGGGACTAACTGTTAACTTTGCCCAAATAAATAAAAAAGTCACTGTTATATTATTTATGTACCAAAAAAAAAGATGCCACTTTTATATAACTCATGTGAAGAGAACATTAAGAGAGTAAAGAAATAAATTCTTGCTTAAATAATAATTAGAAACTTTTATGGAGTCATAAATAAACTAAATTGTAACGCCTCAATAAATGTATAATCTGGATTTGCAATTCCTGCTTTTTGATTCAAAACAAAGGCTGGAGCTGCCCGAGCCTGACTTGAACAAGAATTGTTCCTGCTTGTCCTGCTCTGGGCTGCAGGGAAGCTGTTCCGCATCAGCAGCCTTCAGAACACAACCAGGCCTCCAACAACCGGTCTACATAATTAATCAGAAATCTAATTTCAGCTGTTCCACAGATTAAACAAATTAATTTTGCCACAAACAATTCAGCAGGAATGCTGATTTTTTTCTTGCATTTTCTATTGTTGATGATGAATTTAAAGAGTGAAATAGATCCTTAATCTATAATGTGTATGACAAGGACATAGCTGACTGAGCCACTTGGGGCCCAGTCAACCCCGGTGTTGTTATTTTGGGGGCTTTTCCTTCACCTGCTCAAGTTCCTTTGTTCTGCATTTGAGAGCAGGGCTGTAGAGATACAAAAATAGGACCTTGATTTTAATCTCAAGCAAAATCTTGAGCACATCCCAGCAAATATTCCCTATTTCCTTGTGCTCCTGCTGAAGCATTTAATGTTTGCTCAGTAATTCATCCAAAACCAACAGTGCTTGTGTTCTCTCATTTGGTTTTTGGCGTAATCTCACAGGCAGTTAAACCAATGAAACAAATCCAATTAACCCATCTGCCTGGAATCATTATTCATTTGGAGAACAAAAAGGCTCAGACGCTCCTCCTGAGATTACATATCTGTTGGGCTGGATGTGTCGAGGCTGACGCAGCACGTCCCCTCCGTGTGTTTGTGTGTGCGACAAGTACACGGCACTGAAAAGTGTGATAACATCTGGAGGAAAAAAAGACAGACACTGAGAAGGAAATCAAAGCTAAACAGATGATGATAATGGGGTGACAGAGAAAGAGAGGCGTGGCCTAGTAATGCAGGAAAAGTGGGAATAATCCCTGATGTTGTAATTAGTGTTTCAGGAGATAAAGAGTAATCAAAGAGAAATGGGCTGTGTGTGTGTGTGTGTGTGTGTGTGTGTGTGTGTGTTTACAGTGAGTTGAAGAGAATGCTTGGCAGGATGTCAGCCTTGTAAAACCACTGATTCAGACTAGAAAACACACACGGGTGAACATGCATGAGCCTTGCAGAGAAAAGCACCGACATGAAGAGACGCACCCAAGAAAGAAGTCTGTGCCAGTGTTAATCTCATTCAATCATATTCGTGCCACGATTCCTTGTGAGTCCACAGATAGACTGGTGTTCATTTTTCATTTTGAAGTGTGAAGGTGAAGGTGAAGAGGAACAGGAGGGTTGCAGCACACGATATTTCTATTATGATCTTAATCCCACCGGAAAAGCATTTCTAAACCCCCCAGGGGTGTTTAGCTCCTGGAACCCTGTTTAAAATGTCTGATTGTGCCTGTGGCCTCAGACTGTGTCAATCACACCAACTTTATGGCTAATCCCTCTGTCATAGATGCAGTCTTGTTATTTCATTTGTAAATGCATTTTTTTTTAAGTAAAAACATTCCTGAACAGAGACATTCAGGACAGCCAAGAAAACTCGAGGAAGTTCAAATGACAATCCTCCATCTGAAATGAGGTCCTGTCTTCAAACCAAAGTCAAAGAAATGTACACAGCTCATCAGAACGTCACTGTCCTGACATCCAAAATTCTTGGAGAGGAGCCCGAATTTGGAAACTGTCCAGGTTGCTTCTGGCGTGCACGCAGATTTAATGAGCCGTTTATGGTGAAGGACACCTGATGTGCTTTAATACTTGAGGGCCTCTCTGGTCAACAGCAGACCCGCTCAAGCCTTACCTGGATCGGTGCAGTTCTTCTCAGGCTCGATGTAGACCTGTATGTCGGTGTTGAAGACTTCCTGCAGAAGGCGACGACTCTCCCACCCTGCTGCATCGCGGACCCCAGGACCAGACATTTCATAACCTGATGAGGAGAATGGCAGAAAGAAAAGAGTGTCCTGTTTAGAGAACTTCCATAATTCATCCAGCAGTATCCCCCAGCAGTTCTCTTCTGCACTCAACAAACCTGGTTTTACATAACATGCGGCAGTTTATTTTTTATTAATTTCGGGAGATCTGATAGACGAGTTTAGGCAGTGACATTACAATAACTGTCTGTGATGTTAGTGCCCTTCCCTCCATGGTTAACATTCCCTCTCCCTGTCTGACTGATGCAACTTGCATCTTGTGTCACAGCAGCATTCCTGTGGGAGCATTAGTACGGCAGCATGCCGAGCACCCCAAGGCCAATCATTCCGGCTCAGTCATCTGGGTCACGGTATCCTCCAGCGCCCCCATCTCCTCTCCCACTCTGCAACAGGCTTTGACTTAGGTGCGAGCTACTAAAAATAGCACGTCACCCTGCTATATTTATCAAAACCTCACGTTTGTGAGGGGAGTGACACATCGTACTGCTGGTGTGTGGTTGGAGACACACAAGTTCATAACATTGGGATTATTCTGAAGTTAAAAAGCAGAATACTGAAATGAAATTTAGCAAATCCTCAGAAATACTGCTCCTAAATCATTGTTGCACACTTCTAAGCTCTGTTGCAAGCTAAAGATACATGATTGAGAAAAATTCTGTGACGTCCAGGTGTGAACAAAATCTCCATCACAGGACACATAACTTCACGAGCCAGAATAATTATGCAATAATATCCCATATATCCTCTGATTTGAGTAATTATCTGACAAATGCCTTCTATCCATGCATGCTCAGAGAGTGATTCCATCCAGCTCTGACACATGAGCAGCCAATTTAACATTTCTTTCATCTTGGCCTCATCTTATCACGATGTGGATGTTGTCTCTGACGACTTTTGATGTTTGCTGGTCGACACGGTGGCAGTAAAGCGGCAATAACGCACATTTGCAGATGATCCCCCCCCCGTCCTGCAGACTCACACCTGAGTAGAATACCACCAGGTTACAAGCCCAAAAATAACATTTATCCACACAAGCTGCTTAAATCAAAACAGCTTTAACCTACAGGCAATTCTTATTTGTCTGCTTTATCTTTTTCGGACCACACATTTTAATCAACCATATTTTCTGCTTTATTTTGTGCTTGTAGTTTGGCCCTTTGTAGGGCCTGCATCAGATGAAATAAACTTCTTCACTCTGTGTATTTCTTCTGCATTGTGCTGCTGCATCTTTCTTTGCAGAGTTTTGTGGCTAATTTAGAGTTGGTAGCTCTCTGAACATGGTCTCTGTGGAGGCTGTTAAATGATTTAATCATACTGTCGATGCTTCAGCTGTCATTTCCAGACACAAATCTCAAACTTGGACCAGTAAAACCTGCATGGGAGGGTATACCAAAGCATCTTTATTGAACCACAGAGTAACATCGCAGTTTGGAAAACCGTAGGGAGGCAACTGCCACACTACATTAATGCCAAGCTTCTACACAACTGTGATGCCTTTTGACCCTTACTGTATGCTCTTCCCCTGAGCCAGCACAGTGTGTTTGTGCATCTGTTATTCGATTTTAGAATTATTATTACTATGCTGCTATCAGAAGAATCTGGTGGCATGATGGTTTGAGCCATCAATCAATCAAAGAGTGACAAGAACCTCAGATGTACATGTTGTACTGTAAATACATACTGTGTGAAAATGTACCAGAAAAAATTAACAATCCTTCAGTTCATGAGAAAGCAGAACTGTCAAAGAGGAAGTGGGAAGCATTGTTTTTGCTTTTCCACAAACACACTGATCGGTAGACAAAAGTTCCACACACAGATCCTCATTTGAAGTGGAATTTACCTTTCAAAACATTTATATGTCCTTCATTCCAAAAACATCGTGGATGAATATTTAGACTTTTTTTTTTTTTTTTTTTTTTTTTTTGATGACTTTTTGAAAGTGTGCGTTCTGTTTTTGGCAGCAAAAGAACACAGTTGTACTAAAATTGCTAAATTAGAATCTGTGTTCACACAGATGCACACAGAGTGTTTTTAGGAGGTCCACTGAGGCAGAATGCATCACTATTGGACAGGTTACTCTGGCAACGTGACGTAACAGATAAGACAGGGAGGTGCATCGTGACATAACCCAGAGAAACTCACGCACAACTGCCACATGACTGCCCAAACTACAAGCAAATACAGGTGAACACAGTAAATTCAGCCCAAGCATTCAGATTAGTGTCAAACATGACGTGACTGGATTATCGATCAATAATCTAATCTGCACCACCTGTAATCTTGTGTCTGATGAAAGTCTGTGTTTGACTGTAAATGTGGTTGAATTCAGATCATTTTGGAACTGAACTGCTGAGATATATAAAAAAAAAAAACTTTCAAACCCAGAATTTACCACTTTAATCACTACTGCTCAGAAATCTGGTATAATCCTGAGAGGATTCCCAAAATGATAATATCTTTACTTAAGATTTAGTGTTTGAGTATTATGTTATCTGTTGGTAGTGGTACTATTATTACTATACTATTTTTACTGTACATATTATATACATAATATACATACATCATTTAATTTACATAATTTCTCCTTTTATTGTTTACTTCCCTGTGACTGTGTTAAGGGGGAAGGAGTAGATAAACAAAAGGATGGATCTTTTAATACTATATAAATTTCCAGATTATGAGGCATCTACTTTTTGTTTGCTTTTGTTTTTTAATTGGAAATAAAAAGTATAAATGTGAATGAGCATAAAGTTGTTTAATCATGATGCAATTAGTGAGGGAGGTTTAGTTCCTGCTCAGGAAATCTTTAGGACCACCAAGTTTTAGTTTATTTATATATCGTTCTTAAAGCTAAATCAAGTCATTTATTTAATTAAGAATTAAAAGCAATGGGAACATTTTTATTCTGTTAGTGTTCTTTTTCCTCAGGTGAGGGAGGCCATCAAAGCACCTATGACTAGCAGCTGAGACTCTGCAGACATCGGTAGAATCTTTACAGAAGAGTATAAACATAAAGGAAAATATCCACTAGCGGTCACTCGAACACATGCCGGACATTTCTCGGTCAGAGAGGAGGAGGAAGTGGAGTCTTTACCTGCTTGCCATGTATACATGTGTCACGTACTTGGTGCCTTCAAAGCTGGATCCTGAATATCAAAGTTCATCCTTGCAGCAGCCTGTCCATCCATACATCCTCTCAGTATCATATTGGCCAATGTCCTGTTTCTATAGGCTCAGGCCGACCCCATAACGTCACATAACACTGCTGCCCATTGCTCTTCACTGTCATGTTTAATTAGCTACTTTGTCTTCATTAGTATCTCTTGGCAGGCAAGTATGGGTGTATGCATGTGTGTGTGTGTGTACTGTACATAGGAGTCCTTCTTCATATGTATAACACAGGACCTTACTATACAGTATCTTTATTACTTGTGCAGCAACTGTGTGTGAGTGTGTGCGCGCGGGTGTCCCTAGAGACAATGGAATCAGGCCACGGGCACGTGGCTCATATTATACTGCACTACAACATGCTACACGTGAGACCAAACATCCTTGGCTTCTCATCACAGGAAACAAAATATCTGGGTTATTACTGCGCGTTATAAAATCCATAGATTATACAAAACATGCACAAATATGCATACATGATTCCCTTATGTATTCCAGGCACGTGGGGATCAGAAGAATCTTCTCCGTTGTGTTTTGGAGAACACTGGAGTCAATCTTTAGGTCACGAAACTTTAGGTCAAAGTCACTCAGATACCAGATATCAGTTCTGTTTGTACATCTCATCTCTATAACAGATCCAAAAAAATGAGCATTGTTTGACATTAAAGCTGACCACTAGATGGCCTTACTAAAAGTCTCCACCTCCATTCCTGGAATCATAACTTTACACATCTCTGTGTGGCTGAACAAGGTTTTACTATCAAACTCCAACAGATAAGCAAAACCGCAACAATACGACTCCGGACAATGTCACTGTTCAATAGTGCAAAGACTGCTATACAGCAAATGTTTCAAATGTCGGTTTGAAAGCTGGTAGGAAGTGTGACAGAAGAATTGAGCTTCCTCCATGGGAAACAGTATTTCTGAGAAATTTCATTTTCAGCCACAAAAGCCACAAAAGTTTTTTTCTTTTTTTTTTAAAGACATTTTATTTGGATAATTTAATTTTACTAAGCCTTTAATAATTTAATTCCAACAAGCAGCTCATGTTTATCTGCTCATCAAAAAAAGCCGTTGTGCACATGGCTGTTGTGTACGGCTTTCTGCAATTCTTTTCTTAAACATTACTTTGGAATGTATGAATTACCATGTTGGGGGGAAAATACTTGCGCAAGGTCCCCAGAGTCCTCAAATCTAACCTGAAATCATAACCCATCATGGTGAAATGCTGGTGCTGGATGTTGCGCACTAACTCGCTCACTCTGCAGACACGGCAGAGATCAAAGTCGACAGCATCTCCCGACCCTGCTGTCAGCAACTGTGCCGTTCTGCACTAAATATCCTCTTCCAGTCAGTCAAGCAATCAATGTGCCACTGCAAACCCTAAATGTCACACTGCCAACTGAAATACAGGAACACCAAATCTGTGCTGCTCCAGAAAAAGAGGAGTGTAATGCGATGGGTAAATCTCAGAGGCACAAACTCACACACGCTCACACGTTAGACTTGACAAGGAAGTGACTGCTAATCAATACATTGATAAGAAGTAAACACAATGATGCCTTGGTGTGTTAAGTTCTCCTATAGCATCGACCAGACGTGAGAGGAGACTGGACTACCTCCATACTGAAAATAATCCATGCTGTCTCTTACAGAGGAACAAACTATCCTGGTTTCCTTTGATTGTAACTTCTGGTATAAAATGGTGTAGAACCCATCAGAGCTTTCCGTTAAACGCTAGTGAATAAACCTGACAGCTCATTAGCTGACACCGTCAGACGTCGCCCCTGCTGTGAGCGTGTGAGGTTACCGTCATCTCTGCCTCTCATCTGTCTGGGGGGCTCTCAGGCTAGACCTGTGCGCATTGGATGCCGAATGATCCTCTGTATATATTTCTGTCGGATGCAGACACTCATCTTACTTTATTGAAGAGACATAAACCTTTTTAAAGCATTCTTTCAAAGACCCAGCAGCACGCAGTTTAAAATGAGCTTGTGCCAAGTGTCAACTTTACAATCCACAGAAGAAACTTTGACAGAGGACGAGGTTTTGACTGGACGCAGCAGAGATGAGCTCAGACTGGCTCAAACGCCCACATACACACACATCAGCACGAGCCATCTCTTGAGCTCAGAAACAAGTCATGACGAGGCAGTTATGTAACCAAAGCATTTGCCTAACACCCCCCCCCCAAAAAAAAAAAAAAAATGGACTCTGCATTTGTAATCCACACACTGTGGGATGAACCATCGTCAGATATCTAATCTGCTATTTTCCAGGGCAGCGTTTGAATCTGATAAATCTGAAAAGCTGCCAGCGACAGCAGTGAGCAGCACCTCTGTCCCTGACAGGCGGGAAGCTTTTAACGTGGTACACAATTATCTGCTTCAGACTGTACTCACAAGCTGGGTAATTTAGCCAACTAAGATTGCTGAACAGTTTCGGTGCTTAGTCAGTGTGAAAATTAAATTTAAGATGTGATTGTACTCGTGTCATTAGTAAATATTCAAATTTAAGTTGTATTTTGTATTTCCTCTCTGACTGGTACATTAGGGACAATATGCTAAACTGAGCTAAATGACAGCAGATAAGAAGATCGCCTGACTGCTTATTTTACAGACTGATGAGATTAATATTCTCAGAATATTCTGTCTTTTCAATGGGAAGAGCCTCCCTAATCTCAGCCATAATAAGCTTTTCTCCAACTCTCTCTCCCTCTCTCTTTCACACACACACACACACACACACACACACACACACACACACACACACACACACACACACACACACACACACACACACACACAGATGAGCAGATTGTGAACAGTGCCATGGTTGCGTTTGCCAGGGTCGAGGGAGCAAAAGGACCCTGCAGGATAAAGACTGCATGTCGGCTCAATCACGGCTGTGCCACAGTCCGCCGATGTGAATGAATTCGGAAGTTTTCATTGGTCCTTACAGTCGATATGAGTTTTGCAGCACACTCAAGCACTATTGATCCCTCCTCTCCCCTTCACCGATATTGGAAACATTGCTCTACGAAGGTACTTATGTGCTAATACTCCAGTGCAGCAGGTGGCGCTATGTATACATCTGTAATCAAAGCAGGTGTTTTGCCCCCTGTCTCATCTTCTGACAATTGATGCAGGTAAATTGATCACATAATAACTAAAAATGTAAACGAGTGCAACACAGATGAACATGGTAAAATAATACTGGGTGACGTGAAGAAACAGAAAATGTCATGAAATCTTTGATGTACCATCATTAACCAATTGATCTCCCCATTATTGATATTCCGGAAAAGAGCAACCATTAATTGTGTAATCACCGGTCTGTAACCTTTTATTCTTCATATGTTTGACTGATGGAATCGGACATTTTACACTCCAGCATCAGTCCGGACTCTTTCTTGTTGGCCACTGACCTACATTTCACTGAATAATAATTGTCAGTAGTGAAACCGGATCCTGGTGGGCTCACACCCACTGGGAGGGACGCCTCTGGACAGAAACGCTGAAGGTAGATGACAGGTGAGACGTATAGCGAGTCTTTGTAAAACAGCTCATTAAATGTTTGATTTAGTGGCTCGGCAGCACTTCTCTCCACTGGGTCAGGGCGGGTCAGTGGTACCCGATTTCAACACCTTACAGTTGACAGACACAGCGGTTGTTAAAGTTGTAGCATCAAATTTACGGTCCCACAGCTCAACGCTTAGTTTTTCCCCAAGGAGTTAAAAAACCCAAAAAATTTAGGAGCACATTGATATAATCTTCAAGTAACAGTTTAATAAAGAAAACATTCCTTCACGTTCATATTTACAATTTATTACTATTAGTGCAGGTCCCTTCTGAAACAGATTTTTTTGTAATTATGGGATTTTTTTATTTTGAAAAATTAACATGTTTTATTATTATATTTGAATGTAAACATATCGGCTCCGCCGTCATTGTGGATCGCAGATGGTGTATTATCAGGGTTAGGTGCCACACTAGCTGGAGCCGCCTCAGTTGAGCTGACCCATGTGAATGTGAATCCCCCTCGCTGTATTCCTCTTTCCCCTTTTCTCATTTTTGCTCGCAATAAAAATGAATGGGCTCCATCTTTCGTGATGACGATGGTTTTCAAGTTGCAAATCTATTCGTTGTCTCTCTAAAGGCACTCTACAAGAGGCTGTCCCTGGCTGACTAGCATTTCTCTGACATAGCAGATCGCTGAGGTGCTTCTGGGACACTCCAGCAGCTCCTCACTAGAACAGGAGTGTAAGTGCACGGCACGGCGGAGACACTTTTAGTGGAATTTAAAGGTGAGTTACGTCTTGTCATCAGTGTTGGCACTTTTATCCATGGTTCCAGCATAAAAGCCCTCTTGTGTTTCATATACTGTTATGAGTGGGATTTGTACTCACACATTGTGCAAGTAAATTATGTTTCCAGCACACACATATCTATTTTTAGGGGCAAATGCCAGTGAACTACTCGCACTGTGGAGCCCTGGGTCTCCAAGGAGTCAATGACCGAGCTTTGAGCAATTGAAGTTTGTGCCCCTGTGTTTTTGGGCATGAAATCCAATCGCTGGACATTTTCAACGATGGCCGTTAGTGCTAAGCCTGCGATTACCAACACACACCACAACAAAGAGCCCGACAGGACAACAGATTAGGGATCAGCGCAAGTGTGGACTGGAACATAACGGCTTTTGAGCAGAGCTGGAACTAGAATGATCAATTGGGGAGTGGACTGATATTTGAGGGCTCAGGTCAATGTTTCTGTTTTAACTCTTATGTTGAATATTTCAAGTTTTTCAAGAAGTTGTTCTCTGTGAGGAACTGTCACTGAAGATGGAATGTCTCTTCTATTTTGGGATTCATTTTCAAAAACCTCGTGGATGTAAGCCTTTTTTTTTAGTTAGCTGCAGGTGTTAAGACTAACATGCACTTTGCATGGTTCACTGGTTGCATTACAGGAGCACTTTTTTCCCGCTATTGTTTCGTCACAACAGAACAGCAATTACTGCCCTCAAATCAAAGTAGACATGAACCAGGTCAGCCTCCAGTCACAAGTGTCAACGATGCAGAAGCATAATTAAGGAAGATGAAGAATAAGGAATAATGCGATGTTCAGACTCTTCCCGAGGGAGGGTCCTCTTCCTTCAACTCTTCTCCACTTAATGGGTTTCTCTCAAGCCGTGCGAGGATCCCAGAATACACATGGCGGATGCTAAAATAGTCTTCAGGGCTGGATGATGAATTAGGAGGCGCGTATTTGGGGAGCGGGGGAGCAACGGAGAGAAAGAGGGAGAGCAAGAGAAAGATGAGGAACGCGAAAGACAGAAAATAGCTCCAAATATTTAATTATGACTTTAACACAGGACGGAGCCTTCAGATAGTGTCAGAGCACCTCGCCATCATCTGTGTGTGTGTCCGTGAAATTAGATCATCAACACACCAGCAAATATTCTTGAGGTTGAGGGATAATGCTGCTGTTAATATTTTTCGGGCAACAAACTCTCTTCCTCTATATCCGAGGATTCCGAATTTCCAGCTTTAGTCTGAGGTGTTTACGTCGTTGCATTGTTATTAGCGTGCATCCTAATGCAGAGAGGAAACATGGCAATGCTTTGCTGCTTCTAGATGAGCAGAGTGTTTTGTACACACTCATTACCTCTTAGATAAACACACATGCACACAAGTGCACACTCATGCGCTGGGTGTCACATTATTCCCACTGTGCTTATTAAATAATTACCTTATCCACACACTAATTTAAAGTGCACCCTGCAATGGCAAGCTTACAGCACCACTCTCAGATGTTATCCAGAGACACCCCCCCACATACAGTTCAAAACATCACATGACTCAGTGACCCATCATCATCATCTATCTTCAGCATTAAATTTTACCAATTAACTGTAGCTTTGAAAAAAAAAAGATTATTTCCAAAAAGTCATACAAATGCAACAGGACATTACAACTATTTGTTGCATTTAAACATGAACATATCAAACACAGAGCTCTGTGCATACACTACAGCTTCAGCCTATCAATTTTACAGAGGATGAAGACGAGTTCAAGACAACATGGTAGTGTGGTAGGGTTGACAGTGAGGCTCGCACATTTTGAGGCAAAAGGGAGATGCAGTCCGTGTGGTGTCAGCTAGCCTTTGATCAATTGTTTGGTCTGAGACTCCACAGATCAACTGGAAAAGACCCAATATTAAATAGCTGGAAGGATTAACACCAACAATGTCAAACACACCGGCGTCATCAGCTATTGAGCAATTCGTAAAGTCGTGCTGGTTGACTTACTGCACCAGTTTGGAATTTAAACCACATCACTTGCCGTGGGAGGAACGAGTTCACGGAGACCCATTACACCCCTCCTAACTTATCTGGACACTCAAGGAGGCTGGTCAAGCACATTTGCCATCTGTGCTTGCCACCGTTTTGACACATCCATTCCTAGCAAGTGCTTGTTCTATTAAAGTACAACAGGGGAACAGAAGCTCAGAGTGAGTCACACCTGCAGCTCATTGGTCTGCTGGAAGCTCCGCTGCTAAAGCAAGGGCAGGCGGGCGGGCATGTAGAGTGCTGACATGTCATGGCACAATGTCACTTTAACACCCCTCGTACACCCATTTGACAGGAAAGGCTTGATACAACACACAGTAGCGTACAATGCACGGTTTCAGCAAGGTTTCATTTTTTTGTCTCAAATTGTCGGAATCTCTCCTTGATCTGCTGGCTGCCTGCCCCAGAATACACCGGGAAAAAGGACTGTCTCCAGAGAAAACAAAGGGCTCCGAAACATCAAAAAGATCACTAGGGGCACAGGCTGTGCACCAAAACATAACCAAACATATCCCAGACAATCAATGCCAAGATGGTTGGGGGAGATTGGGGTGGGGGGTTATGAGGGGGGCATCTTAGCAACTTAATGTTGGATCCAATTTGATCAATTTTGATGCCTGTTCATGACAGTTACAGAAACATGGAGGGGGGTTAGTATGCTTTGTGGGGTATTTACTTGGGATGTCAACAGAAGTGACATCAGGCAGGATTGGGGAGTGCACCTTTAACCGCTTCTGTCCTTACAACCGCAGTAAAAGTTTGAGTTTCTCACCATCTGGTCAGCAGTAGTAAGGAAAGCTGCACCCAGCACAATCATGAAAGGACCCTCAAACAAAGCTATTGGCTGTGGTCTCACCAGTTAATTTAACAATCCAATTAGAGCACTGATTCGTTAATCCGGGATGCGATTTGGCTGCAGTTTCAAACAAAGCCTGCCTGTGAAAAATCACACAGTTTCACTATGAATAACAAACCATATTTTCACTAGAAATTCTAAAACTGTACCAAATCAAACACTAACACACCCAGTCCATGCAGCTGGGAGAAGAATTAGTCCTCTGAAACTCAGTCTGACCTCAACGCTCTGTAGATGCTCTCCAGTTTCCTTCAGATCGGCCTCCCTCAGCTCTATCTGAACATATGTTTTGAATGGTCACTGGTTTCTCTCGACAACAATGTGTCCAGTCACTATTTTGCCTGTTTCTTCTCCCAAAATAATTCTCACCTGACATGAGGATACGGGATCAGTGTTCATTTTACTGATGGACCATAAACACCTCACATAAGCTACTGAGTGACAATTCATTTGCTCTTTCAAAGACTTTATTGATGAGTTACCATCTTTCAGTACAGTTGGTGCCTTTTCATCTTGCCACTGCTCCAAACCATGTCAAATGAACATTTTAGAGTCTTCTGATGGACTGTGCAAATGTAATTCAATGACTTGTGTGACACAACTTTGATAGTTTGAGGCTATTAATTTTCAAGTTTTTAAAATTGCAGGACTTGATCAATTCAGGGAATACTGGAATAGGACTGGGAATTATTTTACAATCTCAATACTACAGCCACTGATACTTATATAAATCTTAATAGTCAATCTTAATTACTGTCCTGCAACTGAATTTGGTTTGAAAGATAAATTAATGACAATAACAATAGATGATTGCAAAAGTTATGGTTTCAATAGTAGCACACAAGCAAAGTGGTTTTGTTTTCTATTCAAACATGTAAAAAGGCATATGGGAGTGAGAGAGGGGGACAGAAAGAAAGCTGCAGCTATTACATGACAGCGGTGCTAGAAAGCTACAAAAGGTCACAGCCAACGGGAGATACACCAAAGTGATAGCTGAGTGCTAACAAAATGGAGGTAGAGAGGGATGAGATGACAGAATGGTGAACAGTGGATGGAGGGTGATGCATGAAAGAGAGAGACAGAGGGGTATAGAGAGAGCACTAAACAGCACAGAGATGAATAGATAATAAAAAAAACAGTTTTTGCAGTGTGTATGTGTTTGAATCCACGTGTTCAGAGGATGGACTATCATGTGTTGAATGTCTGCATGTTATGCGAGTCCAATTTCCAAAATTGATTCACAGATGCTCAGAGGAGCACCTACGTTTTAGCTTTTATTTTTCAATATATGCTGTAATTTACTTTCATAATCATACTTTCATCGAGAGGGACATTCTGGATTATAACATACATAATCCTGCTTCCCAAATTTTGTAGAGAAAACATGTAGGCTTTGGTCTCATGTTTATAATTCTCTTCTGAATTCTCATTCACATCAGCGATATTCTTCAGATGACAAATTGTTATTAGCCAGTGGGGAGAAAGGTGGGGAACGGCTGTTTTGAGACACCCCTTTCACCTTCCTCCTCCATCTCATCCGACTCGTCCTGTCCTCATTGTCTCCGTCCTCTTGCCTCCAGTCACCTCCCCATTTCTCTCCACTCTTCCTGTCTCCCTTCCTTTTTGTCTATTTTGGCTCGGAGGCTCCTGAGGTTTCGCCACCTCAAAATACTCCATCTGTGCTTGGCCGCCCTCCCCTCCCATCCTCTGCTGGCGTGCGAAGGGAAGGGAACCCAGTGAACAGAGCTTTAAGTTATGTAATGAGATCATCTGGAGACTAATGCTGCGTAGCAGATATACCAAGCAGCCATTAGTGGCTTCTCCATAGCATGACCATTTGTCTGGCAGCATCACACGTCTTTTAGGTTCATCGCAGATGGAGGATGGAGGGACTTGAACTTGAGCAGCAGGGCTCGATGATATTAAGCCCTCCAGATGACAGCGGTGGCAGCAGGTGTTTGTGGGTAATCCTCCTTCCTGTAGCGCTTTTGTCCCGGGTCCGATGTTCACCTTACGGTTTTCCAGGAGAAGAGACGTGGATGGATGAGCTTAGGGCGAAAGCAGCAGAATTAAGGACAGATGGAGGACCATGAGAGGTGAGGCATTCACTCATCCTCGCAGTGGTCCACTGGGGAAGAACATATAGATACGTATACCTCAACATACACTTCTCATGACACCACTGAAACGTCATTAACATAAATCAACGTTTTAATGTGGTCCAGTTTCTCGGCTCAGAAGGTCTTTTTGACCTGTGGGTATTAAAATGTGAACAATTGTGGGAAGGTTATTGGTTTGCGCTGACGTCAACACCACCTCGAACAATGGGAGTGAAGCCATTTTCAGAAAGGTTTGATTGGGATCTTGACAGCTGGTTACTGTAGCTTATGGGCTTCAATGTTACATCATTGATTATTTCTACGCAGTATTTATTTCAGAACAAGACTTCAAATAGCATATACATCAATTCAGCATCATTTTCATGTGAAATATGATATATTTATAGAGTATATATATGTAAAGAAGCTATACTATCAGAGGGAAAATTGGCAAAGAAAGCATTATCACACTGTGAGGTCACCTGAAACTAAAAGTGTCAATGCTGGGGTCAGTGTCTGACCTCCTGGACTGACCAACAGCAAAGCTAAAGCAAATTCTCTTTTTTCGCTATGTGTTTCTTTTTTTTTTCCCCAAACACGGAACAAAAGCGGACAGCGAGACAACAGCGGAGGCCATCCTGATAATCTATCTGCTGAAAGACCAGAAAGAGTGCTTTGTCAGGCCAGTCAGCACATCATATGCATACACGCTGTAAATACCAACAAGAAATTCTCCTCAAAAGTACTGAGAGCGTGTTTGCTCAAGGTTGCTGGTCTTTGACACCCCTGCCCAACCCTGCACCCCACGGTTTCCAGTGGTTGCCGCAACACTTGGCCAGCATCCGCTTTCAGAAAATGTACAGAAAAAAAAAAAACTGCAAAGGAAGGAGAAATAGAAACATCCCCAAATGCATCTAAAACATACATGTTGGAGTACCGATGCATGTGATATAACCACACATCAAGAGGTCCTCAGTGAGTCATACCCCCCCCAAAAAAACTGAAGCACATTCTGGGAAGACGAGAAGCACCGACGACTGCAGCCATTTCCAGGGAAAAGGCGTATCATTCACAGATGTTTTAAATGCAAATGTGTCAAGTGCCACAGAAGTGTTCCCCACATCTCGTCATGCTTTTTGCAGCCTGCTCCAGCACCGAGGACTTCACTCGGTCTGTCGCATCAAGCAACACTTCCTGTCATCGCTCACACCCCCCGTTTAAGTTTTGATTTATAAAGAACAAACATGCACAAGTGTCGTGTGAAGCCTTTGTGTGTGTGTGTGTGTGTGTGTGTGTGTGTGTGTGTGTGTGTGTGTGTGTCTGTGGTGGGGGTTCACGTTTCGAGAAGTGGCTGATGGAAATCACCTCACCTGCTTTGGGAGCCACGGACCGGAGCCCCGCCGCCAGCCCCAGCAGGATCCCCGCCAAGCACATCTGGAAGCCGAACAACTCCTTTCGCTTCCTCCGCCTGGCTTTACTCCTCCGTCGGTCCAGCATCACCCCCGCTCCTCCGGACCCGGCCACAGCCGCGTCCGGCATCCCGTCTACCACCGTGCGGGTCATGGCGCTCTACTTCGGCCGAGCGGTCCTGCAGCTCCGCCGGCGGTGGTCCAAAGGTTGGAGAAAGAGAGAGAGAAGCGAAGGCGGAGGAGCGGAGAGACGAGCCCAGTGGACGCTCCTGTTCCCGGACAGCACATATGACTGGTCCGGAGACCTGCGGAGAGCACCACGGACGACACCAACATCCGGGAGACACATTCAGAATAAAGCTCGACGACACCCGATAGCTGATTTTCAGTTGCGCACTGCCCGGTACTCTTATAAGATACTAAATGCAAGTTATTATTTTAACAAGAAATCGATCAAAGAATAAGTAAGTGCAATTTTAAATTAATTTGATTTGTATTAATTAAAGAAACGTCAAAATTCAAAAGACAGTTGTATTTTATTGTGAAGTTCCTATTTGCCGTGCTTGACTAACCTCCGCGCTCTTGACAGATGTGGAACAGAGTTTTTTCTTTTTAAACCAGAAAAAAATGGAACAGACAGATAGACAGATAGATAGATTTAAATCGAATGCTCATTTAAACAAAGACTTTCGTCATTTCATCCCATTCTTTTGGTCAACACTCATATCGATGATAAGCGCCACCTAGTGGTTGATAATGGTGTCGGAAAATTCTGAGATATTTAAATTATTACTGCACGTCAACGCGTCTTTTTTTTTTTTTTTTTTTTTTTTTTACAAAAGATGCTGGAACCAATGGAAAAAGAATGTTCGAAATATAATTCTCAGTTAGATTTTCATTCCGTGGAGTTACTTTTCCATGGTTTGCAAAGAAACGTTACTGAGCACACACAGCATTTCAGTCACTGTTATACTGTTCATGGGGGAAAAATCAGACAGATGGACGATGTTTAGCCAACTGGAAACTGAAATTCTGGTTAATAATCTAAAAAAAATCATGCTTCATGATGCATCACAGTGGTTTAATTTCCATGTTTTAAGATTCCCAAACTAGATTAATTCTGTTTAGAGCATTTCAGTTGATGAGCAAACAGAAAACAAGAAATTCCAGAGGAGAGAAAAGCATGTGGTAACAACAGCTCATCGAATGGCTTTTAAAAGAGTGCTGTTATGACCATTAAAAAAACAAGATTGATCTTTCACCTTCTCCACTACCACACACTCATCAGTAATCTGGATGATTGGGGTCAGGTCCACTGGCCTCTCCGCAGTCACACATCGGGCAGAGACTCTGTCCCCCCACGAGCCACGCTCCTTTACTTCTCAGCATGTGCGGCGTGTTAACACAAATTGGCCATTGGGCTCTGTGGGGAGGAAGATGATGTCATCACGGGGAGGATGGCAACTGACAACCCATAATGCCTTGTGAGAGATAGAAAGCAGCGTGGCATTAGCGAATGAGCTCCGAGATTACAGATGCAGCCTCTTGGATTGTGCCTACACACACACATCACACACACACACACACACACACACACACACACACACACACACACACCCATCCACCCACCCACACACACACACACACACACACACACACACACACACACACACACACACACACACACACACACACACACACTTGCTTTATGACAGATTGAACATAATCCTCATCTCTGAGCAACAGCATCTGACAGCCGTGATTCCAAGACAATGACATATCGAGCATGCTAGATTAAAGCAAGTCCACTCTTCCCATGTTGTTTACAACCTTTACACATAAAAACATGTAAGATGTAAACTAAACCACAAATTGCTTCCTGATATTATGTATGTGCTTGAGCGAACTAGTATGTTTTTCTGTGGTCATTGTGGATTAGTGAAATGAAATCAAGTTTACAATAGATTAAGATTACAGGTTTTATCGTTGTCACACACTGATTCACATCTCACACACACTCTCACACACTGATTCACATCCTGTCAACGCTGTACTCAGGATATTTGAGGGACAGGGGCAAGGTAGGGCACAGTGAAAAGACACCTCATATTCACTATATTCTATCTAATCTGAAACATTGGTTTTATTTTCCCTGGGGGCATCCAAAATGGATTGGAATACATTTAGACTAGGGAAATTTAAGACACTGGAGCACACTGTTTGAGAAAGCTGCATGAGCACAGTAAGTTTAAAAGATCACACTGGGTGTGTATCATTGCAACCTCAATGCATTTGTGAGGTTCTGGCTACCTTTGATGTGTTGTTAGTCCAGATATTGTCCTGTAAATCATTCCAGGATTCCATGTTTATTCCTTTATGCTCGGATCACTGAAGCCGCTTCACGCCTCTTTTGATCATCTGAGATTTAGTTAGAGGAGTTTTTTTTTCCCGGATCAGAGGCATGTTTGAAATTCATTAGGTGGGACTGTGGAACCCCTCCCTGAGGACTGAGACTGCGATACACAAACGACACCAATGTTTGTGATGAACTGAAATGCAGAGCAGAACATCTGCTGGGCTGGTCGACCACAGGGGTGGACATAAAGATGCCACGGCCCCATTGGGCCTCATTACTGTTTCACATGATTAAAAGTTTGTGGTCCATAAATGTCTGGTTTAAATGCGCTTACATGGCAACCTTCACCTTTGACCACAATCATTGTGACTTCACCCTTGAAGCTGAGGTTAGTGAAGGTTTTTTTTTTCATTAAAATAACACATTTGACCCCCAAAGTTAGTTCAGCAGTCTTGAATAAAAGGCCCATCTATATTTAATCTTATCAGATTATAAAGGACTTCCAAAGCTGTGACATTTGACCTCAAAATACAGCCACTTAATCCTTGAATCCAAATCAGGTTCTTTCATCAAAACATTTTCAAAACATCAAAATTAGTGGAAGACTTAACCTTGACCCATACACTCATCCTTGAGTCACACCTTGAGACATTTGTGCACAGAAGTTGGACTTTGATTTCTTAAATTGAATAGTAAAATGACGAGAATGAATGTGCAAAATACACAAAGATTAAAGTAAACCACTAAATAAATATACATGGTTGTGAAATTGATTATTGTTTATTATTAATTTTCACTAATTCAGCGAGAAACAGTGAAAAAGAGTTTTGTTCAACATCAACATCAGAATACATTAAAGTGGGATTTTTGCGCATTGTAGTGTTTTTCCACCTCAGAATAATTTTGGTCACTTACTTGTTTGCTTTGCTTTTCTTATGTAAGTTGTATTAATCAGCAGAGTGAACTGAGACCTTTAATCTCGTTTATGGAGGCACCACGTTTGATCAGCCTTTCTGTGCTCTCTACCTCAGATGAACTGACGTATGATGAAGAGGTGATTTCATTTAAAAGTGTGTGTGAGCATGGAGCAGTGTGCGATGTCCAGCCTCGCAACTCGTCCAGACAGGAAAGGTTATAGAAATCCCCGTTGCCCGCTGGATGAATAATCCTGTCCTGTGTAAGAAGATTATCGAGCGTTTTGTTCAGGTTTCTTGTCTGTATTTGCACAGATGTGAGCCCACATGTGAACATGCACACGAACACAAACCCCCGCACACATGCACTCAACACTCATTACCAAAGTTACTAATCACACACCTTCATACAGCTGTTTTGTGAGGTCACCACGTACCAGTGCTAATACCAGTACCAGCACAACCACCAGTAACAGTACCAGTCTCAGTACCAGGGCCAGTACCACTATCACTACCAGTATCAGCAATGATAAATATAGTTGTGACGGTAAAGGGATTCAGAATCTACTTGCTCTTCTCAGTCAGTCTCACTTCCTGTCTCCCCTTATAATGTTGTTTAATATTTTTAGGTGGGGCGTTAGGTTAATGAAATACATCAGTTCACAGCTCTTTACAAACAAAAATTAGTGCACACACACAAAACAGATATTATAACCCCATTTATAATATGATCCGATTAATTTGGTGTCATCAACAATCCCAGTTCTAATCAAGGTAATTACATACCTCACAATGCTGCTATTACATGTGATTAATAAAGTTTTAATTTCTCAATTTCACCTTTGTTAAAGTGTTTCTTCAGCGCTTTCGCTTTGTGCTCAAATGTCATTGCTATGGGTTGTAAGGTATTTTTCATTACGGGTCTCATTTCCTTGTTTTTCAATTCTGTAGTACTGGAACACACACACACACACACACACACACACACACACACACACACACACACACACACACACACACAGGTAGTACACAAGAAGTTGTGAGGACCAGCCAAAATATTCTCACTTCACAAAAATTGTATTAGTAGGGGAGATTTTGGAAAGGTGGATTTTGGTACTCAATTACAACTCGGCCATCATCTGGATGTGTGCAAGGGTCCAGGTGGACATGGCGGTCGGCTCTTGCCCTATGTCGAAGCTCACATGTGCTGACACATGATCTGTACCATCTTCACCCACACAAACACACTCATCAGCAATGACTACACACTTTGGGACATTTCTCACCAATTTTGGTTCCCGTAGAACCCTGTTAGTTTGTGTGGTCGGTGTGATGGACAGAATAAGGGAGCAGAGAAAATCTGCTTTCTTAATCAAGCAACTTGACTAATCTTGCATCAAAGTCAGTGTTGGCAAACTACTGCTCTTTAATCCCAGAGAGTCCACACACTTACAACAGAACTGCGGTATAGTGAAGACTCTCTCGGCGTATTGCGGGGAGGTCAGCGGGGGTCAGGGTGGGAAGCGTGAACTCGAGGAGCAGCTTGTTTAGAGGTTTAACCTGTACCAGAGACTCTGCTTCCCCGAGATCTTGTCTAGAAAACGAAATGATGGAAATAGTGCCTGAAAGCGTTCCTTTCATCTGCTCAAGGTTGACGGCCAGGATGCAAAATAAGACGTCAGTAAGCGTGAGTCAGACTCTCCAGCTCTCCATCACAGTGTGATTACATACCTGATGTGTCAGATACAGAAACACTCTGTGTGTGTCTGTGTCTGTGTGTGTATGTGTGTGTGTGTGTGTGTGTGTGTGTGTGTATCGCTCAAGGTTTCTCTCACTGCGTGTTCCTTTTGAGAACATTGGCTGTGATCGGTGACTCATGCTGAACAAGATGTTAGCGGATATCTAAAGGGTTCTGTGTGATAACATGTTCTATTGAATAAAAGGACTAAAAATAATCTGCATAATCTGTGCACTCTCATGACCGTGCTAGCAGGGGCCATTTGGTCCCAGATGAGGACTTTCAAGGACTTACAGATCACTGTATCCTGTCCAGATTCCAAGAATGATCATCCACTGATTAATTCATCGGTTTAGCAGACACACCAGTCCATCATGTACCTCATGACTGCTAATTAACTTAGTTCTTAAAACTTTTTAACCCCCCCCCACATTTTGGTTAATAACTACACTACCCACAATCCCAATCAAACAGAAAAATAAACTTCATTATAACTTTAGATTAAAAAAAAGGATTTTCTTTAAATGCTTTTTCCCAGTAGGATTTATTTGAAATATATAGCTCTTATAAGGAGATTTAATTGGTGGAATCGTTCTTCATCCTTATTAAACAACATTTCCATCTAGTGGCCAACAGCACACAGCACACAGCCGTCACACAAAATATGTTGACAGAACCGCGTTCTTTATTTGATTTTATAGACAATTCAAAGTTTTGATTTTTGTTCTAACGAAAAATGACGTTTCAGCATATTTATAAAACATGTAATTACACAATGTCTTAGTAATTTTTTATTTTTGTTTTTCATATTAATTGAAACCATATCCCTATATTAATCCCAGTTAACATTCCTGATAAAAGTGTCTCCAGTCACTCTTTTGGGAGCTGAAAGAAAAACGACAAAAGGCGCATACAGGCAATTATCAGAATTTAAAGCCACAACCAAGACATTTTAGTACTGAGATACTGATTAACTTACAATATATAATATAGTAAATCAGACCTGAGCAGTGAACAGCACCCAGGTTGGTCTTTGCTGGCTTAGCAGCATCTTAACAGGTGAAGTTTTGACTTATCCAGACCTCATTGTGGTGCGTAAATGAAAAATAGGATTCATAGCCCGCTCCTTGGTACTCCACTGAGTCCAGGTTCTGGCAGAATCTGCCCAGGCTGGACAGAAGGCTCTCTGCGTTGGATTTACCAGCCGAGACACTTGGAGTTCCACCGAACTTCCTGGAAAAATTAAGCGCAGACAGCAAAAACGTCTAAACACCGGGTTAGGTTAAGTGTGGGACGGTGTGATACTGAGCAATAATTCATAGAATGAGAATGTTTTTTGCAATACTGGTAATTTCAGTTGAAATATAAATAAATATAAAACAAGCAGCCTTTACGCATAGTGTTTCTAACATCAGGTCATGTGTACGACATTGGCTGTAAAATTGGTTATCATGCATTTCAAAATTAAATAAATAAAGTCTGTGTGTAGTCTCTGTGGATCTGGAGACAACCTAGCAAGCGTGGCAGCCATTGTGTTGAAATGATAATAATAAAATCAGCCAGTCACCGGACATAGATGGTGGATGCAGGCAGGTGGACGATTTCAACCAATGAGGTTCCAGATAGGTTCACATTGGGTGGAACAAACCAGCACAACCACAGTTGGTCGTCTTTGGTGTGATTGATCAGCACTGGCCAGGTTTTTTTAAGGTCGGGGTAATCTATGAAAAAAGAACACCGTGACAGGTTTCACAGGTTTAGATCACATAATCTAAAATGAAATAAAGGTACAGAAAGGTGTTTTTTCTGTTTTCCCTCTCCTCTTGGTGATGGTTGTGTCCTCGGCTCACTGCAAAGTAACACATTTCAGGCACAAACAAACCTGTGTTGCTGGCAAAGGACTTCAGCCGCCCACTTGCGGCTATAAGGTCAACAGTTGCCGTGCTTTCGATCATTGTCCTCATCCAAGTGGAGGCTTCATACTCGCGCTTTTCAAAGTTCTGTGGACACAGAAGCACAGAAGTAACTTTTCTGGATTCTTCAGGAGAGAGGCCTCCGTCCCGGCCTGTCCTCAGACTTACCTGACCCTCCATGATGACTTCATACCTGGGGCAGAGGTTACCCTTGCAAGGATACTCTGCCCTGCAGGACACCAGGGACAGAAGGGACAGAAGCAGGACCAGCGCTGTCTTCATGCTGCCACGGGAACCTCACAGATCCAAACTGAAAGCGCTGCTGCCACAGCCACAACTTTCCAGTTTATCAAGTCTCACGGCCACACCCCCCTTCCAGCCTCCAGATAAAAAACACAGATTTTCCAACTGCCTGTTTATTTCCTGTGATGAACCTCAGCTCAGCTTCAGTTATCTGAAGGTCACAGGTCTGAAGCCAGAACCATCACAAAGTTAGGGAACAGCAGAGAACAGCAGGAACCAAAGACGAGGATGGATGACTCTGAATTAGAGTCAGAGCACATCTGATCTGTGATCAGTCTGCGTGATCATGTGGGATTTCATAATTGTGTAAAAAAACCCCTCTTTTGTACAAGAAGCACAGCTTTCAGTAGCTTTAGTAGGTGCTGAACCTTTAGTGTCCTGGTAAGAGGACGAGGACGGCGGCAGAGTCAAGTCCTCAACGCTGGAACTCTCTTTCAGTTCCCCAGAGGAACCTGTTCACTGACACAAGGTGACCTGTCAGCATTCCTAATCCTTAATTATCTTTCAATATAAACATAGCAGAACATTTGCCTACCTCAAGTTAACTTTACTTCCTCTAAAGTCCACGCCTGTGCTCTTTCTGATTTGCGTGTTGCGTCTGGACATGTTTGAAGTACAGTAACTCCTCATTATGTGAGTATGCAACAAAACAACCAGTCTGCCAAGGTTTCTCAGTCCAACGCTATCTTGTGACTCAGATGAGACTTTTCTTCTTGTCGTGTTGAGTGACATCTTGGCTACCTTCTTGTCTGTCATCACCCATTTATCTAATCACACGCAGAGTCGGACTCAACTTGGGATCTGAGAGAGAGAGAAACATTTCTGAACCTGTAACCTGAGAACCAGATGAGCTTTATATTTTGAGCTTGGAGAGAAAATCAGTCTGAACTGCAGTGAATTTCACAGATTTACATAAGGAATGATAATAAAGCCAACTTTGAAGGGACACTGGAGGTAAAGTGATTATCTATACTTTGCTGTAAATCATTTTGGCTGGAAACAAGAACTTTTACTGTCCGAGCGCCCCAGTGTGGCCAAAAGAAAGAAGAGCAAATGCGGTCAACGAGGTTTTGTTACTTCTTGGGCCGATTTCACTTAGTCACCTTCCTTTTCCTTTCATTGATCAGACATTTTTAAATAATTTCTGATTTATTGTGTAGATATGTTTTGTGCAACTCGGATTTGAGGCGACAGCTCTTTTTTAATTTTATGACCTGATTGGAATAATGCGTTAATTATATACTTGTGCAAATAAAACAATTTAATAACTGACCCCAGTTATTTTAAAAAGTAAAGAAACACACTGTCCGTGCAGCAGGGGACGCAAGAGAGCTGCGGAGGGGGGGAGAGGGAGAGAGAGAGCGAGCTCCACACACACACACACACACACACACACACACACACACACACACACACACACCAGCATCTCCTCTCTCAGGATTCACCTGCAGCCTCTCCCTCCTCGTACTCCTGCGCTTCCTGCCTCCTCTCTCCCCGGTGTGCGGACACCCGCACCCAGCAGCGGGACTGCGCGCAGGGCGGCCGACCCGGCACTCACATGGGGACGGATCGTCCAGGCAAACCATCCGCAGGCTCCGCACACAACGCAGCATCATGCGCACCGATCAAGCGGCGGAGCACCGGGATCTGCAGCATGGGCGTGGAAGATGGACGCAGGCGAAATGAGCGCGATGTAATTTAGTGAAGATAAGAGAAGGAAGGGTGGGAGGGGGGGACACAAACCCTTTGGATCGCGGCTGAGGCGCTGTCTTTTTTCTTGAAAATTGTTCTAAATAGCCCACAGCACTTTTCTCCCTTGTCAGCCTTAACTGGAGATTGAAGAGGATGGAGAAAAGCGCACAGCAGCCCAAAAGCGCGGAGAGCCCCGCAGAGGAGCTCTCCAAAATCAGCGACGAGGAGCTGCTGAAGTGGAGCAAAGAGGAGCTGGTGCGCAGGCTGCGGAGGGCAGAGGCGGAGAGGAGAGGCGTCATCGTGGAGCACGGCAATCTGATGCGGGAGGTGAACCGGAGACTCCAGCAGCACCTGAACGAAATACGCAGCCTGAAGGTGAGACACCGGCGAGCGTGTTGCGGCTTTGCACCCGCACGGCTTCCGTATCTGGCCAAATTGTCAAGTGCAGGGTAAAATGATCACGCAGAAAGAAGACTCCGGCGTTGCTAAACCTGTTGCATGATCCAAAACAATGACCGCAGCTGTAAATCACACCTCTCACCCCACATTTTGGCTTGCTTGTTGACCTGAAGGGTATTCCCAGCAAATCATGTTGAACTTTTATTTTAAGATTTGTTCAAAAACGCTTTTCTATAAGCTATATAAAGCAATGCACATCAATTTTATATTAATATAAAGTTGCTGTTTGTGTAATGAGTTTTAACCTGTTTCTCAAGAGCATCGGTAATATTTTCAGCCATTGCTCTGTGTGTGTGTAAACCAGGATGTGAATCAGAAACTCCAGGAGGACAACCAGGAGCTCCGGGACCTGTGCTGCTTCCTGGACGATGACCGGCAGAAGGGGAAGCGTGTGTCACGCGAGTGGCAGCGTCTGGGTCGCTACAGCGCCAGCCTGATGAGGAAGGAGGTGGCCATCTACCTGCAGAAGCTGAAGGAGCTGGAGCAGCGACAGGTGGAGGTCATCCGCGAGAACCTGGAGCTGAAGGAGGTGTGTCTCATGCTGGAGGAGGAGCGGGTCACGGCCGCAGCTGGTGGAAGCGGGGGCCTCGGCCGCAGGAGCTCCGTTGACAGCCAGAGCAGCTCGTCTCAGCTGGGGGGGATCGGCCCTGCTCCGGGCCTGCTGCGGGATGTTGGTGATGGGAGCAGCACCTCCAGTGCGGGGAGCACGGACAGCCCCGATAACCTCAAACCTCCTCCCCCCTCCGCTGGAACCAGTCCTGGATCTGGCTTAAGACCAGTGGACATGTTTGAATCTATGGGTAGGAGGCACAGCTCTACCCCAGAGTACCACACTTTCCCCCAGGTCTGCCGACCTCGTGGGGGGTCCTTGACCAACCTGGACCCTCAGGAACCAGGCCTGGAAAAACACAAGTCCAGGCTACCATGTGACTCCCATCCCAAACCCAGCAGTGCTGACCTACTGGCCCACAAACAGCTCGTGATGTCAGTGCCAGCGTCTCCGGGCTCTGGGAAGGGCTCCACTAACTCCAGCCCAGACCTGAGCCGCAGACATCAGGCTGTTCCCAAAGTGGGGCCGGTCTGCGGGAAAGCTGAGGCCAAGCAGACCGGCATGGGGACGCCGGAGCATCTACGGAAAGCGAGAGTAATCATCGGCAGTCCAGAGTCTGTACGGCACCACCATCACTATCAGTACGGCCCCGGCATAGAAAAAGGCAAAGGGAGGTACAGCGGCGGCTCCCCTGACAGGGAGGGCGTTCAGAGGAGAGGGGTGGGGGAGGAAATGACCCCCCAGCACCAGAGCCTGTACAACGGTAGGCACAGGGTAACGCTAATCTTGTATTTTAATTCATTCAAGACAAATAGAATGTGCAGACACTGCGCTGTACTGCAAATAATCCTGAATAATCCAACTCCCAGCACACGTATCAAGGTTGTTCTGCTGTTAACATCATTGTTACTCACAGATTATCGACAATAATCCCAAATGTGGTTCACCTGGAAACAGAGAACGCGGAAAAGCGAAGCTGACAGAAAGAATGTTCACAGCGTTAACTTCCTGTGCATGTCCCCATGATGCGATGGGCAACGACATACAGTCGTCGAGGGTGATGGAACCTCCGTTAACCTGCGCGTGCTCAGGTGCAGAGAGGGTGGCGACGTTGCGGGATCAGCTTTGCACTCGGTTTCCTGTTAGGCTGTTTGTGCAGAGGTTTGTGGAAAAGGTCATTTCCTCATTGACCTTGATCTGAGAGCATCCGAGGGAAAACATGAAGAAAAAGTCAGATGTCAACTCATTTGTTTGTTGGGAGTCCATGCACACACACACACACACACACACACACACACACACACACACACACTCACACAGTGTGTCAAAGCTGTGCAATCCTTTTAATTAGTTCACATTTGACAGCAGCTCGCCCCCTCTGGAACGCTTGATTCCTTTTTTTCCTCCACGCGTGTTCGGCTTGAGAAGGCCGCCATATGACGTGTTCTGTTCTGGAACATCAGACACATTTGCTCGGCTTTTAAGCCTGGCTTAATTTTTTGTCGCATTAAATATTCCAAAGTGCTCCCCTGGGGCGGTCAGAGCGCAGTTGTTTTGTGCCGTTTGCGTCTCTGTGTGTTTACTTTGAGTGCGTTCAGAATTAATCTGTATCATCCAGAGATGGCCTCATCTATGAAATTGAATTTAATTTGGGATTGTTTTTATGGTGCCTTGTTAGAATGTAAAGTATTTGGGGCCAGGCTCTGCGTGGCTTTATGCAAATTTAATGTGTGTGATCGTTATTTGATCGTGTTTGTGCCACGTTTGTTGCAGTCGCTCCGGGGACCACAGCCAGTTTACAATCAAACATATCAGCAACGGCAAAAAAGTGAGCGGATATCAGCAGCTAGTGAAGCCCCACTGCTATTGCTGGACAGTAATGCACAATAACATACTCATAAGCTCGTAAACTGATCCTTGCATAAATGCACATAAAGTTTGACAAGAGAAAAATATTTCTAGGAGAAACTTGCTTTGGCCTCCATGGAGGTAATGGAGCGAAGTGAGGTTTATTTACTGAAGGGAACTGTCACCAGGGGGCGATAGAGATGATTCATAAGCTTGTGAAAGTTCATACATATTTAACTCATGTCATACTTAAATTTACATTTGAATTAATTTACTGCAGAGTTCATCTACTAAAAAGAGCTCTGCTCTGCTCTGCCAGGGCAGCTCTCTTCTCTATGGAGAATATATGACCGGCCTTTTTTTTTTTTGACAGATGGAGCTCCACTGGGCAGTCAAACCAGGCAGGAAGTCAGTAAACACAGCCCCGCCCCCTCTGCAGACACTCGAACGCACCACACCACAGACACACACCGAGGCCAGCGTGCTCCTCAGACACGTCTACACACTCCGGACCCCAGGCTGATGTTATATATGTGAGAACGTGATAGGCCGTCAGCTGGAGGAGTCACTGCGTTGTCATTTCACTGTCAGCAGTTGTTCGGTGACCGATGGCACATTAAGAACAAAGTGAGGATGGTTGGTTTGGGAGAAGGTGACTGGATTTCATTGAATCATAAATGCTGTAAAATTATTTTACAGCAAAATCAACCTATCGTGTCATGTAAATCATGCTTTTGTTGAAGAGCATCAAATCATCAAATAAATGGTCTGTATAAAGGTTTAGCTTTAATCCTTTGCATTTAGAAAAGACCTGTAGAACACAGAACCTTTTGAGGATCAGTGCTACAAAGCTTTGTAAATAAAGCTAGGACGTCGCCACGAAAGAAACATCGCTGAGCTTTGATGTGCTAATGGACAGAATCTTTCTTCATTCATGGCTGTATTAGCAATGGAGATTTGACACACAGCACAACCTCATGGGTTTGGCAGCTTTAATGAGCTCACACTCTCTCTCTCTCTCACACACACACACACACACGGCTTAAGGGCTCTATGTAACAACTTACTGCTGTTCAGATAAGCCCATTTAGCTCGTGCTGCGCTAATTGAATGTGTCTGCTCAGTGAAATGAGTGTAGTGTGTGTGTGTGTGTGTGTGTGTGTGTGTGTGTGTGTGTGTGTGCGTGTATGTAACATGAACATTTAGCATATAACTAGATGTAATTTCTGCTCTGCAGAGATCTGACTGCGACAGCTTTCCCGTCTACACACTGACGCTTCCCTTCTTCATCCTGATTCACCTATCCTTCTCCCGATCCTCTTGCCGAACCTCCTCATCGTCCTCCTGAAGATCCACCATGATCATCCACCTCATGATCCTCCTCCATCCTCAGAAGGATCAGGACTCATGAAGTGTCCAACCACCAGACTGATCGACAGAGTATTCATCATCACTTTCTAAAGCTGCCTGCCGGTCTGTAACTGTATTTTGCTGTGTTTTCACGTCTGAGGAGGTTCTGTTGGCTAACTGGCTCACCGGCAGGCCAAAGTTACAGTAGATAAGACACTCGGGCATCGCTACTCAATCGCTCAAAGCCAAACCCCTTGTTGTGCTGCCATCGTTTCCATGTTGCTCTTCTCTTTTGTTGTCACTCCCCTGATAACGGAACCCGGATTAAGTTGGCTCGGTAATCGTTTACTTCCACAGAAGCTGACCATTTCAGTGTGCACATGCTGGGTAATTGCGCATGTTGAACACACGCATCCTGTTTTTTTGCAGGCTCAGGTATGGTGGCGCGGCAGATGGCCTCCATTCATGTTGATATGAGGAGCTCTGCTGGGCTCATCTGCTCTGAGCTCAGCCTCTGTTGACGCTACACAGGACCCTGGCGCTGCTATTAATAGTGCAGGTTTCCTGCAGCATTTGTGCTTAAACCTGATCAATCACATATTTCTGACCACATGGAGGGCCTCAGCGGAGCTTCCTCCAGAGTTAAACAGGTTGCATTTTTAATATTAACAGCTCGCTTCACGTTCACACTTCTGTTTTTCATCCCATCAGAGCTGAGTGTGGACGGCGCAAAAAATAATAACCTTTATAACACACAAAATTGCTTCTGAACTTGAGGGGAGCATGTCTGACAGGCTCCATCCATCCTCCTCAGCAGCATCACGGACATTTCTGGAGCTTCTATGTGTGATCTTATTGAGTTACATGCTTCAGCTCACCACGAGGTGCAATGAGGAATTTTCATGAAACATGTCCGTTGATCCTTAAATCTTCATCTTGTGTGTGTGTGTGTGTGTGTGTGTGTGTGTGTGTGTGTGTGCATGTTCCCAGAGACAGCTGGAAATCAGATTTGGTGTGTTTGGGCTTTGGTGAGTGAGCTTGGCTGTTTGAACAGCTGAATTTAAGTGAGCAGAGGTTGTTTTGGAGATGAATGTGTGATGCATGTTGACAGGCTGACGCAGCCGGCAAGCGTCTTTGTGTAGCAGCGAGTGTATTGACTTCGGCGATGTGTCATAACTGCTGAAGGTCGCGTCGACGGCGAGCAGAAGTGAGTAACTCCTTATGAGGACGCGCATCACTCCACTTCATCTTGACTTTTCTCCCTTTTTGTCTTGAAATGTCTCGGAGCTAAATCTAATCAGAAACACATTTTAACTGGATTAAATCTCCAAAGGTTGTCAAGCTTCCAGCAGTTGAGATGAAAACACAGACAGAAGCAGTCAGTTTCTAAAGGCCGAACTTATACGTCTACTGTAGTTGTGACTGATTTAATGATAAAAAACAGAAAAAATAACAGTGAAAGTCTGCAGTGAAAATCACTTAAGATGATAAAATAGGGTGATATTTAGCCCAATCAAATGTTTTATGTGTGTCTCAAGAACAACATAACATGAACAAGAAAGTGAAAATACTATTTTCAGGGACCTGTTGTCATGGTTACCACCGTTTACTTTTTAAAAAATTTTTTATTGGGGAGCATAAAGGTGCTGGAGCTTTGGAATATGTGGTGGAAACGTCATTAAATGTTAACCTGAGGCGCTGATGGCTAATCGGATCCTGGAGCAGACTGAAGTCATGGACACAAACACAAACACACATAAACACACACACACACACACACACACACACACACACACACACACACACACACACACACAGGCAGTCAGGGCAACAAAGGTCTGTGGCAGAGTTCAGTTAATGCTGGCAGCTTGTGTGTGTGCGTGTGTGTGTGTGTGTGTGTGAGAGAGACAGAAAGAGAGAGAGAGAGAGAGATCAGAGACCCTGAGTTTAGGACAGGCTTGCTAACTAGGCCAACAGCTGCTCCTCTGGCAATTCATCTTTGAAGCTTCTTTCTTCTATTGTTGAAACTGTCGAGCACACAGGTGCTGATTGGAGTTAGTACTGGCCATCATCATTGTCATCATCATCAACACACACTTCGGCATCCTCTCTTCCTCCTCCATTACTTCCTCTGTCCGTCACTCTCTGACACACACTGAGATGCATCAAACTGAAGCAAAGTACACAGCTGTGAACCAGGCCAGAGGCCGATCATTCTGTGTGCATTTATCTGTGTGTGTCTGTGTCTGTGTCTGTGTGTGTGTGTGCAAGTGTAACACGAGAATGAAAGCGCTGAAGTGCAGGCTAACATGGGGGTTGATGCAGGAGGACCGTCACTGTGTATTTTTTAGAATATTCATCATCTATACACATACACATACACACACACACACACACACACACACACACACACACACACACACACACACACGCTCTGGCTGGTTAATCTGTGTTTGAGGTTGATAAATGACCAGGGGCAGTGGTCAGCGTCTTTCCCTCTCACCAGCTGCTCGGCCACATGCTCAGGCAGTGGTCCTTGGTGCAGTTTCAGGGCTGCTGCGGTCCTGCGGCACTCTTGTTTGCACTGCCACATGGTCTCACACACACACACACACACACACACACACACACACACACACACACACACACACATACATGTGCACACACAAACAGAGTGAACCCTCACTCATCAGAATGAATTTGCCTGTTCACATCCTGAGATCATTCATTCTCTTGTGAGTATTGGAAGACATTACAAAGTTTACAAAGTAACACCCCACAGATAGATAGTCAGATATCTGGAATGGAACAAACCTGAGTGAACTCCCTGAGAGGATGGTAAAGCGTTGACAGTCCAAGTCATGGTGAATTTCTTATCTGCTGATAGACGGTTCCATTGGCAATCTGTCCCACTGGGTTCTGCTTACTTTGGTTGATGAAGGGAGACACAAGGGGCGCGTTGTGTTGCATTCATTCTGTCGAGTGGTTGTTACAACTGCCAGCCAAATTGATTGGAAAGAGGAGAGGATGATGTGAAACAGGAAGTGTTTGTTCAGCAAGAAAAAACCCCAGAAAAAAGGGTTTCATTGTCGCATACAGTTGACATCAGGTTCCTTTATTCTGGCCATTAATTACTCTGTTTCATTTCTTTTCAGCTTTGATCTCAGCTGGTTGCTGCAGCAACGCTTGTAGGAGTGTAAACCTTTGGGACAGGTGAGTATTTTCAACCGTCCAGAATAGATGGAAGTCACTTTGGGCCTTCCACGGCACCAAAGTCCTTATATAGAACAGACATTATGATCAATTATCTACACAGGAAAGCTGAAAAGGGAACCATATTAAGATTTAATCATCCTAAGGAGGTTGTTAAAGTTTCTTGGAAGTGTTGGCCATGCTCCTGTGCCGTGTTCCACATAGGTAAAAGGTCAGTTCAGTATGCGCGTGTGTAAAGGTCACCCTGGCGTGAGGCTTTAATGCAATGGCCGCAGGGTGAGTGATGTTGCTTAGTTAATATTTAATGATGCAACTGTACTTAATAGGTGAATAAATCAGCCTTTTTACCTGGAGAGGAAGGGTCCTCACGTTCTGCTGACACACACACATACACACACACACGCTCACACAGTAATTGCACTCTTCCCTTCTTGTCTTTCAGCTTTGATTCCTCCTGACCCTGACATGCCTCTCAATCAGATGCTGCTTTGACAAGCCATGCCCCCAGAGAGAGGAAGAGAAGACATGTGGAGGGAACGCCAGAGGACCGATGGAAAATGGTCAGACACGGAACTGTGAAGGGTGAGAGAGCAGATGAATGACAGAGAAGCCAAAACACTGGAAACACTTGAAACGCTCTGTCTGCTGCTGCTATGCATTTCCCATGGATCCCCAGGAAGGACTGGATGAGCAGAGGCTAATTCAAATGTTGCCAAACTCAGAGTGGAAGACAAATAAGTTAAATAAGCCTGAAAAATCCTTGTTGCCAATAAAATAGTCCTACCTCTTTGGAAAGACAGAAACTTTTAGGACGGAGAGCGAGTATCTTCTCATGTTAACCCTGGACAATCATATCCCCATTGTACCTCCAACAATGTGGCCCAAATGATGGGGGGGCAAAGACATGCTCTTGCTCATACTATTGCAGTCAAGCTAGAAAAACAAGTCTAACTCTGACAACAAAAATAATATAATTTCCACCACAATCCTGCAACTCAAATGCAACATAATTATATAAAGTTATATTAGCTCAGTTTTAGCACAAAATACTCCCAACATTATAAAATCACCAGGATTGGAAGGTTGGTTTTTCTGTGAGCCCTCATTTAGCTCCTTGTTTAGTGTTTCCTCGTGTTGGTTGCATTAGGCCATGGTGAGATTACGTCTCAACGCACACTTAGCTTATTTACATGCACATTCTAACGGCTATCTGCAATAGAAGCTACGGGCATATCAACAGTATATTTGAATGTTTTAAAATAAATTTGACTGGAGCTCACACATTTGAGACTTTATTTTGACTAGAAACGCTGCCACGTTCATGACTGCCTATAGCTTGTCAGTGATTGTAGTAATGAGCCTTCTTCCCCAGATTCAGATGTACTCTTTCAAAAAACGTCTTAAATGGTGTTTGTGTGGTTTAATGGTGACTTAAACCAGAAAATCTGGTCAATTTATTGTTGGATCGATACTGAATTAATTAACATTGTGAAGGAGCTTGTGCATTTGCCGTGCCCCCCGTTCATTGACTAGCATCTTAAAGTCACAGGAAAACTATTGAATCCAGTTTCTGCTTTATCAAATACTTGGTTTAATTCATGTCACAATGTTACTCTGCTCTTTAAAACAGCAGAAGAAATGATCAAAACATATCCCGAGGAAACCTGAGGGGGGCTGAAAACCAAGAATCTGCACACACAGGCTGACAATAAACTAGACAAACGAGCATACACACATTTACCCTGAATCCTGATTATATAACCTCTTTACCCTGTGAGTTTTTGCTTTTTTTTCTTTTAGAATTGTTGATTAATTAAATATCACAATATTATCAAAGATATGTAGGTTTTTAAATCCAGAGTAGTATATCTGCTTACTTTTATAAATGCATAATATAACTATTATTTTTGACTTCTTGGTATTATGAAACTATTATAACCAGAGATGTATGTATAAGCCAATAAAAATCCTTTAAAATTGCTCATGGCTTCATGGTGCTTCATTGGGAATTTGGCCTGTTTCAGGAGCAGTTTTCAGCGCGTTAAATATAGAATCAGGGATGAGTGACACTTCTTAGTTTAGCCTTGGATATAATCCATAGATTCCACTCAGAATGGCCCTTCTTGATGACCTCATGTCTGAGAACCAATCAGATGCAGAGGACACATGCAGAAGTTGGACTGTGCAGGCAAGTATCTGAGAAATCACTTAAATTTGACGTTAATATTAGGAGTTTTTCCTCACCACTGTTGAATTGAATATTAAATGTATGTCAGGCCAAAGTTGGAAAGCAGGAGACCAACTACACCTCGTTTGTACCTGACACCATTGTTGTACCAGATAGACAGAATAAAACTGTCTCAGGAGAGGCTCTTCCCTCTGGACGACTGTTCCTGACCTCGTCCACACAAATACGTGTGCACCACCAAAGGCAACAGTGCGGGGGTACAAATACACTCTGGGAATATTGCTTTACTAAACAGCAACACAAATCTTCATTTGCATAAAATCTTAAAATTGTGAAAGAGAGATTTAAGTCAGTGTGCTGATTGCCAGTTTTACCTGTTATTACCACAATTTCACCTGTTATCAGCACCTTATGATAACAGTTACGACCACAGTCATACAAGATAAACTACAGTTTCCCTTAAATAACTGTCAAATAATAAAAATGTGATTAATTCAGGACCAAAGGATGCAGTTCTTATCAGTGAAGGCTGCTGTTGCTGTGGCTCCATCAATAACATCACTGTCTGTATTGTTAGTTCATTGGATATTCTTTTATTTTAGTTATTATAGCATCTAAATGTGTGTGTGTGTGTGTGTGTGTGTGTGTGTGTGTGTGTGTGTGTGTGTGTGTGTGTGTGTGTGTGTGTGTGTGTGTGTGTGTGTGTGTGTGTGTGTCTCCTGTTTACCCATCGGTCTTTGCAGCCCTCACTGACACGGTAGGAGGTGTGAGGTGATTATTAAATTCACAGTGAATCAGATGTGACTGTGGTTTCCTGCTCTGTGTGATTGTACACCCGTGTTACATCTCCTCAGCATTTCATCAGGTTCCCCTTAGTTAACACGTTTTTCTTATAACTCGTGTCACATAGCTGTGATGTCACTCTAGACATGGAGCTGCTGCAGTGACCCACGTTACCTCGTGAACTGCAGCCAGTCAAGACAGCACACTTAATATGAGGCTGTGCATCATCTGTCCTCGCTGATGTAACGGTCAAAAATCAGCGCGCTTGTTCTTTAAGTCGTGGTCACCTCAGACCTGCGACTCTCAGAGCTCGTAATTCTGGTTTTGGTGTTCAGAAACAGGTTTAATGTAACCTGAAATGCTGTTTTTGTGCCTATTTGTTCTAAATGGGCGGTCAGAAGTGAACAATGAGCACTGAGGCAGACAGTCAAGACAAATGTAGGCATAAACACACACACACGCATGTGCGCGCGCACACAGACACACAGACACATACACACACCCATACGCACACACACTCAGAGGCTTCTTTCTGCCTCATTGACTGAGCTTGTTCTTACATAAATGTGTTCAGAGATATGAACAACTGCTGGCTAACGTGAACCTGTCATCATGGCAACAGACCAAAACTCCGTTCAGGTCATGCCATGATTATCGCTTTCATTTGCTGGGCATCTCTAATCCTGGATTTGGAAGAATGGATTTTTTTTTTACCCAGTCCCTGCAGGCACTCACTAAATTTGCCAACACATTTGATTAATTTTATTATGATTTTTTTTTCTTTTTAGACCCAGAAAATGTAATGAGGTAGTGATGTCATTCAGAGAGAACGTGTCCTCACACTCGTCCTGCAGCAGCAGCATCAGAACAGGCTGTCTTTCTAGGGGCCAGATAGCAGGATTTTAATTGAAGTTCTAATTAGAAAATGGCCAAAGTATTAGAATAAATCTGACGAGGTAACAGTCAGTTGCTGTTTTCGGTTTTGTGGTACGGCTCCTCCTCACCCGTGCACCCACTATTCTTCGGTTTGTGTTGGTTTTGAATATTGAAGTGAAGATTTGCACCGCCGGTTCATCACCTGGGCTTTGTGTATTCATGTGCTCAAGGAGGTTCATGGGCACGGGTACATTTGGACACAGAACATTTGTGAATGCTGAAATATTTGATTTTAATGATTCATGGTGGGAGGATGATGAAGGGCAAGGGAGAGCGCATTAAAGTTTCAGGAAGAAAGGGGAGGGTCGAGATAAATTAGGAGCCCGTGTTTTTGTATCTGTTGCATTTATTGAACAATGTCTCCAGTCTTTAGTTGTTTACATTTTTTGAATGAAAATTGCTTTAAAAGATGAAACATGAATTGTTTGTGGAGGGTGTGGTGCCTGCAGGTTCTATCTTGCTTTGTCAGCTGGGCTCGGTCCAATATCACAAATGAATAATTTCAACATTATTTTTGATTTGTCTGAGAAATATTATCAGTATGTGGAGAAGCTGGGACAAAATAAAACATGCATTAGTCCGCCCACAATAGATTGTCTGTATCTCTGTTTTGTCGCCTGTTTTCTTCAGCACAGAACAGAGGATGAAAAAGTGGTTAGGTATCTTTATTGCTTTCTCATCCATCAGTGTCACCAGGCCGTCGCTGTGTGGCAATTTTCTGGTGTACATTCCTCAGCAGCAGGCTTTAACCCCTGAGTGAGGATGCATGAGGAATGCACTACTAGAGAATGTCTAAAACTAAGATGCCAACAGATCCACTGAAGGAAAAAAAAGAGACCAGATCTAATATGTTTAAGCAGTTACATTAGCAATTTTCTATTCATGTTTCCTCATGGGTTCATCCATTATAGCCCTTTCATCTTTATGTTGATGATACTCAAGAATCCTCAATGATAACCTTTCAACAAAACCTGTACCATACTGTATGTAGCCCAAAATATGGCCTAATCTGGGTTTATTTATTAATTACTTTTGTTCAGGACTGAAGAATCTTGGTGTCACACTTTGCAAATATATGTTAAATCCCATCAGAGAAATGCTTTCTCTACTGAAAGAGAAGACGAATGGTCCCGCCCGCTTCTCCAGCATTATTGGCAAAACAACAGGCCGCTGATTGTGAGTGCTGTTCATTTGCATTGGACACACGGAGAAAATGAGATTCTGCTGGTGATGGATGAGCGCTGTCTTAATCCTGGTTAAACATGGCACAATCACACATTCCTAGTTTTTCCATCAAGCCGTGACCCACGATCCCATCTCGAGCCATCTGACTCTGGGTGGGACTTGGAGTTCTGCTGAGATATAAACTTCAGATCCCGTTTGGCTCCAGGGTTTGTTTGAGAAGATATTTTTGTACACATCCTCACTACTTTGAATTAAATTATATTCTGTTTTAGCTGTAACGTCAATGAGAATCTTACCGAAGGCCCAATTTTTTCAGTGTTTCCGTAGAAACAACAGAACAACCAGATTTATCACCATTTATTCTTCATCCCAGTAAACTATCCTGCCTTTTTTAATTGATCAAACCGCTCTCATTCCACTTCGACCCACCGGGTGCTGATATTAACAGCTTTTGTGCTGACCGCATGTCTCATTACCCGATACACTTCCACCCCCCGCCCCCTTCTGTTATATCTGCAGCATTAATGTCGTCTAAAGCAGCCAGAAATTGCTGTCAATGGTCCAGTAATGGGGAAATCCATTTAACTCAAGTTGTAATCAATAGATGCCACCAGAATGGCTGCAGGCCAGATACATAAATACTCTCCAGCAGCCCTCCACAGCTGGAGCAAGGAGCACGGGAACACTTTTAGCATTTATGCATCCATCTCTGTTAAGTGATGTTAATAACGCATTCTCATATACGGATCAGGAACTGACTGAGCCGCTCACACTCGTAGGGACCGATGGAGCGGAGCGGTGGCGTGACACCGGCGGGGCGACGCTGCGCATGACTCTGCAGTTTCAGGCCTGATTGGTAGTCTTGTGAGGGGACCGCCCGGGCTGAGGGAGACACACCAAACAGTCAGTCAAGTCTGTTTTACTGCTGCCTGGAGCTGGCTTCACCATCCACCTGCTTCAATCATCCGGGAGACTGACGGGAAGATATGGAGAATTCCGCAATACGGAGGTGGAGAACGGAACGCCTACAGGGCTTCAGGTCCAACAAGGATCTAATTTATTATCTGAGAGCAAATACGTTGAAAATGTCACAGTTGGTGGGAAGTATTATGGTCGTCAGAAGGTTTTATAAAACTGGTATGAATCACAGAGGTAAAAGGCTGGAGGGACATAAAAGCATTAACTCACCATCAGTCAGTCTGAGGTGCTGGACACGCTCGCACATGCTGGTCATAGATAATGACCGCTCACATCAGAGACCTGAAGCACTGAGGCTGCACTTTCTGTATGGACATCGACCGCCAGACTGATCGATGACAGCAGCCCAAGTAGACGTCCAGCCTTCGGAAAGGTGCTGCTTTCTGTCATTTACGGCTGTCGTTTCAAAGATATTTTCTACTTTTCTCGTCGAGTCGGAACCGACCAAATGTGCCATCTGTGAACGTCCCCGTCTCCGCTCTACGTTAGCCCCTCTGAGCCCTGAGCTGTGGCTCACGCTCGTAGCTTATGCCATTAAAGGGAGACAGGCCCGATCTCGTCCACGCCGCCCCACCTGGCATGGACGCATGCTGACCTTGAGCCTTTTAATTGCCAGATGGAATCACCCGCACATTTGACGATGATGACATCACCTCCAACAGATTCCGAGCCTCGCTGGTCTGAACACTAAACTAGATTTAAAGTCAGGACCAGATGACGGATGCTACTTCACCCATGCGTGGCGGCGGAGCCTTATTGACACGTTGACAACAGGGTCATGGATCAGCAATCGTTCGTTCTCCGAAATTTCTGTTTAAGATGTAAGTGCCGACCTTGTGGGACTTGAAGAGCCCCGCGCTGAATTCCAATCGGATATTAGGCCCCTGCGAACCGGCTGAAGCAGACAGTAACGTAATTTGAGCGGTTCTGTCGTCCGCACTCCCCGGCTCTTGCTGGGAGCGGCGCCGCAGCAGCTAGAGAACTCTTTCTTTGTGTCTCACGCCGGCAGATTTGTTCACGGCTCTGCAGGAAAGGGGAGGGGCTAACATGTAGAGTGAGACGTGGGTAAATGATGGCAGCCTGTGCGGAAGCCAGCAGGCTGGATTTAAAGGAGTTGTTCCAGCACGAGTGCGTCGACTCTAAAAACCTGACTTAAATGAACTGAGGTCAGTACAAAAGGTACATTCAGGAATACGTGTACCAGAGACTCATCTCACACTGGGGAAAGGACTCCACAAGTTCACGCCGATGGAAGGAGGATGTGTCATAGCACATCACACCTGGTGAACGCCACTGTGCCTCCGCTCTCCAATATGGCTGCCACAGATTCGCAGCTCCTCAGTAAGCGGAATCCAGTCAGTGTCACATGATTCTTGAACTCTGACCCACCAGGAAAACAGTCTCACAGCCCAGAACAATAAAACGACATTCATACAGTCCCAGAGGAAACATTACCCAGAGGTCACGTTAAAGGAGCCACATCAACCACGTGACAGCATCGGGTCCTGCAGGTGCTCCTTTGTCTGGATTTAAACTGGACAAGCGGCTCCATAATAAAGTCCATGCTTTAAGGGTCTGTATCGATAGTAACATTTGCTCATCTGTAGTAGAATGGAGATACACTTGTGTCGATGACAATATGTCCGATTGATTTTCCACCTTCTGAAGAGACACCAGGAGATTTATTGCCTTTGCTTTGGCAATGAAAGGGCGAGTCTCCGAGGAACCCACCCATACATCTTTCTTTTCCGCCGGTGTTCACTTAAAGACTGGCTGGATGGGGTGAGGGGGCAGTTCTTGCTGGCTGGCTGGTTTCCATGGCAACCAAGCCTCCGTCCATTCCCAGGGCACAGGGAAGGTGAGTGGTCCTGTTGAGATTAGTTTTTTTTTTTTTTTTTTAACTTGTAGATGTTTCTGTTTCTCTGAATATCTACCGTCTGCTTCCCGGATATTTCCTCTTTTTCCTCCTGAGGGCCTGTTTCCATTGTGGCTCTGACGTGGTCACCTCTGGTCATCACCGAAGAAAAACAAAACCCCTGAAGAAAAACCCAAAACTTTTTAATTGCAAATATTTAGATTTATCTCATGTTGCATTTTTATCATGTTTGTTGTGCTTTCCTGTTTTTGACCTATCCAAAATGTGATCTAAACTGGATCAAGTCCCAGTGCTGCTCACATGGGTTTATCAATGTATAACTTTCTCAGCGACATCACTGAGACTGTCTTGAGAAAAAGTGGGGACGATCTGGGCTTTTGCTTCATGAATAAAGCTCAAGAATTCTTTTATAAGACACAGCAGACAGCTCCAGATCCAACACTCCTGTCATCCTCGCCGTGGAAACAAACAGCGTGTCAGCAGTGACCCGATCGCAAAGCAAACACCATCAAATCAATCCTCTCTCTGCGATATTTGAGAAAACCGCAGCTACAAATGAGACAAACGCACCTCAGAGGGAGACTTTCTGCTCCCGAGTGCCTCCTTTGCTCTGGGCTCAGCGATGAAAGCGCAGAGATGCAGCGTGCTCAGACATCATTGCGTAACACCATTATTGATCTGCTGACCTTTACCCTGTCACCTCATTGTTTGGTATTGATCATTTTGAAGACGCTTTAAAGCATTGCCAATACACTCAGATCAACGCAGATGATTCGTAAAGGCGCAGCCTCTGCTGGCTGATCAACCAGTAGTACTGACTCAAACGTCTCTCTCTCTCTTCGTATTTTGTTCTGTTTTAAAGGAGCTTTCATGCTGTTGATTGCAACACTTTTCCTGAAGAGGCGACACTTGCTCCGACCATTTACAGTCAAGGACAGAGCTACAGTGCTGACTGGAAATATCAAGTAAGAGAAATAACGGCTCTGCGGTGCATATTTGATGTGTTCTCCTGATGTGTTCAGAGGGGTCTGATGACTATTTCTAAATGCCGCTGCAGCTAAGTCGCCTTCTAGGGGCAAAGGTCACCACAGTGGATTGTGGGATATTGATTCTCTTTTTGTTGTTCTTTCGTGACTCTTTCAAGACTCGTTACGCTCGCGTTATTTAACTCTGAAGGCAGGCTGTATTCTGATGCCAAAGCCCTCAGTACATTTTTGTTTTGGATTATTCATATGACTTGATTAGAGTTTATTTTAAATTAATAACTAAAGCTGATCAACTATCTGATCATGTTGTGTGAAAGCATTTTAAATGATGTAAATCCATACTTGACTGACATGAGAGAGGAGCCTTACATTTTCTTCAATTATTATTTTTATTATTACAAATTGCCTTCAATTATTGAATTTGCACTGGTGCAATTTTAATTTCTGCACAAATGGTCTCCAATGTTTCAGGCTCATTAAATAGGATTAAATTGCAAGTTTATTTATGAGTGATTTAATGAATTGTTTGATTGAAAGCATAACTGGAAGAAAAACAGTTGATGTTAAGGATGCTTCATTTGATATTTCAGGGTAAATTTTTTTAAATTATAATCCACTGCACTTGCAAGTATGTGAAATGCACCATACCCGCATGAGCAGGTGAGAAAGGGGGAGGAGCTCCAAACACCTCTGAGGAGGAACTAAGTCTCTAGTAAAGCAAGTATTCTGATCAACAAACGTTTGTGTTTTTGTACTGTGCGTCTTCGTACCAGAGGAGCACAGTTGTATCAGTTAAGTGAAATATGACCGTCTTTTTTTTTTTAAATTAAAAACGGTCATATTTCAGTATTCTCAATGGAACCGAAACAAGAAAACAGCAACAGTTTACATGCTGACTGAAGTCGAGCCCATCTCCATCCTTATGGAAGATGCACTCTGCTTCATGAATGCTGAAAGGTCACTGCCTGCCAAACGTTTCACGGCACATTACTCGTTCAAACATGAATTCAGAACAGCAGAAGTCAGGAACAAGAGACCACAAGGACTAAAATACTCATAAAAAAACAAACTATTTTGTTGAATTTTTCTGTTTTCTGCCTTTCAGGATTTTAGAACCAAAATGTCACTGATGTTTCCCTGAACCTATTGAGTCCCTCTAAATGCTGCTCAAGCTAAAAGGATGCATCCAATGGAGACACATCAGAACCCTCCAAAGGTTGTTTATTTGTGGATCTGGTTGATTTCAACGGGAGTTCCCTTCATGAGGGGTTCTTTCTGATGGCCCCCATAGAACTGCATCAAACGCTATCGCCTTCTCTTATGTGATTTCAGTTTAGAGCAGGATTATTTTTGCGAATGCAAATGTTCGCTACGGCAATAAATCACACCCTTTGTGACGGCACACAAAGGGTGAGAAGAAGGGGGAGAAGAAACTTTTAAAAACGAGTACCCGCTGTAAATCCACCTGCATGCGCAAGTATTGCTGAGGCTGATGGTAACAGGTAACAGGCGAGGAACTCACAGCAGGAGGAGCCCATGTGTCATGTCAATCAGCAAAACAATCACCAAACCCCAAATACAAGTACTTCTTTTGGTAATGTCTCATCTGCCTTCCACCAGGGTGACTTAAAGGATGTTCGTTGAATAGGGGATGACCTATTCCTATAGTTTAGGGTTAGGGGTTAGGTTTAAGGTTAGGATTATTCCTCTCATGTGATGATGTTGGGTTTAAACAAGACATTTCCATCAATTGTTGTGGATGTCACAGCATCCCTCCTCCAGCTACACAACAAAAAAGATATGAGGTCATAAAAGGTAATTAGATTACACCGTGGTAAAGCCTTTAAACTGGTGATGGATGAGGTCATTGCTGTGAGCGCAGTGACCCAAACATGGCTGCCGTGGAGGTCATTCACCGTGCAGAGGTAACGCTCCTCTCCTCCCAATCCTCTAAAACGACGCTGACTGAAGAGTGCCTTTGATTCGTGCGTCTGCAGCGGCAATCAGATTTAATAGGACCTGTAGTCGCACAATGACCTTTGGAAATACCACGCCTGCTGCATGGTTCCCACTTGATTGATTGATCAGTGATTGGACAACGTCATTGGGGGTTGATAAATAATTTTAATGAGGGCCGGGTCAGGATATGGTCAGACGGAGCGCTGAAAGCTGCACAGGATTGTGGGTGAAATGTGAGAGCCAGAGATGCTTATGAAAAGGTTACCAGCGATGTAACCAAGGTAAACAGCTTCGACAGCACATCTGAAGGTTAAAGTGAGTGCGTGTGTGTGTGAGTGTGAGTGTGTGGGAGTGCATGTATGTGTGTTTGTGTGTGCCTGTTCTGGGATGACTGTGTAATAGACTTGCAAGTAATCTGATGCCATTCAGCCAATTTACGCTAACAGAAAATGACATTGGTGACAAGGTCCAATCCACTGAAGGGTCCCTGTTATTGATCCGCACTTTTGCACGGCGCCTGTTGTCAACGCCTCAGCGCGCTCAAAATTAACAGGATGACACCTTGAAGACATTCCACATGGGAGAAATTGCAGGGGAGAGTGAGGGTGTGAGAATGCTGCATTCAGATGCTGTTCTGTCTGTTTCCTCCGCTTGTATTTCGCTTCCAGCTTACGTTAAAAAACTGTTTTACTTTCGAGAGGTTTGAGACAAGTTCCACAAGGAACAAATAAACACACTGCTCTTTTAAATCAATGTATAATCATCATATTCAAATCCTATTCCTCTTTTTGTGGAGACCTGCACAATAACCAAATTAATGGACCTCACTTCAGTACAAAAACCAGTGGGTGAAGTACGCCGCTGGCACTTCCTGGTTGATTTAAGGTGTAATTAAAGTGTCATTAAATGATCGTCAAGGCCAATAATGAGCAGATTGTTCTCATTGGAAACACGTCTGCAGACCTGGGGTTGAGGGGATTGGTGGGAAGTTTCAGCTCATATTGGATCGGTTTGGGCTTCAGAGAAGTTGCTCACATTTGTTCAGGCTGCAATGAGGTCCAGCAGTGAGTTTTAACGAGCCTTTTTATGTAAGAACAGTGCTGCGTTTCAGCCGCCACATATGGGCGAGATGACATGAAAAGACTGTCACTCTATCAGAAGCTGCTACACTTTGATGGCGCTGCGCTGAAGTTCTGAGTTTTCCGATCACACGCGTGTCAGGATGCTTTTCCTTTGATGCAAACGAAGTCACGCAGCCCAGAGGGTTCGGAGAAGGGGAAGGGGGAGGGATGAAGCAGGGGGGATTCTGGGAGTTTTTCCTTCAGCAGTGTCGTCCAAACAAATTGAGATTAATTTTTAAGATGGGAGAGAAAATCAGGCCGAGCAACATTTCAAAGCTTTCACTTTCACATCTCTTTTCTTTCCTTCTCCACATCTTTTCATCACTTTAACTCTTATTTGCTTTCATGTCTTTGATAGCTCAGTCCGTTCCATATCATCTGTCCTGCTCTCTGATTGGTGCATGTTTTGATCAGCTGGGACCAACGACACAAGAGAGACAACCTCCTGGTCCAATTATCTACACACACACACACACACACACACACACACACACACACACACACACACACACGGAGAACACCGAGTTCCTCTCACGCAGAGATCTACTGCCTGTCACACGGAAGGGTTCAGATCTAACTTTAGAACACACGAAGATCCCCGAGGTCGGCGCAATGAGGAAGCCTCACATGGCAGGAACATTCTGAAGCCTCGAGGTTCCTTCTCCAGCACATGCAGATCAAAAACAGCTGCCATGACACACCTCCTGCTTTTGCACTTAAACTGCTCCCACGTTCACCACCTAAAAGTTCACATTTACCCAATTTGTTTTCCTCCTCCTGAATGGCGGTGTGGAGCCAGGGCCTTGACCAGCAGGGTCAAAACCAAGCAACCTGGCTGGCTAGCCCCATCCCACATTTCTGTATGTTACAGGAAGCTCCTCCTCCTCTCTCCTGGGAAATCATTATAATCTTTTTGCAGTGTTTTCTGCAGGTTCAGACCAACGAGGCTCGATGGATGCTGCTGATATTAACACCTGAACTGCTGAGAAGGGTTAATGAGAGGGAACATTTCAGCCGACCCACTGATGAGCTTGAACGGCCATCAGGCGTTCAGCAGCGGCGGTTTTCACTTCGGTGGGAGGAAAAAATCCAGAATTTCGTTTTCACTCTCACGACCCACCGTCAGAAGCAGAACTTTGACCCCCCCCCTCCCGTAAACCCTCGTTCGGACCGGTCAGTGTCTTGTCAGACAGGTACCAAGGTGTTGGGGAAAGCCTTGTCTCGCCGCGGCCCCCAGGTAGCCTCAGATTCTTCAGAGATGATTTTTCAAAGCGTTTCTGCCTCACCTGACACTCGGGGATGTGACAGCATGGAGATGAAATGTGACAAACGCCATTGGCCACATCTGATCCGGAGTCTTCTCTCTTCTTCTCTCTGTGATGGAGCAGAAGTGGCAGCGAGGACTGAAGGAAGGTATAGTCAGCAGATGGACGTCCAGATGGCGAGTACAAGCATTTCATACCTCGACCTTTTATTGAAGCAACGCAGAGTGTTAAACATGTCCATGAGACGTGGGCAACAGCGCAATCCTGCACCCTGACCCCCCCCCGGATTAGGACGGGTCAAAGATGGCGCGGGGTTGCGTAACCACCAAAGCGCTGATATTTTGACTCAATCACACGTACTGTACGCCATCCCGCTGCCCCAAATACGCAGCGGAGCATCAGTGCGGAAACGGAAACGTGCTCGCAGGGCTGCAGCTCCACAGAGCGGCTGACAGGAGCCGACCCGCTGGAGCTCGTCCATGTGTCGGGGGGGCCACTTTGAAACTTCGCGTTCGCGGAATACGCGTGAATATTTTGGCATTTCGCTTTCGTATTTCACGCGAAGCGGCCCTGGCACGCGTTTGGGGGAAGTGCTCAGGACGGACCTAGGTTCTGCTTCCTGTGATGGCTGAAGGTGTGAAGGTCTCAGGGATGGTTTTGGGACTGGATCCATGCAGCTGATCCTGCAGCCTTGCATGTGCGCGCATGTCAGCAGAACACACGTGAAGATGTGATGGTGTCTTCCAGGGTTCTGCTTCTTTGGCTGGCGCCATTAAGGCTGTGGTTTGCACCATCCTGTAGATGAGAATCCAGATATTCTCTATTCTAATATTTCTGCTCTAACACTAAAAATAGACACATAGTGAGAGAAGATGGTAAGAACTTTCTGGACCTCCCCTCAGGAAACTGGGGAGAGTTTTTCTTCCTCAGTAAACTCACACTTCATTTATTCGTCATGTGAAACTCTTCAGCTGGGAGCACTCATTCTGCCGCGGAAAACCACAATTAACAGGCTCTTCAAGGAGCGGCTCAGATGTACTTCCATATTGTGTCAACTCGGCTTTTAACAGATCGGGGCGAGCCCTTCTCACGGGCTCAGCGCTCCACTCACCCTGAAATGGATTTGACCAGATAATGAAATATAACGTGGAATCAAATTGGTTGCAGCCCTCAGAAAAAGATAATTGAAGAGGAGGAATAATCAGCTCTTTCTTCCTCTCGGCTCTTGTCGCGGTTCAGTCGGCGTGGCCTCTGCCTGCTGGCGCGGTGACCCGCGTAAACCACGGTGAAGCATCTGAAACGTGGCAGAAATGGGATTTTAATGGAGTCCGGTTGCCGTGTGACGGCAAACGAAGGTCTTGATTTTATTAACAGGCGCCGCCTCTTTAACCTTTGGTCCCGGCGCTGGATGAGGTGGCGAGGAGGCCCCGGCAGAGTGATGTAGCGAGGAGCCAGAGGAGCTGTGTTAATTAGGAAGGAAGTGGCGTCCTCAGCATTTGCTCCGGCCGTTAGAGGTGTGCTCAGCTGTCGGCGGAGCGTCGGTGAGCCGCGTTCTCCCCACTCAATCTAACACTGCTGCTACTGGGGATTTTATGACAGCCCCACTTCGCCAAATATTCCACTGGCGGGTCCAAGAAGCCAAAGAATCGGTTTCACAAGACGCACCCCTCCTTATCATAAATGGCTGCTGAAGCAGGCGGGGGTGCCGCAGGGGTTGAGCTCAACGCTGCTGCTGGGCTCAAAGGGTGTGAGGCTTTGTTTCTGATTAAGGAGACGAAGCATCACACTACGTCTTCATCCTGCAGGGAAACAGGCCGACGCGCCACCTCTGTCGGCATCCTCACACATCACCTCAGCAGCTGTTAGCTAAAGGGAAACTGTGTCTGGGTAGGGAGTTTCCATGGTGACCAGGCTCAACTTCTAATCTGATGTGTGCGGACGCACGCACACACACACACCACACACACACGTTCAAAATTTACGAGAGTGCAAGATATAAAATGTTAATAACTGTAGAACACGTTAGAAATGGCGTTTCTCAGAAGCACGCATCACCTTCCCCATCACTTTGTTCCCTTCTTTTCTCTGGATTATGTCATCAGGGGAGAGACAGGTCTGACGTCATTTAAACCCCGTGTACGTGCTGCCACCTAGCGGGACAGTCGGGACATTACAGGGACCGCTCAACGCCGCTTTTCATTTTCAGCTGGTGTGCATGAAGAGGAAATCACGGCAGGTCCGAAGAGGCGCACTGAACTGGGGAGAAAGGCCTGTACAGCTTCTGCCCCTGCTACCTGGAACGAGGTGCAGAAGGACTTAAAACTCACTTTGGGGGAATTCAAGCCAGTTTTAAAGGACAGAGAAACGAGCTCTGTTGGCTCCTGTGACTGCACTATGTAATTGTGTGCCCCTGACTGTACTGTATTTAACCTGTTTCTGTTTTATTGCAACTAGATTTAAATGCTACCATTCTTGGCCAGGTAGTCTCAATGAGATTTCAAGGATATTATTATTGTTGTTGTTGTTATAAAATTATAGAACGCATACAAGCCATTTCAGGAGCAGAAGTGTGGATAGTTGAACACAGTGAGTAGTCATTAGTTGTTGAACCTGATGTCTGCTTTGTCCAAACCTGGACACTTGTTTCTGGATGTTTCAGGACTGACCATCTGCATAAAGTTTCAAAGCAGAAGACAAAAGGGGGGATTTCCACAAGGCACTTTTATTTAAAACTAAGGAGCATATAAATCCAGCTCTCACAACATGTTTGGGAGAGAGATGGATCAAGAGCGACGCATGCAGCGGGGAGCAGTAAAACAGGAGGCGCCACCTTGTGGCCTAAACTGGTAATGCTCCGTGAAACACCATAGAAACTCACCTGTCAACAGGTAAGGCATCAGACGTGCACATATGCTGTTAATAGTCCAATCTAATGACTTAAACAGTGGCATATATTACACGCAATGAGCTACAAATCTTGTTTAGAGAAAAACCATGAAAGCAGCGCTTCGTGTTTGATGCTGACCCCCTTCTTTCCTTCGACTGGGGTCTTCTATCAGCAGTTCTGTCTCCCTCTTGTGGTCATTAATGGAACTACACCAGCGATGCTTGATGGAGAACATGTCTCTGCCAGACAGAACTGGAAGGTTACAGATTTATATCTGCTACTCCCTGAAGTATCATATCATTTACTCTGGATTAAGAGGCTGAATCCAGCACTGCAGGTTTAAGAGTGTTGTTTTGTGGCACTGGTGTTTCTGAGAATACACACTGTTAAACACCCCAGATCCACAATTTTTATTGTCTTTACTTCTGGGTGGGTATGATTTTATCACCTTTAATGCGTTAAAAAATTTATCCAAAGACTTGTTCACAGAATGTTATATGAATAAAGACTAAAGTCAGTAAAAACCTGTTAATAGTTCAACCCAGTTTTACTTAAAGATGTGAGGTCAGGTGAGGTCAAGCGAGGCAGATTTACAACCTTTTTGCTGGTTGCCGGGTAATGTTTTCATCTCTCCTCTATTATCCATCCTCCATCTCTGTCCATGCTGTTGTTCCTCAATCCCTGCTTTGATTGATGTTGATGATCGCCAGGCTCCAGTTATTACACCGTAACTATACAACGAAGCTAATTTATGCAGCCAATCTTGTGCTCATTTGTCAAGCATCAGTCATCGTTTGTGGCGCCTGTGCGTCGCGGTGCTGCGGCGTCCGACAGGCTGACATATGTTGTTTTGTTTGCAATTAAGGGATGCGTCTGCATATTAAAGAGGTGTTTGAACATTATGGCTCCAGTGGAGAGTAGAAAGAGTGTGTGAGGATGTTTGTCCTCCAGGATTTCCTAATTATCATCTTTATAATTGTGTTTTTTTACAACCATGATGGGGTTCCTGTGCTTCTACTCGTACGTTGCAGATGAGATTGAAGAAATGGATCTTTGGAACGTGGATGTGGTTTTAGGGTTTGCAGGTAGAAAAACACAGGGCCCGTATGGGGCGGGGGCCCTGGGCCCTCCGTTTGAGCCTAATGTAAAGAACACGCTGGCACCAGCAGATTTACGCTAAGCATCCAGTGGTGATGATGTCATCAATTATGTGTGAGGATTAGCAATTAAAAATTAAATGTAGGCTCTCAGGACCGTCGTTCAGCAGACCACCTGTCTCAGGCTCAGCTTTTGATTCAGTTATCTGTTTTCCTCGGAACGTTTCTGACTCTGCGGCTCACCTGTGCAGCTGCGGCATCCAACACCGAAAATGAATCCATCAGGAGTCCGGACAGATTGGCCATCCTGAGACCCACCCCGCTCCTGAAAGTAGACTCATTGTGATTAAAACATGATTGGCAGCGATGCTTATTAATTCTAATCTTGGGCACATGTGTGGGGCGGCGGGCAGAGGGCAGGCAGCAGTGTGTGCCAGGCCGCCGCCACGTAGAGGCTAATTCACTGTGACACGCCATCAGAACCCCCCCCAACACACACACACACTCTCTCTGTCACACACACACCCACACCCACACACACACACACACACACACACACACACACACACTTTCCCTTTAATGCAGAGGAGCGAGGGTTACCCTTAAACAAGGAGAGAGTTCAGTCCTGTCTAAATTTCACAGCACTCCAACACAAAAATGGCATTTCTTGCAAACCATTAAGCGGGTCTGAGCCTTCAAGTGCGTCCTTTCAAAGCGGATGCGGCTTGCATTAAGCAAATCAAAGGTCCTACATTTACCACTTAAAAGCAGAAACTCAAGTGATGTGTTATTTGGCAGGTTTGTATATGTGTTGCTCCCGGTAAAAGCCTTGAACCAAAGGCTGACTCCTCGGTCCTGATGAAGTCTCTCCTGCAGCGGAGGCAGCCTGAAGCACGACACAGGTGTGGAATGCTCGTACTAATGTGCTAACTGGTGCTGAATAGTTCCAGGCCATGCGATGCGGCGAACCTATAAACTTGACCGACCTTGGACCTGCACGCTTGGACTCAGTTATTGATGGAGGGGAGCGTGGAGTACCGATCTCTGCCTCTAGGGGGCATTGCAATATCATGCAAATAAGCTCCATATTCTTGAAGCCCACAGAGGGCAGATATGTCGGGGTTTAGACACACATTTAGGATTAAAGACACGTCAAAACGTGTCCTTAAATCTGAATCTCTGCTATCATGGAGCATTTCTGCAAAATGCAAAACAGAACCTTGAAGCTGCTGCGTCAGGGCTGTAGGAGGTCCTGGCCTTACCTGAGAGAGACCTGCCTGCTGGGGGCTGTGCTGAGACCCTACCAGGGAGGATGTTGATTATAATTAATGTCTGACAGTTTACTCTGGCTGCTCATGACCAGCGTGGAGCCGTGGAGCGAGGTGAGAGCGCTTTAACAGGCCTCCACCATCTGCACATCAACTTTAATGACAGTAACCCCATTAAAGCAACACACACATGCGCACGAACGCACGCACGCACGCACACACACACACACACACACACACGCACGCACACACACACACACACACACACACACTGATTTCATTAACTCAGATATCATTTACATAACCGATCATCTTACTCTTCCCGGGGGGCTTCAATTAAAAAAAAAAGAAGCAATTTTCATCATCATTTCCTGTTCTTTTTATTGCTCATACCTTGGTTTGGTCATTGTCTTTCCTCCTCCCTCACTTTAAGCCTCTACTTTCCCCTCCACTCTGTCCATGATGAGCTGCCGTGGAAACGGTTATTGCTTTAAGATCTGACACCTAATCGCACACGTTGGCGTCACCGCTCTAATGTTATTTCGGCGAAGGTGTGAGGAAGCTGATGATAGAAAGGAACATTGGGAAGAATAAACTCAAAGCCAGAAGGATGCACAAAGCCCAAGGAGCTGAAAGCAATCTTTCATTTATTCAATTAGCTAACGAGGCGAGGGAGCCAGACACCAACGGAGGATTGATGGAGGGGAAAAACTTCTCCCAGCAGGCTATGCTTACTCAGGACTTTCCCTTTGCATCTCTCCGGTTCCCCCCTTTCTTCTGGAGGAAGCTGCTCCTCCAGAGATGGGGAGGAGACCTTGAGGCTGACCTTGAGCGGTGGTTTTCTGTCAGGAAGTGAAGTAATTAAGACAGAAGGTAGAACAAGCAGCATCAAAGATCCTCAGCAGGAGAGGACAGACTGATGAGCTGGAACGACAGCTTCGCTTTTAAAAATACGATTCTCCGGCTCGCTTAGATAAGATAACATGGGCTACGTTAATGGCTTCCAGACTAGAATTAGGACCCTGCTACTGGTGACAAACAAAACTTCTATTTACCAGTTAGCTGGAACAGGCGGTGGTTGCCGTGGCGCCGGCGGACCCTCTGAAAGGAGGCGTGGATGTCTTCCTGGCTGACAAATGTCACAATCTAGCACTCGAGGGTGAAGAGAAGCCCGGGGTGAGGCTCTGACATTTGAGAGAAACGTCACCTGTAAAGGTCATCGTTGCTGTCCTGTCAGCAGGGGGTCATGACCCCTGACCTGGAGGTGACAGGAAATCATAAAACTTCTCAGGAGCGGCTGCAGGGAAAAGACCAGCCTAGTCTCTCCAGCTAACGTGTGCGATGTGCTAACTTCCTGTTTCAGTTTTCCTTCTCCTCTTTTCCTTCCCCCCTCCTGACCTCTGCACCATCTCACCATCCTCCTCCCACGCCCCCCTTCATATCAGCCCTCCATCGCTCGTGTTCGTGTTGCACTTCTCCTGCGACCGGCTCCATTTCCCCCCTCTCTCCCTCCCGCCGCGCGCTCGTCTTTATTTACCACTGGAGCTGCTGTGTTTTCCAGCGGGCCCCAACACTCCGGGCTCTGATGGATCGGCCTGTCAGCGGACGAGTGTGATAAACAGCGATGTGATGGATCGATGTGGCGCCGCAGCCGAGACATCACAGAGCAGTTCTGCACTTCGCTGCCAGACAGCGGGAGGGCCCGAGGGTGGCCATTTTGTGCCAAGCTGCAGGCCCCTAACGGAGGGCCCCGCGACTAATGAGGCCAGATGATTAGACAGCAGAAAGATGGAGGGAGAGAGAGAGAGAGTGTGTGTAGGTGTGTGTGTGTGTGTGTGTGTGTGTCTTGGATGGGGGGGGCAGTAATCTGACTTCAGCGTGAACACATCCAGATTCTGGTTCTCTGCACATACAAGTCTGCTAAAAAGTAAAACACTCGTTATTGATAATTACACCTCTGTGATCATCCAGAGGATTTTTGCTCTGTCAGACATTTTTGGGTCTCATCATCCATCATTTCTCTGCTGATCTGAGTCATTTGAGGGATCATCCAGATCCTGATCCAGGTTCAGGTCAAGGTTCAGTTCCAGGTACAAATCAAGATCTGGATTCAGACCCAGATCCAGATCAAGAACCAGAATACATCCAGACTTGGACCTGGATCCAGATTCCGTCCAGCTCTAGATCCGAACACATCCAGATTTAAACTCAGAGTCAGAATCAGATCTTGATCTGGACCCAGGTCCAGATCCAGGTCCAGATCCTGGTGTGAACAGGGTATTGTCTGCTGTAGTGACTGCGTTTGTCCAGAAGAGATCTCTCTTGTGCTGCCAGTTCCTGCTGAGCGGCTGCTGCGTCCGTCAGCTCCTCTTTGGTTATTTTATGGAGAGAATGGATGAGTTTGATGAATTCTTTGTCTCGCTGCTGCGTGACGTTTGTCTCTGGAAGCTGCCTGATCCACACAGTTAAAACTAGACTCCGACTGTAATCAGGCTGAGGACTGGAGGATGACGTCACACTCAACGAAGCAATCAAACTATATTTGAACCTTTCTGATGATCAGTGAACAGTTAAAGTGAGTCAGAGCAAACATCCATCTGTGAGACGTCGCAGGTGTTCTCGAATCATCGAAGTTGACTAAAAAGCCGATAACGACACTGAAACGCGAGACCCGATTAAAATAAAATTAAAAAAAAAGTTGTGGTAGAGGAAACTAATGCTCATTAAATCTGGGCTCTTGAATTTTGCACTGAGACGTGCACATTTTAAAGTGTGCGGACCAGAGCAGCCCAGCTTCTATAAAAGTCACTCCTCCACACAGGAAGCTGAGCTCATCCCTCCCTCGGTGGATCACTTATGAGATTGAATGTTGCTGATATCCAACAGCACTCATCGCACGCTGCGGCCCTAAACCGTCCGGCTCAAACCTCCCTCTACACGCCGTGACCTTTCCTTCTGCGGTGGAACCTCTTGGGGTCTGAGGAGGCCAGAAGTTTGAGCCTCTGTATTAAAACCTTTTGCATCTCTAAAATCTTTGAGATGACTCTTTTTTTGCGGCTGCGATGGGAAGAAAGGCGCCTAATTAAAGGAACCTCATGAATATTCAGCAGACTCCTGCTGTTAATTACATGTTGGGTGAGGTTGCTCACAGCGCCGGAGTGAGCGGTCAACTTTAACACCAGCGGCTGGCTATGAATGTGATTACCTGCTTCCGTGGACGTGAACGCTAATGTGTGCACGGAAGAGGTGGCGTCTCTGTCGGAACCGGACCCAGACATCAGAAGTTGATCATCACACGTCAGGATGAGTCCTGAGCTGTCGGGACAAAATCACTGATCAAATTTGAATGTGTTATAGCCAACACACGTCTCTCTCTCCCTCTCATACACCCACGCAAACACACGCACACACACACACACACACACACACACACACACACACACACACACACACACACACACACACACACGTGCGCCCTGTCAGGTGTCACATGGTCAGCTCAAAGCGAAGCTGCAGCTCACTGGCACTAATTCAGAAGACAAAGCTTCCTCAACGTGTGCTTGGACACGGAAGGCCGGCTTCCCCTCGTAGCGGTTTCATCGGGTGAACCCGTCCGTGTTGTAAATTCCGTGATCCACCTCACGGGTCGGTGCAAGACTCCATTTTCCTGACCCACGTATTTCTGCTCGGCATTGCCACACAGAGAATGCAGAATTAGTAGAACTGTGAAATAATAAAGTGGTGATGGGAATTACAGCGCGCAGGCTGACGGGTCGGCTAATCACCGCTTTGGCCTGCCTAATGTGGAGCCCCCGTGGCAACAGAACATGTTTTATTCAGCAATTTATTACAACCAAGTCCGCGCCCGATGATCGTTAGCGGTTAGCAGTTAGCGGAAGACAGCACTGCTGCCGGGCAGAGATGGCTTTACAAGCTGATGGCTGAATACAAAACAGATGAACTTTTGATAATAAGATAATTATTGCACCCAAAAGTTGCATCTTTCTTGTTTCGTTTCCCACTGACAAAGTTTCTCATTAATAATGAAGAAGCAGAGACGTCTGGGTAAATGCTTGTGGAGAAATAGATGCTGTGCTATGAGGAAGCGGGCACAGCTGCCGATGTGGGTGAGGGGCAGACCAGATGAGGCAAAGGTGTACAGTTGTGGCCCAGCCCATTTTCATCAAATGCAAAATAATTCATTTGACAAATTAGTTTTTAAGAGATTAATCAATCACTGGAGATCAAATTTAATTAATCGTTCCGCTCACTGATGAGTTCCGCCAGCTCTTCGTTCTCTGCACCAAGTTTTCACACTCAAACTTCAACACATCATTTTTTATTTTTTTTAGGATTTTCACACAAATGCAAAAACCAGAGAAAATATGATGGGAGCGTATCTGAGCGTGTACGAGGCCTAATTATTTCTGCTGTTAGTGCTGATGGGTCGGTGAGTCGCCTGTGTGCTCACTGGGCATTTGGTGGGGGGGGGGGGTGTCCACGCTGGCCATATGGAAAAGACAATGAAGCAGAGTAATTAAAACAGAACAAAGAAGAGAAGCGCCGGCGCCATAATTAGAACACTGATTAATCAGCTGATAATTTTATCTTGATTAATGTGACTGATTTTCTCTCCATTTTGACCCCAGCCAGTCAGGCCCGGTCCAATTAAATTTAAATTATGCGTCGGAATCTGTCCAGCCCCCCCCCCCCCCCCACCTCCCTGCATTCCCCAAATACGCCACAAACACACACGTGACACACACCGATGCAACCAGCGTTCCTGCCCTCTGGATTCACTAAAATCCCGCAATTTCCACCATGACCGTTCCTGTAACCAACCCCAGAACACAGCAAGAGCATTCCCAGCAAAGCAGTAACACAAAAAGTAACACAACCATTAAAGTCATGAGCCGCAGGTAGCATCTTAGCTGGAACACGGCAAAGGCCACTCTGAGGAAAGATGTTTAGGCTTGGCTGGATTCGGAAGTTTTAACGCAAGTATAGTAAAACAAGTGGCGTACTGAAGAGTTGGGGAGGTGAAAGTGAACAGTGACCTTTGACCCCTCCTCTCCTCCATCTCTGTGTGCTGGTGCCAGAACTCATTTCTGCAATGGCCCACACTGGCAGGCGCATTTAGTCTGTCAATTAGTAGAAGAGTGGGAAAACAGTTGGATGGCGAGATGAAAAAAGGAATGCCCGTCTCCTTTTTCCCTCTCTTCATCTGTCCCTCGTTCCCTCCCCTCCTCTCTAGCTGTCTTTTTATTTCTGGCCTTGGCTCAACTGACTGGCTCCATTCCAGGGCCGACTGAGTGACTTTGGGCACGGTTGCCAGCGCGTGCGCGAGCCAGCGATGTGCGTCGCCTCGCCACATCGGTCGCCGCGTGCCAGCGTGTGGCAGCGATGAGGGGCGTGGTCGGTTTGGAGGGCAACGGTGTCGCCGCATCCCGAATCCCAGAAGGGAGAGGACGAGGGTAGAGGGGCATTAAGGCTTTCAGATCTGGTTATGAGCGGGGTGACAGCTTTGTCACCCGAGTGGGAGGTGGAGCGGGGGAGGGCCGAGTGAGAAGAGGGGCATCTGCTTCTGACACACAAGACCCCGGAACAGCCCGCCAGGGCCCCCACACCCTATTTATCCATCCTTAGCTGATAGAAAATAAGATAATATTGCTGTTCCAAAGGTTGTGTATTCTACATTTTTGCTGGAACTTGCTTAAACTGCTTAAGCTTCAGGTGGTCATCCAATAACGAGTGGCCTCATCGCCACCGAATCGACTTTGCGTAAACAGAGATCTGGAAGCTAAAATAAGAAACTGTCTGGAGACAAAAACCGGTTGCAGGCGGTGCCTTCGCTGTCAGCGGGATATTGCGCGGGAACGATCCCAGCTTCCGTCAGCCTCTGCGCGCCTCTTGTCCGAGATGTCGCGGTGCCAGCCTCGCTGGCCGATGAATAAATGATGAAATGTGAAATTAATAAAAACGTGGATGACTGTGGCGATGACACTGTGTGACAGCCCGGAGATGGGAATTAGGAGCCAAAGCAGCACTAAAGCTGGGTTATTGGGCAGGAGCCCCCCGCTAACGAGCCGTGAGATTGAGTTTGACGTGTCGAAGAACAGGTGCTCGTTTATTTTCCCCAAATAAAAGTACTGCTCCACCACTCGCTTGTCCAAAATAACACAAAGTAGAGCCTTCAACCGCCGAGGAGATTACTGAGCAACCTAATTAAAACATTTCTCTTCAGGAGTGTTTGGATCTCTGGACGGACTAATCCAGCTTGATGCCGTACTTGACACTCTTCAGATGTTGTCGGACGCCTTCCGGCGCCGTGCAGGCATTTTGCCGGGCGCAGGTGTGGCAGCACGGGCAATAACAAGCGCTGAGTAATTACCACAGCCATATCCGTAACAGCCCCAAAGCCCCAAAGTGTGCTCTGGGTACCCTTCTAGCCCCATCCCTCCATCCTCCCCGCTCCCTATCACGCTCATTCTCCAGCTAAATCACAGAACTGGGCTCCGGTCCAGGGGCCTCGCCGCCGCTGCCCGCTGTCTGGCGTGGAGGGAAATAAAGCTGGACGGCCTCTCGGGATGCTCTAATGTCAGCGTTAATTGTGAGTTATGGCAAAACACGGAGAGGCCGCACAGGTCAGGCCTGTCAGCAATCACACTCTTCAGGCGGAATTTACCACAACGCTTCCTGTTTATCTCCCCATCAGCGGGAAAGAATGTGTGGAAATTAGCATCAGCATAGAGATCTGTATACACCCCCCACCACCACCCCTCCCATTGCATTTTTTACAGCGTTCATCACAATCCATTCTAGCTGCCTGCGTCAGCCTCTCGGTGGCAGAATGAGCTTGGCTGGACCAAAATCTGATATCCTTTTATTTCAGCAGCTTTGGGAAATATAAGACTTCATAATTCGTCTGAACAGAGCGATGCTGTAACGTCGTTCGTTTAATGAGATCATCTAAACTCTGGCTCAAAGGTGGAACGAGAGCTGTAACAACACTCACGATGGGCCGTTTTTCCTCCATGAGTCACTGCACCGCGCTGAACCTGGTGTCGATGTCCCAAGCGCTCATTAGTGCGAGAGCCAAATTAGCTAAAACAGACGGCGTCAGAGCAGGGATGGATCCAGCTACCGAAGGTCTGCTGGCTCGATGTTGACTCTGTCATCTGTAAATTATAATACGTCCTTGTCATTTGTTTACAGGACTGGTACAAAGACACTATTTTTGCTATATCTTAACAGGCGCGGCCAAGGAAAACAGGAAACTGTGAATCTGTGGGTTCAGTGTGAACGTAGACGTAGACGAAGCAGACCCGGTTTGTTTGATCTTAAACTGGACCAAACTGGTTCTGCTGGACTTCCTGCAGCAGCGCTGGCTGGAGCACCAGCCTTGAGCTACTGTATGTTAATCATTCATGAATAATACACAAAGGACATCTCAGCCCCCCCCCCACCCGCGCTCCCCTCCACCTCCCCCTCCACCTCTCTTGTCCTGTTGCCCATAAATAATTCATTAAAAGGTGGAAGAGTCTGTTTACTTGCGGTTTACTCGACTCATCTTCCGTGTGACGGACAAACGGGTGACTTCGCTTTCAGCCTCATCCCATCTTTCCAGACTCTGGGCGGCTCTGAGCTTGTAGATCTCAGTCCTGGTCTCTCTACAGCTATTCTGATGTGTGACATCGCTGAAGGTTCCGAATGTGCTAACGCCACCATATCGGACTGGGAGTGTAACCAGCAGCAGGCTGCCAATTGTTCTTTGTATAGAGAAGACACTCCCGCGGTTTGTTTACCTCAGCAGATGCCACGGCGGCGAGTGAGAAAAGTCCTTGGCGGTGCAGAAGACTTTTTCAAATGAATTCCTCCGTTTTGTTGTGTCAACGCAAAGAAAAACACAACTCCGCCAGAAATGCAATATGTGTACAGTGCGCAGCGACAATTAAAGCCACCATCTATAATGAAGGAAATAGTGGGCTAATGAAGAGGCTCAGACAGAGCTACGCTGACCCTCCCCGACCCCCACATGAAAAGACAAGCGCTCGACAGAATGCCTACAAAGCGCCGTCCCGGATGCTTTGAAGTGACGTGGAAAAACTCGCCATCTGGCGCACTTGTCACGTTTTCACTTTGACAATCCTCAAATTCGCGCGGCGGCTGCGGCGGCTCCGCCTCTCCGCAACGCCTCGGCAGCGAGGGCCCGCCGGCGAGCTCCGGCCCGCTTTCACACGAGCGGCTGGGAAAATATGCGTGGAGCAAATTTATCGAGATCACGCAGGACGGCGAAGACAGCTGTTCTCCGAAAACGTCTGCAGGTAATAAATAAGCCTCCGCAGATATCGGCAGAAGTTTTTAAAAGTATCAGATCGAGGATATGGTCCAGCTAAATCAAGTTTAGCCTTTAAACCAGGGGGGAAATGACCTCTTGCGCAGGATTCACCTCACAGGGCGCCAGAGGGGAGCGCTGGGGGCTCAAATGTTCGCTCTCTGCCGCGTCCCTGCGAAAATGATGACCTCAGCCTATTTCAGGTGTGATGCGGCACTGATGAGCATCTAAATATGGCCTGACGTGCTAAATATGCACGGAGAATCACATCTCCCACCCCCAGCGCCGCCTGGTCCACCCAACCTGGCAACACTCAAGTGTGAGCAACATTGTCAGCCCCCCCCCCCCCCCCCACACACACACTCCAAAAAAAAGAGGGGTGTGATCCTGATTATGAGCTCTCATAATGACTCGCGTGACTAGGTGAGACTTTATTTTCCAGTTAAGTTTTACAAACTACACACACACACAGACACACACACACACACAAACACACACACACACACACACTACATGACAGTTCCGTCACATTTAGCCCCAAACAAGGTCAGGCAAAGTGTCCAAGTGGTCCCCAGAAGGTAATGAAAACAAAGTAACACACACAGCAGGGCAAATATTTATGAAGTCGTGGGCTCTTTATTCTTGACAAATATTTGCAGCGTCTACTGGGTGTGATCACAATAAGACCAGCTTCCAGCAGATGCGCCCCGAAGGAATATGGAGACCAAAGACGAGAAATTAAAAAAATAAATAAATAAGTGACAGCGGACGATGTTCCATCATGCACGTGGATGCACGTGGCTCAACGCGTGTGCGTGTGTGTCACGTACGCCGCTGGTCACAGGTGAGTGTCATGTGTGATGATCATTATTGCCATACACCTGCTCCGCTCCTGCAATTAACTTCGCCGATGCAAATGAGCCTTATTGCATCACCGAGGCCGACCCCCCCCGCCACAGCAGATGAGACGATGTTCATCTGCTGGATCTAATTAAGGTAATGAGAGAGGGAGGGGTGCAGGAGGAGAGGGAGGGATGGACGGAGGGAAAACTGGGGATGAAAGAAGTTGGCTCAAGAAGAAAAAAGTGAGAACGGTAAAAAGAAGGGGGATACCTGGATTTGTGTGTGTGTCAATGTTTGTGTGTGTATGTGTGAGAGAGAGAGAGACAGACAGAGAGAGAGAGAGAGGTGAGAATGTGTGTGCGCGTGTGTGTGAGTGTGTGTGAGAGTGGTGAGAGTAAGTGTGTGAAAAAGAGAAAGAAAGAAAGAATATGGATTGCAGAAATGTGTCAAATCCATCTGACTGTATTAGAGACAGGACGACAATGGATGAACCTTAGTGTGTATGTGTGTGTGGCACACACACTCCCAGGATCTAACCTGACATTAAATTCTGTCTCATGTTTTGCTGACTTTTGAATTTTGTCACAGTCGTTTCAAATAAAAACCTGAATTTGCTGCAGCGTTTCAAAGTCGACTGTTGCTTATGCAACATTTTTCTTTCAGGAACGAGAGCGCCGCGGCCGTTTGTTCTATTATTAATGGAATATCAAACGTAACCTTATTAAAGACTCACGGGGGACTTCACATATTCAAAACCTGCACAAACAAACTGGAAAAGCCGTGACATTGAGCAAAATATTCGAGAATGTAAACAAAAGACGGGTCAGGAAATCAGACTGGGACACTGAAGAGCTCAAACTTCCTCAACGCTGAGGGGGGAGTGAGCTAACGGCAAAACTGAACTGTTCTGATCCAAAACCGATTTGTCCAGGCTGTTTTGTAGCAGTTAGGCGGATGCAAGCACAGAGGAACCTGCAGGACCACCAGGCTAAATAATTAAAAAAAATGAATCACACACTACAGGTCCTGATTACTAAGAAGAAGCAGACAGCAGCAGGGTTGTATCAATTACAGGTGAGACACACACACGTGTGTAACTCTACCCACCATCGGGACTGGGTGTGAAGCTGGGCAGAGACACGTTCAGCTGTGGCCCGAGAGGGGGAATGAAGAGGTCCCGCAGCGGCCGGACACAGAGCCACTAACACGCCACAGGGGCCCCACCCTTGTGATGGGAGAACACACACACACACACACACACACACACAGACTCGCGACCCTTTGGCACGGTTCTCCCAGTCGAGCCCTCATTGTGCCCCCCCCCATCACAAACGTGGCATCCTGACACATTCTAATGTCTTAATGTGAAAGACTGCAGAGTCTGATTTTCCGGGTGTTCTCTTCTCTCTTGCACAGTCTTATTCTCCGTCTTCGTTCCTTCTGCTCTCCTCCAAACATCTTCCCCCTCCGGTTTTCTTCTCCACCCGACAGCCTCTGCTGGGTTTAATCTGAGTAGCCGCTGTGGTGACTGATTGACCAGTGAATGAGCTGTTTATTGGATGCAAGGGAAACAAATTGCAGCCTGACGTGTTTCCCGAGTTGTCTAATGAGAGCCAGGATGAAGTATATTGCTCTCTGCTTCTGTGCTCCTCTCTCAGCATGCGCTAAACCCGAAACAAGGTTTGGACCTCTGCCAAGCTAATCTCAATCATCCGGATGCACCAACGATAGGCTGAAGCAGACTGGGGCGTGCATGCGTGTGTCTATGTGTGTGTGCGCGCCTGTGTGTGTGCGCCTGTGTGTGTCTGGAGTCAGGTTTACAACCCACACCACCGTTTTTATTTATCTGCTGCAACAACTGAATGCATCAAGCATCTAAGCAGGGCTACTTGATGAAAGCTAACTAACCTAATTATCCTTAGATCCTTCTCGGTGTAACGTGTCTGACATCACCTGCCAGTCCGGGTGTAGCCTACAGCGGGCTACGGTTGTAATTAAAGCCCAAACTCTACTCAAATTGGTAGCAGCTTACAGGGCCTAGGCCATCCAGGGGTGAGGTCGGTGGTGCCGCCCCCCCGTGCTTATGTGGGAAGGCTGAAACGATGTCTCTGCTCTGACACACGTGGCTGCAGAGAGCTGTGGCTCCACTTAAAGCTAATGCCGATGTTGAGCAGTGTCAGCTCTGAAACATTGCGCTGCGGCTACCAGACAGCGAGTCGGGCGGGCTTTGGTGCATGGTCCTCGCTCACCGCAGCCACAGCCGGATGTGTGAGAGAGCGAAACGCGTGATGGCGGCATGTGCAATGATTGGAGCCTTGTCTTCTGCATGGTCCTCTTAATCTTTCTTTATTGTCTCTTCCCTCCCTCTCCTTCTGTGTGTGTGTGCGTGTGTGATTGCACTCTCCACGTCCCCCAACCCAAACATGACAAGTGAGCGTGCGTGCGAGCATGTCACATAACGCCCTTAATGACAATCTGTCGGCAATCTCGCATTTCTCCCCCTTTAGCTCTTCCTGTTGATCAAGCGTGATGCTTCTCTTTTGTTGCCCTTAATGGAGGCTTAACGTCTCCGCTCACAGATCAATATGACTTTATGAAGTATTTGCTGTGCGGCTGTTTCTTCTATTTTTACAGTTTCTCATTAGCATGCTGTCTTTATTAGCCAGGGCCACCCCTGTCTCCCCGTGTGTGTGTGTGTGTGTGTGTGTGTGTGTGGTATAATTAATCTGCTTGCCCTCAGCTCTGATTAAGCTCAGATTCTTCCACACAGCTGAACACTCTCCACCTCTGCACTTCTTTGGCTTCTGCTCATCACTGCCATCAGAAAGGGTGATTTGTTTTGCTGTTCTATAAAAAATGAAAAGAAAACACACACCAAGGAAACAAAGTCTTGTAGGATTTGGTTTATAAACATTGCTAATTTTGAAATTAAGTTTAATCGTGTGTTCACAATTGAAACAATGAAACATATTTTTAATTTTTTTTTTGCCCTTCAGCCTACATGTGTGATCAATAAGCTGTTCTATAAAGAGCTAATAAAGAGCTAGTGTGTGTGTGCCCATGTGTGTGTGTGCTCTCTTTCTTCAGTCTAAACTGTAATAATTACAGCTGTAATAATCTAACAAACATAGGAAAAGGTCAAGTCTGAGAGGAGAACATGTGAGGAGATGAAGAAGAAGGTGACTGAGGCCGTGGGGGAGAGGTGAGCAAAGACAGGATGGGAGAGAGGAGAGGAGCTCCTTCCCTCCGTCACCACTAGTCCCTGCTGTTGCATCATGGATGAGTGATACTCACCAGTTTGACTCCAGGATTCAGACGTTTTCCATGATTTTCCAGGCCGCCTTGAATGCTCTATTCAGAGGGGCCGGAACCACACAGCGAGTCAGCAGTTAAGACACACAATAAGGTTTACATGGTGGTCGTTAACTGCTTAGAAGGACCCCCCCAAACGGAGAGTGTGTTTTCTTTGTTTGATTTTTTAAATCATCTGGATTTCACCAGCAAATTTTTGAAGTCATTACAATTAATGGAATTTCATGCACTATTATTATTATTATTACTACTACTACTACTACTACTACTACTACTACTACTACTACTACTAGTATTACTACTACTATTACTACTACTACTACTACTACTACTACTAATAATAATACATTTTATTTCAAAGCGCCTTTCAAGACACCCAAGGACACTTTACGGTACGTCTATGCAGCAGAATTAATATTAATATTAATATTATTGTTGTTTTTATTGTGTATATGTGTATAATTACATTAATATCATTACAGTTTGAGTTACAAGTTTCTTCGCACAAAGTATGGAATAGAAATCTTAAAAATTGAAAAAACAAAACAACACAAACCGGCTCAAAGAGAGGGGGCGCTGTTCTGGATTAAATGTGGATGAGAAATCAGATTGAAAAGTCGACAAGCGATCGAAAACCTTTAAATTCCAGAATTCCCTCAAACTCATCATGCTGTGGATTGGAAGGGAAAGTAACTGCAGTGTAAACCTGATCTGATCACGTTGTGTTTGCCCCTACAATAACTTTCTCTTTATGTTCCCCTCTAACATCCAACCTTCACTTTCACACTACTGAAGTTTATTTCAAAAGTTCTGCAGTTGTGAAAAGTAGGAGAAAGACGGGAGTCACGGCAGGCCCACCTCACACTGCGCTGATTCACCGTGTGACCAAACGAGCTGCACGAGACGAAACTAATGAAGTCTTTAATTTGGTTATAGTTTATTAATGTCAGAGACACCCCCCCATTAATCATATTAGAACGCCCCTGAGTGTGCGTGTGCTCTGCTTGCTTGCACATATGTGTTTCTATGGGCGTTTGCCCATACACACTATGCGGTGTGTGTCTCTGTGTGTGTACGCACGTGACTGACTGACAGAAAAGTGCACATATTTCCAGAAGCAATAATATCTCATATATTTTAAAGGACTGTCATTATCGCCGCGGGTTACCCCACGGCCCCCCATCACCAACCTCACAAACCATTTTCATTCCAAACTCATTAATATGCAAACGTATTCAAATGAGATTGTAATTAAGCATCTACTGAGTGGGAACCCTTTTCATGATAATTTATGATAAACTCCTCGGCACCTTTGATTGAGATTGATTTTTGGCGCCAGCGAGACGACCTGAATACAAAGCTACACCTGAGAGACTTGGAGGCAGAATAACACTTTAAAAACAGCAAACTTATTTCATGGCTGATTGTGCCACAATCATCTTGGAGGAGTAACAAAGATCTATTTGAATAATGCATTCCCACTGTGCTGCTGATGTGCTCGGCCTAAAAAAACAACTGGAGCTCTCAGAATATCTGTTGGAGGCATCGAGGTGACGGAGTGAGGTGTGTGATTTATAATGGAGGGGAAACCGAGCATAACTCACTTTACTCAGCATTTTATTGGAAGGCAAATGGATAACATTTCTTTAAAAGCACCTGCCTTCTCTCCTTATTCTCTACAAAGTTTAAAGAGCGTGGCGGTCGGCGCTGATCTCATTAATAAAGATGGATGATGCGTTCTTGTTTATTAGAGTTACTGCAGCTCACCAACAGGGGGCAGACAGCAGGAAGCCGCGATCTTGTCCAACATGAAAGCAAAAGTTGACAATAATCTGTGTGTGGTTTCGTCTCCATTTGTGAAGCATCAGGTTTTTGATCTTGACTTGACTGGATGGGTCAGCGTTGGCCCTGATCAGAGGGCAAAGGTCTAATAATCAGTTATTTCTAATCAAAGCATCATCTGCAGACACTTGAGGGGACGCTCCATGTCTCCTCATGCCTTGAGGATGTCTGGAGTGATCTGCTTGCAGCCATGACTCCATCTCAGAAACATACATCAAAAGCAATCACAGGTCACATGACTTAGGCTGGCAACACACCTGAGTTTGAAAGCACAAGATGTGACAGGGAAAACAAACATGAAGGATGAGTGAAGAAGCTACAGTGTTGATTTCCCTTTTTCGGTCATTAAGAACCGTGCGGTCCACATCTGGATCCCATAGTCCGCCGGAGCGGTTTGGATGCGGCGGATGGTAATCATCATCGTAATTAACTCTCTGCGATACCACCTGAGGGAACGCATTGTTGTTTTGAGGAGCAACATCAAAGGCAAAGGTAGACTTCAGCAAACTATAGAGGCGCAGCAGCCCCGCGATACCTGCGATATGTACGACCACATTCCCCGAGCTGGGCAGGAGCCCCGTCGAGAGAACGGAGGGGCCGGATCTGTGCCTCCCCCCGTCCAAACACACACCTGCATCACTTGGACTGAAACTTTGGAATGAACATCACAGGTATTGTTTATTAAGGCCGAAGCGATTGAGAGGCGGGACTTGGGTTGAAACAAAAGAGAAGCAAGGTTCTGTTTATTTGTGCAACTGCAAACTCGTTAGAATGCAGAGTAAATCAATAGGTGTGAGTCTGCCAGCGGTGCTGCTTTGTTGTTGCTGTGTTGGATGATCGGTCTCAGCATAAGGAGGACAGAAATAGTTAAATCTGGTCTGTGGGACCAAGGTCTGGCCTGATTTTTCTTCAGGTGTCTTAGCAAGAAAAGTGTGGATTTCAACATATGTAAAAAAAAAAACAACAACAAATTGTTCCCCCAGTGTTGTGTTCATTTTAGTCGTCTGTCAAGAGGAAAAGTTTGATTGACAGTGCAGACGCTTCTGTAGATGTGTGCTGCAGTGTGGAAGTACAGGTGACTGAGAGAACTCAGTAATAATTTGAAATGGGATTAACATCCAACAAAATAATAGGAAGAGGGTGGGATTGTAAATCCCTCGACTGCTGGATTTAGTGGAGCAAGGTTGGAAAAACAAGAACCGCTGCTCCAGCCACAGCCTCTTAAATGCTGTTGATGTATGCATAAAACAAAGCATATTACAAGTAAACCACTGGTCTCTCCCTTTTCCAGTCGCTGGGCAGCATCAGGAAATGTAAAGGACTGAATGATGTTTGGTTTGGGATTTTACATTTCAATTTAGCCCCAGGTCTGGAAGCCATTAAGGCCTAATCTGAATCCTGGTCAGTGCTTGCTTCCTGGAGCAGAAAGTATGGTTTTATTAGCATCAAATCATACACAGCAGTGAGAAATCACACACACACATGCGCGCGCACACACACAAGCACACGCAGACACACATGCTGGCAGCCCACGTCCAATAATGGCGAAACAGCATCTCATTATTGGCCATTAGATTTGTATTATGTTCATTTGAACTGGCAATACATCTCGTATTCATAAATGGAACAAAGTCGCAGCATGAAAGTGACACAGCTGCATGATGGGAGCTGAGAGACAGGGCCAGGAACAAATGACACGTAAAATGAAACACTTGGAGAATGTCATCGGTGATATGTGGGCAGAATGTTTCAGATGGAACCCACTAGCATGCTGACAGGTACGACTACTGTACGCAATTAAGTGTATTTAGGCACATCAGGGCCTTGAGTAAATCTATTATTATTATTATGATTGGAGTTAAAATGGAAATGTGTGTGTGAGTGTATAGAGGTTAGAGGGTGGAAGCCCCCTCCTCCATCTCTCTGGCATGGTGTCTGTATTGAGTATCTTTTACTGATGGACACAGCACATTAACCGACTCATTATCAGCCTCCCACCATATGGACCCAGGTCACGGTGGGTCAGAGCCGCGGCCGCCCGGTCCTCACCCCTCTAATTAGGACAATTACGGCATCTCCACCACAAGGGCCAGTTACACAAAATGGTGTCGCGCCCTCAATGAGATTGGTGTCGCCAAGCCCAGACTGAATGGTGGGAGAACGTGGCAAATGCAGAGCTCAGGCAGGCAATTACCCCGGGTGAGAGGTGGCGGAGGGGGGGGCAGTAGAGGGCAAGTGAGGGGAGGGAAGGACGGCAGAGAGTGCAGCTTGGTGGAGAGAGGCGAGGGTTGAAACCTGGTCCACGGAGAGAGCGCCAATGAAGTTAACATGGCCGACTTTGAGGAGGATGAAGTGGAACAATGGTTTCCTGCTCCAAAAAGGACAGTTTATTAGTCAGACTTTCCCCCACTTTTGAAGCTCATCGAGCTGTTAAAACGCCGATGGCAAACACTGCTGAGGTGACACAGTCGCCTTTTGAGGCCCATGTAGAGTCTGTGACATTGGAGAGTCCACGATGTGCCTGGCATTCAACTCACTGTTGTTGGGAATCCTCTGACGAACATGGCTGAACTCAGAACTGAGCCTTAATCCAAAGACAAAGATCTGCTTGTGGCTACTTGATGTTTCACTAGTGGATGTTTTCACGTCTTTTATCAGCGGAATCCTTGAGCCTTCAAATTAGAGCCTGAGGATGACTGTAGATCGATAGGACCACTGCAGGACCACTCTGAAGCAGCAGGAGAGGCTGGTTTCTGCCTCCTTTTATCAGAATAAAACAAGTCTGGGTGGAAAGAAATATGGGAAATTCCATCCAATGGTGCTGTGTTACATGTGTTCCTGTGGCCTGGGTTCATTTGCCACGCAGCCGTGGTATCGACCATGCCGTGCGAAAAACTGAAGATCAAGCTGGGATACAACAAGGAGGGATGAATTAAGGAAAACAAACTGCTATTGATCTGTGATTGATTTGAATAAGCTGCATTCAAGAGATCCAGTTTCAACACAGTCTGTCCTTATTGACCACCAACCAAATAGAGGTGCAAGAAAAAAACTCATTTCATCTGGATTTACTTTCATACACCATATTTTTCTCCCCTGGAATGTGACATCATGTGTGCTTTGTACTGATTTTTGACAACCAGACATGCAATTATGGTTGCAAATACACATGCTGTCTCAATGACATTTTTTGGCATGCAAGATGATTTTATTTTTCCAAAATAAATAAGGTCTAAAAAATGGTGCTGTAGGAACTCTTATAAAAGAGGGAATGATGAATGATGCCTGAGCACCTGCTGCATTTCTGACACAAAATTCTGTAAAAGCGCCATACCTTCAATATAAATACACTGTTTACAGCTATTTAATGAGAGAAAGACACGAGTATTAATTAAAATTCATTTAGAAGCAACACTGAATGCTGAAATGAATGAATAAAACCATTAAAGTTTCTTTTATGCAACATTATATTACAAGTGAAGGACATGGGGGTGAGTGTAAACGGTTTCTTTGAAAGATGTCATTGATCAACCAGGGCTGGTGTAAACTCAGGTTAGTGTACATCTGGGTGAAACCAGTGACAATTATTTGGTTTCAACATAATTCATCATACCTATTCAGAAAGATAATGAATAAGTAAAAGGTGTCTTTCTCAAACTGATACTGTTTTTCACATGTTTTCTTAAAATAAAACTAAAAAAAAAAACAAAAACGAAAAACAGTCATAAAATGTCACAAGTCAAGACTGATTAACACATTTAGTATGATGCAGGTTTGTTCTGTAGATCAGCAGTGACCCTGATGATAAATAAACGGTGTATTAAAAACTGAGCTCTTTCATTAACACAGGCATTGTGCTGTTGTCGGTTGCCATGGAAACAGCCCAGGGCATACGTTAACGCTCTAACCGGCGAAGCACCTTTAAACCCGCCTGACTTCAGGCGACGCGCGATTGGCCAGAAGCATCACGTAGTCCCGCCTCTCCCCGTCCTCCATTGGGTAGTTAGCGTCAGTGTGCATTTCCTCACTTTCCATTGGCTGCGCAGCCGGAACCAGAACTTTTCCGGAAGTACTCGCGTCTCAGTATTAGTAAACAAATGTTAGATTCCTCAGTGTTCTACTTTGAGTTACAATCCTTATCGTGATACATTTAATAATAATATTGTAATAATACAATATATAAAAAAATCGAGCAACGTTCCCATTTGGACTCCTGCACTATTCGGATGTTTTAGCATGTAAGTGTTATTGAAGATCTCTTATGTTAACCGTTAACTGACTCTGGACACTTTCGGTTTTACTTCTTTGGCTTTTGGAATTCTGCTTTCGTTTACCTGTACTTCTCAACATTTTTATCGTTTTTACTCTCTTACCGTTTTATATGTTCCAATACATTTCTTAAAGACTGATGGATTCCGAATAGAGTGTTATTTTAAGATATGTCAGATAAATTAAGAGTTAATACACATTTAATACACTTTTTAACAACGGTATATTAACAACAGTCAAAGTCATACTTATATATTTTTTTGACAGTCTATTATCAAGCAATTAGTAGAAAAGATCCGAAGTAGTAATGTTGTCAGTGTAATGTGGTTTCTTCACATCTCTGCTGACTTGAATGACCCTAAACTGCCCATCACTGTCAACGTGCATGTATATGATGTATATCCTAAATGAATTGGTGCAGGTTCAGGTTGTATTCCTGCCTTGCACAGATAAGCCCCAGAATGGAAAGATGATAATTCAGTTTTCTTTAAGTTCATGTGTTCTTCACTTGATTCTCAGTTTGAATGGCTCCACCAAAGAAGGGGAAGTTACCCAAACCACTGCCAGAGGGCTTCATATTGAGCGACACAGGAAAGAAGAAATGGAGGCTTGGCAAAATCATTGGCCAAGGAGGCTTTGGCCTGATCTACCTGGGTGCTCACTCTTGATAATATATGTTTGCAGACTGTTAGTATGACTGTCTGACAGTTTCTATGAGATGCTGTGCTTATTGGATGTGTTTTCAAAAGCTGTCAAAATGAGTCCTTTTCTTCATCCTGACAAAGCTTAACCTATTACAATATAAACACAGTATTGACTGTCTCTTGTTGTGTCACAGCCTCCAAGGATGTGGACAGACCTGTCGCAGCAGATACTGCCTTTGTCATAAAAGTGGTATACACAGACACCATTCTGCATCAGTTCATCCATTATGATATTGTTTCAGGTTAATTAAAGCCAGATAAGTGAGATGTATCCCAGGTCTTTTGAGCAGCCATTTTAAAAGCATCATAAAGTAGTACATTTGTGTTTTAACTCTGTAGTAAATGTTGTCTGCTATACACTGATTGTTGAGGAGCCATAGGCTGATTTATGCATGATTTTATACACGAATAACCATGAGATCAGAGGCATGAGCTGCAGCCTGGATCACGCTTTGCTTGTCACGTTAGTTCAGATTTCAGTTTTGATTAGATTTTAATTAATTGTTCAGCCCCACTTAATGTATTAAAATCCCCGAGATGTTTATCTGGGAGTGATGACCTGTTTAATTGTGTGGATCTTCCACCACCTCTGTACATGCAGGAATACCTGGGGAATGGACCCCTGTTTTCAGAGCTCCATTTCTACCAGAGGGCAGCCAAGCCAGAGAACAGTGAGTATCCCTGCCTGCCAGTTGTCCTGACAGTGTTTTGACTGATGAAGTGGCCACAGACACAGAGGCTTTGCCGCCATCCCACACAGTAATTAATAATAAGCCAAAGCAAACAAGCACCTCTGTGGCTGTTAGCACCCCCCCACCCCCACCCTCTGTGCTCATCTGAAGTCTCCGATGCCTCTGTTTTGGAGCCGAGCAAGACAGGAAGCCACTCACATGTAATGATGACTGGGCCTCTGCTGAGCCTCTAAACACCTGCCAGCCTGGTTGAGCGCCAGTCAAACCAGTCGCCATAAAGCCCCCGAGCCAGACCCACTACTTCGTGTGGGTCCTGGTATGCATTGTAAGATGGATATTTGATTATTAGCTGAAGTATTTCAAGGATAAACTGGAGATGTGACTCAACATTTTCAAAGTTAAAGTTTCATTTCGATGTGCAGTCTGTGGCTAAATAGAAATCAGAAAGCCATTCTGATTCAACCCCCTGGTCCGAGGCGCCTGAGATTCTGCATTTTCTGGTTTCAATTGATGACGTGGTAATTTGTAAGGGAACACCAGAGATTTCAGATCCTGTAATGACCTCACATTTTGCAGAAGCAATCTCTTACATCAAGTGGACTCAATATAAGGCACACACACCCTTATCCAGGTTTACATAATAATGCTTATATAAACTTGTTGCAGTTAAAAAATGGAAGGAAAACAAAGGACTGGTCTTCCTGGGTATCCCAAAATACTGGGGAACTGGACTGGCTGAATATGATAACTTGAGGTAGTACTGATCAAATCAGGTTCCTAGTTGAGACAAAACATATTTGACCTTTGACCCTTTATTTCAGTTATCGTTTCATGGCCATGGACCGTCTGGGAAGTGACCTTCAGAAAATCTGCGAGCGCAGCGGAGGTCGGCTGAAAAAGGCCACTGTGCTCGAGCTGGGTCAAAGATTGGTGAGACTATTCCTTCACGTTCACTCATGTGCAAAGATCCTAAGTAGCAGAGGATCAGGGTTTGTGCTGACCTGTCGTTAGCGAGAGGTCACTGACGCACCGCTTCGTGTTTGACCTGCAGGTGAGAGTACTGGAGTACATCCATGAGAATGAGTATGTCCATGCAGACATTAAAGCTGCCAACCTCATGTTGGGCTACAGAGACCCTGAGCAGGTGAAACACAGAACCTGATGAGGCAGCCGTTGACATGAGGACACCACGATGATGCGCTTGTGTCATCCTGTAAAAGCACGCAGGTTTGCTTGATTAATGATTATCATTCTGTGTGCTGCAGGTTTACCTGGCTGACTATGGGCTGTCATACAGATACTGTCCCGCTGGAGTCCACAAAACATGCAAGGTCAACCCAAAGAAGGGCCACAACGGAACCATTGAATACACCAGCGTGGATGCCCACAGGGGCCTTGGTAAGACCTCTGAGTTCACACAGATTATAGTCGTCTGAACTTTATCAAGGAGAGAAATTATTAATGTTGCTGGAGGAATCTTGAATCAAGCTATTAATGCTGGCTTATGCTGCAGCTGTGTGTTGGTGTTAATAAAGCTTTTAGAAAGGTGCGTGGCTGTGAATTAGTCCAGTTCACACCTGAACTGGTTTCCTTCGATGACTGCCGCCGTCACAGGCTGCTCTGCAGCGAGGTTCAGTCTGGACTGTGTGTTCTGGGTCCAGGTTCACACGTGACCCAGGAGCTGGACTTTGGGCCAAAAATCTGTCCAGTCTGGGCTTCTCCGTTAAATTGATCCAGCCCTTCAGGGTGAGGTATTAGACATCCCAAAAGGATTTGAGGGTGAACAAAGAGTTCCAAGTGCTGCCAAGATGGGAATTCGGTCAGTCCCTGAATCTTTTACAGCTTTTTCTCCCAACTGCTCAACTGTTGTCTCCTGATGTAACAGCCCTCGTCAGTGGCCAGGCCCACAGATGGATGATAGATAATCTTTACCAGAACATCTCAGCCATGTCAGGAAGGCACTGGAGAACACCCACTTAAGCGCTCAGTTAAATTAACATAAAGTGTTCATGTGCAAATTGATTCCTGAACTATTTTTCACAAGTCAAAGCACTTAAGCAAGTTTTATCCTTGTTCACGTTCTCACCTTCAGTCAAGATTATAATGATTATTCGCCAATTTAAATATAAAGTGAACACCAGCAGAAACTGAAGTCACTGGATGACTGATATATTTAGAAGGTACAAGGGCAAGAAGAAGGCAACAGCTTACTTAAGATCTGTCATACATGATGGCTGCAGGCTTTTAGCTGCAATAAATGACTTTTTAATATTTATGTTTACTGATTTAAAACTGTTTCATTTCAAATCATCACTCACTCTCTCATGCATGCACATGTGCACAGAGCGACACAGCAGGACAGAAGAATCAGAATCATGTGCAATTTTGCTTTGGCGGAATATTTTGTGATATGTTGTGCTGAACACGGAGGTGTGCTGGTTCCGTGCTTTCACTGAAACAGTCAAGCACATTTATGAAAACCAGCCAATGAGCACAAAACTCAGAATTGCTTGATTGTTTGTTTGAGAGACACTTATATTTTACTTTTGCCTGATTAATATAATTGCTTGTTGAATTGTTGAGAAATTTTGTGATTTCAGACTGTAACAAAGTTGCACTTAGACACTTGGAGTTGGCTTGCTGAGCCCATCAGCCTGACCCGAATCTCTCTCACATCACGACTGGTGACGTACCTGAGCAGGTGGGCTCTGCAGGTCATCTTAGGCACCAGCGTCTGCATGTGCGTGTGACTGAGGGGAAAAAGATGATTGACGATGATTGATTATTCATTTATTTGACTGCTTCTCCAGTCTGGACCTTAGTGTTTTCCACCCACACCCATTATTTCTGATAACAGCTGCACACCTTCCTCCCCAATATTCAAATTTACCAATGTTTATGAAGTCTTTGTAATGTAAACAAGGCCCAATCGCACAAACACCACGCGTCAAAACCTCTGTGGTTGAAGCACTTCCTTTTTGATGGTAGTCTGTTATTTCATGTACGGTGGTCTAAACTACCCCCCTCAGCCAATATTGGGAACTCATTAACTGGCAATTATCTGCACGCTCCCTCCCTTCACTGACCATTGATCCGATGTCCTCGGCCCCTGCTGCATCTTCTGGTACTATCTCTGTTTAACTATTTCCTAATTAGCTGAAGTCCTAACCTGCACCATGTTTCCATCACATGTTAATGAGGAGACTCTGATGTTTGGCAAAAGCGAGGCCTGCGCTGCCGATAACCTCCATCAGCTCCATGTCAACAAAGTCCTTGTTGCCTCCAGTATGATACTGCGGTTGCCCAGACTGTGTGATCTCTGTAGCTTTTCTTTCTGCCTTTTACAGCTGAAGGGTAGAGATGGATGGAAAACATCCTAAATGTTAAACGTGTCATGTTTAATTTCAGTTTTGAAAACAGGGGTCTGTAGGTAACTAGATGCTCTCCTATGCTGCATCAAGGTGAAACTAATGTTAAAGATGCATCCATTGGAGATAATAATTGTTTAAAGGCAAATCTGTGCCCGATATACCACTAATCATTTAAAGACCTGAACACCCACAAACATGCATACTGTCATCTTCAACACCTGCTTACAAACACGTCAGGGTTGGATAATTCTGGACAATTATCTCCCCTTCCTTGACCCATGGCACCAATCATGGCAAAAATGTGGATGGGTTGCCATGGTGAGCTTTGGTGAATGCAGCAGACGACCGGCAGGCCTTTGAACCTACCACCAAACGGTGTAATTACCAGCATTCAGTGGGCGTGTGGCGGACAGAAGAATGTCTCCAGATGACAAGACTGTGAATCGGGAGGGTTAAGAGAGCGCCGCTGCGGCACGCTGTTGGGAATCTGAATAACAATAGAAGATAATTAACACTGTCACCACCTCACCTCTGTCTAAACCACCTAGACAACACGGGAGTGATGCGTGCGAGGGTTTCAAGCATCCTTGGCCCCCCCATGACAGATCAGAGTTTCTCTGCACTGTCCTATGCTCATCACACACAAAAAAACTCCATCTTCAGCATTGAGCACTGCCCTCTGGATGTGCTCAATGCCGGAGCACATCCAGAGGGCAGTGCTGCTGAATACCGCTGTTGATCTCTTTAATGGTTAATCTTTCATGGTGCTCGGGGAATTACAGCTCTTTTCTGGCGTCTTTAAGCAGTTGGCTAAGCTACCAAGTGTTGTGTAATCACAGCAAGTTAATGGTGATGAGGACAAAGAGACCTGTGCAGGTTTGTTGGGTTAAAAACAGCCCTGCAGTAGATTCCTCCAGTTACTGTTATAGGTTTTTATAGATGGGTATTAAAGCTCCAGGCTGTCTGACAGTGTTGTGAAATCATCAGCGGAACCAGACTGTGAATGATGGCTACATTAACATTACAGGAAATGATGATGATGTGATTGCATCGTCTGACATCCAGGTTCTTTCATAAAGGTCTGCAAGAACTGATCAAGCCCCAATGCTAAATCCATGCAACTCAGGGAAGAGTTCTCTCCCATCTGATAGAGGCAGTAAATAGGTCATTTGTTAAGATGTGTCTCCCAGTACATCATTGAGCATCAAGTCCTCTGGACCATTGTTGGTTGTTCTGGTGTGTTTTGTTGCATTGTTAGACCTACAACAGGGATGTCTCACTGCCTTTTATTTGCTCTCTTAAGATCCATCCAGACGTGGAGACCTTCAGATTTTGGGTTTTTGTCTGCTTCACTGGTTATGCGGCTCTCTGCCATGGGACAATGTCCTCAAAGACCCTGTTGAGGTCCAGAAGGCCAAGGAGAGGTGAGAATCCAGCAGCCACATTCTAGAGTTGGGAAGTGATGTACATTTTGATGGTTTATGTCAGTGTACACACCCGAGTGTTCGCTCTGATGATGGTGTTTGACGAGTCATTCATCTTTGTGTGTCTTCATCACATCCGTCTTCTTTCAGACTGATGGATCATCTGCCCCACTCGGTCCAGCACTTGTCAGCAAAGGGAGCTAGCACAGGTAAGATCGACCTGTGTGAAATGTGGGTTCAAACCATGGCTCCTTTCAAACTGTTCATGAGTGAAGAACCTTTGAACTGACGAGGGCTCCCAGTCATTCACGGCGATCGTTACTATCAAAACTAGGAGAAGTGACTCTCAGACCCTGCACCTGTCTTTCAGATGAGGTGGCCAAATTGCTCCTTCATGTGAAAACACTGGACTACCAAGATAAACCAGACTACCAGCATCTCCATGATGTGCTGTCCAGTGGCCTCACTGGGAAGCTTGACTTCTCCCAGCCTGCATGGCCTACGGCTGGGCCACAAGAGGCCTCCAACAGACCCAAGGTGAGAACGCCAGAGGACTGGAGCTCTGATTGTAATACTCCTGTTTTTTTGTGGCCCCGCCATTCTGGAGTGTCGGTCACACAGATTGTAGTCTCTCAACTGTTGCGTCCCTCCTGCCTCTACCCTCAGCAGTGAGGGGTGAGCAGGTCTGCAGCTGGAGGAGAATTGCAATTCTCCACCAATTTACCACAATCACTTCTTGACCCCCTCTGGCCTGGCGAGTGCCCTCTCAATGGCCCAATTTGAAGAAATTGATGGCGCTGGCACGTGGCCGATGTCTCCAATTATGCTCTGATTTCATCTCCTCCTGATATTTAATTTCCATGCTAAAGTGCTGGCCAGTTTAATAAACACAAGTGGCCATTTACTGGCAGTTTAGTGGGGAGAGTAAATGTCAGCAGAGATAAAGGCCACTCGGTGGACATATTCACCCAATCATTTGCCACTAGTGATGGTTTTATGGGTTATTACAGTTATGGAGTGAAGAGTTTTATTGAGGAGAAACTAAATGTAAAGTTGCAGTGTTCACTTTAGTGCAGATACAGTACGCTGACCTCCGTCGAGCTGTTCCAACAAAGACCTAAACATTTACTCCACACTGAACAGGGAGCTCAAGGCGTATACACATAAACCATCCAAGTATTTACACAAGTTATCTTTTTAAGGCAGCCAGATACATGACGATCAGCATGGAAAAAGAAACAACTGAAATCCTCCAATTGTGTGAACAGGAACCAGAGCGCACCAGAAACACCCCTAAAGTTGAGCCCATGGAAGTTGATGAGAAGATGAGGACTAAACCGGTGCCGGCTCGTTACATCAGAGGACCGCCCCTCAGTAAACATCAGATGATACAGGTGAGGTGTGAAGCCACACCCACTGACTCCTGCAGTCGCACAGAAATGAAATGCTAGTATCCTAGCTTTATAACACAAATGTTACTACATATTGCTGATCAGCTGCAATATGAGCTTTTATTAAGGTAACTTATTTTCTTTTTATAAATAAATTAATTTAGGTCCATTTTAAGCTAAAGAAGGCTGGGAATATATGAGGAATTTTGGCCCATGAAAAGAAATGTGAAATGGACCCTTTAGAAAGAAGAGTAGCTCAAACATTTGGAATCCAATAGATCTGAACAGCCATTGAAGTGCTCGTCCTGATTGTTCAGAAAGAAGATGCAGCTTTACCTGCAAGCAGCAGATCACGGAGGCCAAGAACCAGAGTCACTTATAAAGAGGACAGTGGGGAAGAGGAGGAGGAGGAAGAGGAGGGTGAAAGTGAGGAAGAAGCCAGACCACGGCCCATTGCTGCTTGTTATTTGAGAGGTCCTCCAATGAGCCCTGCGTCCAAACAGATGTGACTGCAGCTGGAGTGCAGCCTTCTGTCACTTTAAGGTAAAAATACTGTGTTGATGCTTGTTTATAAAAGAGAGAAGGATTCAAATGAGAGCTGAATAGAGGAATTTTATCAAAGCTGAACATTCAAAAAAACCTTCACAGAATTGCAGACTGTTCTGAAATTTAAAGGCCAGATTGGCCATATGCATGAGGTTTAAATAATGACATGATAAAGATAAGAATCCAAACTAACATCAAGTCAACCCTCAGATCACCAGGATGAAGAATGCAGTCATGTGACCACAGCAGGATGCCGACATAGACAGCAACGGGAAGCAGCTCGTCGGGGAAGTGGTTCCTGGTTGTTACTCTTCGTCATGACTTCTGAGCTGCCATTTTCACGGTGATTGGCTGAAACGTGACAAGTCCTTGTGTTATTCAGAATATTAGGATGACAATTCACTTAATCAGATCAAATAGAAGGAACTCCGCTTCTGGACGTGGATACTTTACAATACTTTGATGAAGGGCACGCCCACCTTATTGCAGTAAGGACAATCTCCAAAAACAACGTTGAAGCTCTGTCGGCTGGAGGGGAGCCCTCGCAGCCACTGTGGGAAGACAACAGGAAGATCCTTTCAATGCCATTTCCTTGAATTATTTAATTTTTTTTCCTGATAAAGCCTCACACACAAAACATGACCTTCATTCAAAATCGATAAAATAAAACAAAAGATCCAAACAGCAGGGAAAAGATCATTTTTCTGCTAACCTCAATTTTACCTTAAATGATTGCCAACCTTTATTGCTTTAAACTTCCCCCGAAAAAACAGAATTTAAATTTCACATCAGAATTTAAATTTCCACCTTTAAAATATGTGTGTGGGTGTACGTACCTCGTACAGGCAGACCTGGTGGAAAGGTTGGCCACAGCGAGGGTCGTTACACACCTGATCAGGGAGGGAATCTTCGAGACGATACGAGTAGCAGATCCCACACTCAACACTGAAGCTCTGCACAAACACACGCGTCCAGAGACATCCATGGTCGTGTCAGAGATTCCGAGCAGAAACAAAATTGTTCACAAACAGTAGATCTTTTTGACCCGTGAGGCCAGAAAAGCTCAGAGAAACAATCTATACTACGACTACAAAGCTTGAAGGCTTGTTGGGCACACAGGAAACATCTATAAAGACATGTGGCTAATCCAGTATGTGTATAAGTATGTGATTACACGTTGTGTGTGTGTGTGTGATATGTTGGAGTGGAGGTCATGTGACCTAGAATGGAAAGGCCTCAAAAAAACCCAAGCTAACTGAATATTTTACCACAACTGCTTCTGTTTCAAAATACATATGAAGTGAACTGTAGTAATATGAAACAGTAACATAGTAACCACTAGAAAAGCGCAGACCTTTGCCAAGCAGCTCATTCCCCCACAAATATCGCTGTTTTGAATACGTGCTGCTTGGCCTGGGAAGATCAACGGTCAAAGTTTCTCAAATGCTTTGAACATCATATTTCCTGTTTGATCCCATTTCTGCACACACCTCACACTGGCATTAATACACCCACTGCGCATGTTTATTTTAAAATCCGTTCATTGCTTTTTGAGTTATTTTGCTAATAGATAAACACTGGCTGTCACGTAACTTCCTTGGCGGAGGCAATAACAGCATGAAAGTTTAAACACTGTGGCTCAAAGCTTAAATGTAAAGTGTGCAATTAAAAGATAAATAAATAAATAAATAAATCATGTTTTGTCATATTTGTTAAAATTGTGACCTGGCACTAGTACATGAGTAAAATGGTCCTCTCTTTTGATTTGTTAGCAACCACCTCCCCCGAGGAAAAAACAACCAATCTGAGTTGGTGTCAATCATTTCTAGTGCACTCAGCGGCACTCTAACCATGCTCTCCTCCTCTTGGGAACTCTGAAATTATATCCTTTATAATTTCATCATTTCAACAGTTTTAATGTAAACCGCATCTTTAATACATCAAAGGATTGATGTTGCACACATACACTTTAGTGCACCCACATTTATCAAGAGGACTTTGTGCAAGAGAATCATATTCACTATCAGTACTATTAAATCATGAAAGAGCTCCTGTTGAGCTGTACGCTGCCAGTCCGATGAGCCGAAGACTTTATTTGATAAACTCCAGCTCTCTTACAGGAACCCACCTTCTTTGGTTGATGGTAGATTCATCAAGGATACCTCCGAGATCATTGAGGAACTCATCAAAAACAACCAGGAGATTCGAGGTTTTAAGGAAAGAATTTTGAAGGAAGCGATGGGCTTTGTGCATAATAGAGTGGCTGTGTAAAGATAAAAGCGACTCTTCAGCATGCTGGAACAACATGAAGGAGACAATGAAGCGTCTCACGCCAATAGAGGAGTGGAAGGCTGAGAGGGATGATCTGGAGGGCGAACTGTTCATACTCAACAATGAAAAGTGTGAGACTGAAGAGGGAATTATCTGCTCTATGGACTAAAGTCCAGCTGGAGAGAGACCTTCAGTGTGCAAATAAATGTATAAGTAATCTTTAAAAAATACATCTGTGAGGAGCGGCTAAAGAAGAAGAAGAAGCTGCTGACAAAAAAAGACCCTATTATGTTCCTCTGTAAAATACTGAATAGAAAGAAGTAGTGCTCAGAGGAGAATGATCAAGATATGAAGAGTGACAGCCAAAACCTGAATCAACATGTGGAGAATGATGAAGATGATATGGAGAACAGTTAAAATAGATACAATAAGATTGAAGATATAGGTAAGCTTTGTTCAAAAACACTGGTCTGACATAGACCAAGTGTCCAAGCAAGTAGAGAAGCAGCAGGAAGTGGTTCGGGATTTCAAAAGAAGCTACAAACGGTGCATCAGGATTCTTGATAAGGAGCCCAAAGCCACTAAAAGAAAAGCATCCACGACACATGACAATCCCCTGAAGAAAAAAATTAAAATAAAAAGCTCCTTCATGGAACAGTCATCCAGAAAATCCTTCCCAGATTTGTTTTCAGCTTAGGATTCTCATGAACGGGATGAACAAGCCAATTAAAATGTCACGTTCGTATTTCACAAAAACTCTTCTTATCTTTCTGTTTTGACACAAAGAAACCAGAAAAAATATCTGTCCATTTACAATCTCCTCACCTCTTTCAGTTCTCAGTCAAAGCAGGGTCATGCAGCACTGGGTCTCCAACATTGGACAAGTTTTTGATGGGTACTTGAAAACAGTTATACTTAAAGTAACTCCAATGTAAAGGTGGGTTGTTATTTCTCATTCCAGAAGGAGGTGTCATTTATTGCAACCTGGAGTTTATTTACTTTTCAAAGAGTGGTGGGGGGGGGCTCACCTATGCTGTCCTCTCTGCTTTTTTACACTTTGCTGTAATGAGAATTTACTGTTTTTCTGGGGGTATCATTAACATAGAGGATGGCAGGTTAGAATCAATATCTGGCCAGCTCCGTTTTTGTGTTTTTTTTTTTTTTTTTGCACTTTTTACAGAATGTTAATGAAGCTGCGCCATTAATCACCGCGGCGATGGCGAATAAACACAGTGGCCTCCTGACCCAACCACAGAGAGAGGAGGGGGAAAGAATGAGCAATTTTTGTGTGATTAAAGCGATTTGATAGTGCAGAGAATTTTACCATCTTTGTAATTCTAATGATCTTTTCTGTAAACAACCCAATTAAAGGAGAATTTGTGCCCACGTTGTAGAAAAAAAACACATGGAAAAATGGGCAGAAGTGTGTGTCCGCCCCCTTATAACTTCAAGCGCAAATGCGCGTTTGGTAGGAGTGCACGGCTGACACGCACGCACTCACAAACACATGCACTCAAGCACACACGCGCACGCACAGCTCCTGAGGTAATCAGGGCGTTAGAAATGGAACAGGGAAACAAAAAACTGTGACATACAGATTTTTCGTGGGTGGCAGGTGACGGGAATTCGATCTCCAAAACATCCTGGAGGTTGTGCAAGACGCCGGCGTCCGGGTTCCTGCCAGCAGACCACAGACAGCTCCTTCACTCACACTAATTAACCACATGCAAATGAGCCTGCGAAGACACTGGGGGACGATTAGGAGACATTCACCACTGGTGTTTAAAAAACATTTGCGCTGCTTCACGCGGAACCGAGATTCATCTGAAGTGCAACATTCGGATGCTGAAACCTGCGGAGACCTTCACTGACCGATGCATCCCCTGATCAGATCTGAGGCAGGTGATCAGCTTCCACTGAAGATGGACACGGAACGGTTGTCTCTGTGTCAGTTTATTATCGTTCTATCATCAACAGTACCCGATGTTCATCCTCCTCCTCCTCTGCAAGGACTAATGATCACAAGCTTAACCACCTCTCCAACCCAAGACACAACAAACTCACATGTAGACATTTTCAAGGGCATATTAATTATCAAATAGGCCAACAGCCTAGTTTGTTGGCAACTTTGTAGTTGTTGGGGGAATATCGATGACATTTTTTTAGGGTATATGTCACGAATAAGGAGACAATTACATACGCTACTAATTTCATTGTTTACCTTGTGAAGAGACTTTCTCTAATTCATCTGGGTTATCCACAGATGGTAAAAGCTGTTCTAGACAGATGCTGTTTAGTTAGCCGGCCTTAGCCTTAAAAATAACCTACTTGTTAGGCTAGTCCTAAAGACTGACCAGGGAAAAAACCCCGAGTATAAGATAACTATAGAGGAAATTATAAGAAACATTTAGAAAAACATACTGATACCTGCAAAACAAATGCAATGTACATGTTTTGAGATTTGGTATTACCAACAGTTGAAACATTTTGTTGTATATGTGTATGCAGAGTTGTTGTATATGCTAATTATGCCAACACTAAGAGTGTGGTTAGTGAATACGGGATTTTATAATGAAATAAGAAAGTATAATTATCTATTGCTAAATACACATTCACTGCCCTCTGCTGGAGCTCTCTGATAACTACACACCCCACCTGCACAGATTTTCTATTGCAAACATTCACGGTTGTGCACTGAATGGCTCAATGGCGAGCGTGTCGATATATTTTAGCCACGAAGCTTTACTCTAGCAGCACTGTTGGTTTATTTGTTCAATTTTGTGAAAATGAAGTTACAAAGCAGTGCAGAGTGATCAATATAACGCACATCGAATTACGGCTTTACAGTCAAAAAGATGAGTCTTACCACAAGTGCATATTTGTGTTGAGCTTATTCCTTAATGGTGTCACCACTGCAACAGCAGAAGAGACGTGATTATAAAAAGGGAACACTAATAAAATCCTCCAATCTTATTCTTGCATCTCAAAACATCAACAGGGACATTATTATTTTACATAAGCCCCCAAAAAGAAAAAAAAACAAAAAACAACACACTCCACACATGAGCTAA